>CM065589.1:191958369-192545768 GCA_033119425.1 Bufotes viridis
AACCTAGCACTTTTGTCTAGAAAAGCTACCCCAGTTTTCTTACTCCACTCTACTACTGCAGTAGAAGAAAAATGAAAAAAGGGGGAAGTTAATCTAATCTTTGATAGGATCAAGAAGGTCCTGAAGAGATTAGAAAGTAGGGCGCCGACAGGGTGAGGTGGACAGATGAGGAGGAAAAAAGCAAGTGTAGGAGGCAGCTCACCAAAAAGTGCTCTGAGGAGTCAGAGTGCTTTCACAAACTGAGATTAGAAGGGAACGGAAGATATGCTGAAACTCGATCAGCTATCAACCCAAAAAGGGGAAGGAAGGGGATAGGGGTATATTGGGAGCGCCAAACGAGAAGAATCCGAGATAAAAGTAATAGGTGACAGATGTGGTAAAGTGTCACATTGAGTCAAAGTGGCGTATTGATGGCACTTACTCCACAAGGGGGGTTTGTCAAGGGAACTTGTAGAATCAGTTCCGTGACTAACACCCCCTTAGCCAGGATTGTTATAAATATCCTTCCAAGGTTAATTCAATAGTGCAAATCTCATTAGACCGTGCTTGTATCAATCAATTCAATGCAGATAAAGTACTTACTTCACCAGGGTTTTTTTTGCCAACTGGTGTAGTGTTGGACACACATATATCAGTGGCTGCCACCCCCTCGCCACGGAAGCCTGTAGAGTTTTCAACAATAGATGACACTGGAAGTCCACATGTGGTAGACGTTCATCTTTTATTGGTAGCGGGATGCTCGACGCGTTTCAGGGGTAAAAGACCCCCTTCCTCATGAGCAGTTATATAAAAAGGGTACTCAACATAGAGGTTTAAATACATACAAGAATTGAAAATTACCATTTCCACCTGGCGGGCAGGGTGCCGGAAGTGTTTGCCTCCTCCACTCCGGTGGGGGGTACATACAAAGAATATAAAAAATAGAAAATACATACTAATGATAAAAGAGTATGAGAGTAAATAAATCGAATCTACATACAGACATGGAAAATAGAATCTAATAAATATGGATATCTTTTAGAAGCGTCCAGCGGGCGTGAACTTCCGCCTCTTGGAACGCAAATCTGGAGCGCAATCCGGGTAAGTATTTCCGGTGCGTGGCAGCCTGCCTTAATCAGAGGGAAATAATATAAAATATGTTGTATGGATATAGAGGCAAACATAAATATATGGAGGGTAAATTAAATACAATAGCAAAATAAAATAAAAAACAGGGATGAATTGGACCGAACGGGGACTTCCGCTCTGTGGAGCGCAAATGGAACGCAACCGACTTCCGGTGTTTCGTAAGGGGAGTCAGGTCCAATAATTGAGAATATCGCATTCCCATGTCAAAAGGGACTTATAGATGGAGAATATCCAAGTTTATATGTATATAGATGTAAAAACATATAAATATATACAATTTGATGAATAAGAGTGTTCATATATGTTATATAAAGTATAAATGCATACATATAAAATAGACACAATTTATGCAAAATGCAGCCTGCCTTAATCAAGGGGAAATGATATAAAGTATGTTGTATGGGTATAAAAGCAAACATAGTTATAAAAAAAAAAAAAAAAAGAGGTGGAATGAAGTGAACCGAACGGGGACTTCCGCTCTGTGGAGCGCAAATGGAACGCAACCGACTTCCGGTGTTTCGTAAGAACGGGAGTCAGGTGATTGGGAATATCGCATGTCAAAAGGGACTTATAGATGGGGAATATCCAGGTCTATATGTATATAGATGTAAAAACATATAAATATATACAATATAATGAATAATAATATCCATATATGTTGTATAAAATATAAATATATACATATAAAATAGACACAATTTATGCAAAATGTAAGAAAATGAAAGATAAATTAATGTCTATAGATAATAAGTAACTAATGATCTCTAAGTGTCCAATATATATAAAAAACAATAAAAATAAAAATTGCGTACAAAGCCCTAATACGAGATAAAATGACATAAAAATAAGTATAAATAAGTATATATGTGATGTATAACTAACTGAAAACACCATGTCAGAAGAGAAAACATGACTGATCTAGATTCTTATGGGAGAACAGTTCTAAAGTGTACGTTCCCGTGATTTATAAAAGGGGGCGCGGTCTAGTTAGTGGGATATAGAGTGGTAAAAAATCTAGATCAGTAATTAGCATATTCTAATGATTCATTTAGTCCAGTTGGGGTCAAGGTATTCAATTTAAAAATCCAGAACATCTCCTTTCGACAGAGAGTCTGGAAGGAATGGGGTACCCATTCAAGGGGAAAAACTCGTAGGCTTGATGGGTCTCCTTCATGGCACAATGAATAGTGTCTCGAGACACTATGAGTGATCACTTTCCGTGAGATGTTAGAACGGTGATTGTTCATTCTTTCTCTCAATGGTTGTGTCGTGCGGCCTACATAGTACAAGTTACAGGGGCAAATTAGAAGGTAAACCACAAAAGAGGTGCCACATGTGATCTCCTGTTGTAGCGTCAATGTTTCTGTGGAGTTTAGAAGGGAAAGGAATCGGGTGTTATGTAGTATCATGGGGCAACATTTGCATCTTGCATGTCCACACCTAAAAGCTCCAATCCTTGGTTTTTTTGTATTGGTGAACTTTACATGTGTTTCTTTTGTGATTAATTTAGGGCAAGATGGAGCAATGATTTCCTTAAGGGTCTTAGCTCTTCTGAACGTGAGTGTTGGTCTGTTAGGAAGGGATTGGCCTATTATGGGATCCTTGAGAAGGATCGGCCAATGTTTGGTCATGATATTTCTGATAGTGGTGTGTTGATTATTAAATCTAGTAACCATATTTAGGGGTACTGTGGCAGTTGGAATGTCCCTCTCCTTGGTGGCACTATAATGAATGTTCCGTTCAGACAAAAGGACTTTCTTTTTCGAGTCCTCAACTAGCTTCTTCGGATAACCTTTGGCTTGAAATCTTTTACTTAGTAGGTTTACCAGTTTTTTTTACCCACAACACCCATCACGCCACAGACACTCAAAATTACTCATTTCTACACACCAGTATCCAGCCTACGAAAAAGACCCAATCCAGATATAGAGGAAGTAGAGGAGGCAGACGCAGAGGTTCCAAAACTAAAAAGACCCAAATCAAAGAAATAGAAACAGACTTTTCGACAGAATTTATAGGAATAGGGATAGACCCAATAGAACATCAGCCCACTTTAGAAAAGAAAATGGGCATTTTTAACTTGTCCAAGTACCTTCTAAATAGGAAAGAAATCGAAGTGCTCAGTAAAGGTTTATCGTTTTGTCCGAGCAAAGGTCCCGACCTCTTTGAACTTTTTATAGACATAAATCAATTTATAAGGAAACTAACACTAAAAAGACATTTCACAATCAAAGAGGCAAATACCGTTCTAGCAGCCTCTCACCCAATGGTCCCAGCCAACACCGGCCTCCCCTTGAACATAGACGACCATCCTAGTTCACCACCAACACCAATACCATCAAACATTAAAGTTAAATCTAACTTTTACCCAATAACCAGTAGAGGCTCACATATTGAAACGTACTATAATATGGTGATGACTGAATTCAAACAATCTCTAGGAGTTCCGAATACAGGACCAATTAAGAATAATTTGAATCAGGAAGAACAACTTGCGATTAAATCCTTAACAGAGAATAAGGAAATTGTGATAAAAAACGCTGATAAGGGGGGGGGGGGGGCATTGTAGTGATGGACCAGGACTACTACATCAAAGAGTCCCTTCGCATCCTATCAGATAGGGAATATTATCTTCCGTTAACATCTGACCCGACAATTGAATATAAAAAGGATCTTTTCAATCTAATTGATGAGGGCTTCAAACATTGTATTTTTGACAAAAAAGTTAAAACCTACCTTAAGATTCCACATCCGGTCACTGCCAAATTCTATTTTTACCAAAAATCCATAAATCTCTCCACAACCCCCCAGGAAGACCTATTATTTCCGGCATAAATTCTCTTACCACAAATCTGTCTGAATATGTAGATGGCATCTTACAAAAATACGTTACACAACTCCCCTCTTATCTCAAAGACACTGCACACCTGCTACAAATTTTAGATCTCTTTACCTGGCAAGAAAACTTTATATGGGTCACTATGGACGTAGCATCACTTTATAGTAACATTTCACACTCATTGGGACTCCAGGCCCTCGAGGATATTCTCAAAAACGATCAAAAAATGCCCCCCCGACAACGTGAATTTATAATTCAAGCGGTTAGGTTCATCTTAGAACATAATTTCTTTTCATTCCAGGATAAACTGTTTTTACAAAACAAGGGCACAGCGATGGGGACTAAATTTGCCCCATCGTATGCCAACCTCTTCATGGGCCAGTTTGAAGACTCCCTGGGCCTGTCACAACATCAAAATATTCGACTCTATAAACGCTATATAGATGACATCATCTTTGTATGGGACGGAGACCAGGATAGCTTGGCTACATTTGTCCATAACCTCAACAACAACACATGGGGTCTACAATTCACTATGGAGTACAGTAAGAGAGAGGCGATCTTTCTAGATTTACATATTACCATCAACAACAATCACATTACAACAGAAACGCACTTCAAGACAGTCGATACTAATAGTTATTTGGACTACAGTAGCCACCATCATCACCATTGGAAGAACAATATACCCTATGGGCAAATGAGAAGAATACAAAGGAATTGTTCGGAAAAATCCACATTAATAAAACTGGTAAACCTACTAAGTAAAAGATTTCAAGCCAAAGGTTCGAAGAAGCTAGTTGAGGACTCGAAAAAGAAAGTCCTTTTGTCTGAACGGAACATTCATTATAGTGCCACCAAGGAGAGGGACATTCCAACTGCCACAGTACCCCTAAATATGGTTACTAGATTTAATAATCAACACACCACTATCAGAAATATCATGACCAAACATTGGCCGATCCTTCTCAAGGATCCCATAATAGGCCAATCCCTTCCTAACAGACCAACACTCACGTTCAGAAGAGCTAAGACCCTTAAGGAAATCATTGCTCCATCTTGCCCTAAATTAATCACAAAAGAAACACATGTAAAGTTCACCAATACAAAAAAACCAAGGATTGGAGCTTTTAGGTGTGGACATGCAAGATGCAAATGTTGCCCCATGATACTACATAACACCCGATCCCTTTCCCTACTAAACTCCACAGAAACATTGACGCTACGACAGGAGATCACATGTGGCACCTCTTTTGTGGTTTACCTTCTAATTTGCCCCTGTAACTTGTACTATGTAGGTCGCACGACACAACCATTGAGAGAAAGAATGAACAATCACCGTTCTAACATCTCACGGAAAGTGATCACTCATAGTGTCTCGAGACACTATTCATTGTGCCATGAAGGAGACCCATCAAGCCTACGAGTTTTTCCCCTTGAATGGGTACCCCATTCCTTCCAGACTCTCTGTCGAAAGGAGATGTTCTGGATTTTTAAATTGAATACCTTGACCCCAACTGGACTAAATGAATCATTAGAATATGCTAATTACTGATCTAGATTTTTTACCACTCTATATCCCACTAACTAGACCGTGCGCCCTTTTATAAATCACGGGAACGTACACTCTAGAACGGTTCTCCCATAAGAATCTAGATCAGTCATGTTTTCTCTTCTGACATGGTGTTTCCAGTTAGTTATACATCACATATATATTTCATGATACATACTTATTTTTATGTCATTTTATCTCGTATTAGGGCTTTGTACGCAATTTTTATTTTTATTGTTTTTTATATATATTGGACACTTAGAGATCATTAGTTACTTATTATCTATAGACATGAATTTATCTTTCATTTTCTTACATTTTGCATAAATTGTGTCTATTTTATATGTATATATTTATATTTTTTATACAACATATATGGATATTAATATTCATTATATTGTATATATTTATATGTTTTTACATCTATATACATATAGACCTGGATATTCCCCATCTATAAGTCCCTTTTGACATGCGATATTCCCAATCACCTGACTCCCGTTCTTACGAAACACCGGAAGTCGGTTGCGTTCCATTTGCACTCCACAGAGCGGAAGTCCCCGTTCGGTCCAATTCATCCCTGTTTTTTATTTTATTTTGCTATTGTATTTAATTTACCCTCCATATATTTATGTTTGCCTCTATATCCATACAACATACTTTATATTATTTTCCTCTGATTAAGGCAGGCTGCCACGCACCGGAAATACTTACCCGGATCGCGCTCCAGATTTGCGTTCCAAGAGGCGGAAGTTCACGCCCGCCAGACGCTTCTAAAAGATATCCATATTTATTAGATTCTATTTTCCATGTCTGTATGTAGATTCGATTTATTTACTCTTATACTCTTTTATCATTAGTATGTATTTTCTATTTTTATATTCTTTGTATGTACCCCACCGGGGGAGGAGGCCGAAGTGTCCTCCGGGTGCGTTCCACCGCCCGGAGGTCCAAACACTTCCGGCACCCTGCCCGCCAGGTGGAAATGGTAATGTTCAATTTTTGTATGTATTTAAACCTCTATGTTGAGTACCCTTTTTTTATATAACTGCTCATGAGGAAGGGGGTCTTTTACCCCTGAAACGCGTCGAGCATCCCGCTACCAATAAAAGATGAACGTCTACCACATGTGGACTTCCAGTGTCATCTATTGTTGAAAACTCTACAGGCTTCCGTGGCGAGGGGTGGCAGCCACTGATATATGTGTGTCCAACACTACACCAGTTGGCAAAAAAAACCCTGGTGAAGTAAGTACTTTATCTGCATGGAATTGATTGATACAAGCACGGTCTAATGAGATTTGCACTATTGAATTAACCTTGGAAGGATATTTATAACAATCCTGGCTAAGGGGGTGTTAGTCACGGAACTGATTCTACAAGTTCCCTTGACAAACCCCCCTTGTGGAGTAAGTGCCATCAATACGCCACTTTGACTCAATGTGACACTTTACCACATCTGTCACCTATTACTTTTATCTCGGATTCTTCTCGTTTGGCGCTCCCAATATACCCCTATCCCCTTCCTTCCCCTTTTTGGGTTGATAGCTGATCGAGTTTCAGCATATCTTCCGTTCCCTTCTAATCTCAGTTTGTGAAAGCACTCTACTACTGCAGTGGGTTTACAACTTTTTAAAAAGTGATAAACCTGGACTGAAACTAATTTCAGTATTGGAGTGGTAAAAAAAATGCAAAAAGTCACACATTTTTTGCGCAAGTGAACTCAAAGAGTTGCCAAAGCCCTATTTTGAAACGTTTTGAAGTAAGAATTCTTGAGTGCAGGCACGATAAATTCCCCCCCTCCATCAAACTTACAGTACCATGCATCTGACCACTGGTTGTACTCCATCTTGCAGCTAACCACTGTTTGAGGTACATCTCCTTATAATACAATTAATCAAATTGATTCATATTCTGGATTACTACTGAGTATTATAGAGAGCTGTGGCAAAACTTTGCCTATTGGATTTCAGACCTGATAGCCAATATCATTACAGGACATCTTCACGTGTGTCAAGAGGGACAAAGAAGTAGAGGAGAAGGAGAAGTTCAAAAATAGGAGCAGCGGAGGATCGGTGAGGTATCACTTCTTTTATTTTTTTATTTCACACCCTTTCAAAAATGCTGACTTGACAACTCTGTAATGGTTAGACATTTTTAAATATCTAAAAGGACCATGAATTTAGCGAAACATCCACAATCAGCAAGTTATAGGGCTCTTTGCATGAACCGTTTTCATGACCGGCGTGCCGATCACAGGCGTGTGACGCAAAGGGAGGGAAAAGGGAAAGCCCTGTCCAAGGGAGACAGAAAGGTGGTGACCCCTCAGTCACCTAGAAGCTGGCACCTCACTGCCCTGATGTCCCTAGACTGGTTTTTCACCTGTGCGCCGATCACGTGCCTAAACCCTGGCTTTCCTTAAGATGAGCCCTAAGTAGTGAATAGGGCGGTGGGAGCACTAGTCCTTACCACTAACACTAAAGGAAAACACCAGGGAGAGAACAGACAAAATATATAAGCCCAGGTGGGCGACAACTGCGGACAACAAAAGCCCAACAGGGATCCGAAGGGTAATGCTCTGGTACGACAACCAGGAACAACAGCTACACAGCTCCAGTGGGTCAGTATAGACGTCCAGGCAGGAAGCTCTATATCTGTCAACCAGAGAAGTGGGAAGGGGGAATATAAGGAGGTTGGGAGTGACAGACAAGAAACAGCTGAGAAGAAGAAGCTACGGATCCCTGAGTGAGACAAAAAGGATTGCAAGGCAAACACAGAAAACTACCATTAAGTAACAGCATAATCTTTAGACATTGAGCGCGCAGCCACCCACTGCGACTTCCTGACCCTGGGTATAACAGAGTCAGATGTGGCTCCTGACACCCTTGTGACAGTACCCCCCTTTCTACGAGGGGCCTCCGGACACTCAGGGCCAGGTCTCTCAGGATGAGAGGCATGGAAAGCCCGAACTAACCTGTTGGCGTTTACCTCTGACGCTGGTACCCACATTCTTTCCTCGGAACCGTAACCCCTCCAATGCATTAGATATTGAAGAGAGCGGCGGACCCGACGAGAATCAACAATTTTGGATATTTGAAACTCCAGATGACCATCAACAATAACAGGGGCGGGTGGTAGCGGTGACGGTTCTAGAGGTGCAACATACCTTTTGAGTAACGACTTATGGAAGACGTTATGGATTTGAGGTAGCTCCAGGCGGGAAAAGCCACGGTGTTAATGATGGCTACTATTTTGTAAGGACAAAGTTAGAGGAAGGTGGAGAGTCCTTAAAAATGATTTCAGGGTTTTAGGTCAAAAGCTTAGGGCAAGGACCTCAAAAGTAGTATTTTCTGAAATACTGCCTGTACCACGAGCCACACAAGAAAGGCAGCGGGAGATTAGGGAGGTTAACAAGTGGCTCAAGAACTGGTGTAGGAAGGAGGGGTTCGGGTTCCTGGAGAACTGGGCCGACTTCTCTGTCGGCTACAGGCTCTATCGTAGGGACGGGCTGCACCTCAATGGGGAAGGGGCAGCTGTGTTGGGGAGAAAGATGGCTAGAAGGTTGAAGGAGTGTTTAAACTAGGGACTGGGGGGAGGGTAATTTCATTATAGGAGGGGAAGATAGTGCAGATAGAGGCCAGGGGCGAGGAAGTGTGACTGGGGGAGGAATGGAAGGGGGGACTAAAACAGCTCAGAATGAAAGATGTAGGGTAAAAAATACACATAAACCTGTCAAATGTATGTATACTAATGCCAGAAGCCTCACTAACAAGACTGGTGAACTGGAATTAGTGATGTCTGAGGAGGATTATGACATAGTGGGAATAACTGAGACATGATAGCTATGACTAGTGTGGGGAGTCGCTCTGGTAGACAGCGGTGCGGGTGCAGTACCGAGGCAAAAACAAAGAGTCCAGCATGTGCAATAAACAGTGTTTTATTCACACTGACACAAAAGTAAACAGCAAACAGTCTTTTGGTGGTAATTCACACATGTCAGAAACAAGGAGGCAAAACAAAACAGGAGCACAGGTTCAGTCACCTGGGAGGTTTAGGTGCAGGTTCGCACCAGGCTGTCGGCCCAGCCGCAGGAGAATCCACCTTCAGGGTGCCAGGAACAACAACACCTCCTTGCTGAGCTCTTTCCTCTCAGTCAGAGAACTCCACAGCCCTGTTTGCAGCTCCAGGACAATCACCACACAGCTGCTAAGGAGGCTGCCTTTTTAAAGGCCCGGATAAAGTCCGGCCTGGACCGTGGGGAGTAGGCACCCACCCAGCTCTTTGCCTACTCCCAGTAAGAGCCGGCCCGGATTAGCTTTGCAGCCAAACTAGGTAACAAAGTCAAACAGCACTAGCTGCTGCAGACACATAAAACCCGGCTCTCACCTCACCGAGGCCAGGAACCTCGGTGACACGTACCTGCCATCGACTATGATACCTTGCACCCTCTTACACCCCCTTTGTTCAGCCCTGAGGGGTGAACACACGTGAAGGCAGTGGACGCGGGACAGGGCATCTGCGTTACCCTGCAAGCGGCCTGCCCTGTGTTCCACGGAGAATTTGAAATTTTGCAGGGATAGGAACCACCTGGTGACCCGAGCATTCCTCTCCTTGGCCTGACTCATCCCACTTGAGAGGGAATGGTCGGTCACCAGACGGAACCTCCTCCCTAACAGGTAGTAGCGGAGAGATTCGAGTGCCCACTTGATAGCCAGGCACTCCCTCTCCACTATACTGTACCTGGACTCGGCGGGACTGAGCTTACGGCTCAGGAGAGACAACGGGATGTTCTTCCCCGTTGACCTCCTGAGACAGTACAGCACCGAGGCCTACCTCCGAGGCGTCGGTCTGTACGACGAACTCCTTGTTGAAGTCGGGTGTCACCAAAACCGGGGACCCACACAGGGCCGACTTCAACGCGGAGAAAGCCTCCTCCGCCTTCTCACTCCAGCTAACCCTCCCAGACTTTCGCCCCTTCAACAGATCTGTCAATGGCGCTGCTATTGTGGCAAAGTGGGGCACAAACCTCATGTAGTATCCTACAATCCCCAGGAACGACTTTACCTGCCTGGTGGTGACCGGTCGGGGCCAGTTACGAACGGCCTCTACCTTAGCTACCTGAGGTTTGATGACTCCCCGCCCGATTACATATCCCAGATATTTGGTCTCTTCCAACCCAATCGCACACTTTTTTGGATTGGCGGTTAGTCCAGCTTTCCTCAGGGCATCCACTACCGCCTGCACCTTGGGTAAATGGCTTTCCCAGTCGGTGCTGTGGATGACTACATCATCTAAGTAGGCCGAGGCGTACCGACGATGTGGTTGCAGCACTATGTCCATTAACCTTTGGAAGGTGGCGGGGGCGCCATGCAGGCCAAAGGGTAACACCTTGTAGTGATACAGGCCCTGCGGGGTAACAAACGCAGTTTTTTCCTTAGCCGACTCCGTTAAGGGTACTTGCCAGTATCCTTTAGTGAGGTCCAGCACAGAAAAATAACGGGCTTGTCCTAAATTTTCAACAAGCTCGTCTACTCGGGGCATGGGATACGCGTCAAACTTGGATACTTCATTTAACTTGCGAAAGTCGTTGCAGAACCGTAGCGTCCCATCCGGCTTAGGTATTAGGACTATGGGGCTGGCCCACTCACTTTTCGACTCCTCAATGACATCGAGCTTCAACATTAACTGCACTTCCTCCGCGATGGCCCGCCGCCGAGCCTCGGGTACCCGGTATGGTTTTAACCGGACCTTGGCCTGAGGCTCAGTGACGATGTCATGTCGGATGAGAGGCGTGCGGCCAGGGAGGTCGAGAACACATCCGTGTTCCGACTGATGAACTCCTGACTTCCTGAACTTGTTTGGAAGACAGGCTGTCTGCAATTTTACCGTGGCTACCGCTTCGCAGGCCTCGAACTGTGGGGCTGGACCCTTGTCACCCTAGGAGCCCTGGCCGGGGGCTGTTGTCGTCGGCCATGTTCCTATCTTTCCACGGCTTTAGTAAATTCACGTGGTACACCTGCTCCGGCTTGCGCCGCCTGGCTGGTGTACCTTGTAATTTACTTCCCCTACCTTCTCGATCACCTCATAGGGGCCCTGCCACCTAGCTAGGAATTTGCTGTCAAGGGTGGGTACCAGAACCAAAACCCGATCTCCCGGATTGAAGTCCCGTACCCGAGCCTGACGATTGTACACCCTACTCTGGGCTTGTTGTGCTGCCTCCATATGCTCCCGGACCAAGGGCAACACCCTTTCCATCCGTTCCTGCATCTGGGCGACATACTCAATGACACTTTTGTGGGGGACAGGCTGTTGTTCCCATGCTTCCTTGGCGATATCCAACAGGCCCCGAGGGTGTCTGCCATAAAGCAGTTCGAAGGCGAGAACCCAGTAGAGGCCTGGGGCACCTCTCGCACTGCGAACATGAGATAGGGCAGAAGCAGATCCCAGTCCTTCCCATCTCTAGACACCACCCTCTTTAACATATTTTTAGAGTTTGGTTAAACCTCTCCACAAGACCGTCTGTTTGCGGATGGTAAACGGACGTCCGTAACTGCTTTATACGCAACAATTTACACAGTTCCCTCATTACTTTGGACATAAAAGGGGTCCCTTGGTCTGTCAGAACCTCTTTTGGCAGGCCCACACGGGAAAACATCTCCAATAACTCTTTGGCAATGAGCTTAGCTGAGGTATGTCGCAGAGGCACCGCCTCCGGATACCGAGTGGCATAGTCGAGAACTACCAGAATGTGTTGGTGGCCCCTGGCAGACTTTGGTACAGGCCCAATTAAATCCATAGCGATTCGCTCAAAGCGGTACTTCAATAATTGGCAGAGGTACCAGAGGACTACGGAAATGTGGCTGGGGGCTAGTTATCTGACAGGTTGGACAGGACTTACAATAATTTTCTACCTCCTTGAACACACTGGGCCAATAAAACCGCTGCAGAATGCGGTCCTGGGTTTTCTGCCACCCCAGGTGTCCCCCAAGAACATGTTGGTGGGCAAGCTCCATGACAAGCTTGCGATACGCTGTGGGCACCACCAACTGTTCAACAGGCTCACCTCGGATTTGGTTCACCCGATACAACATATCCTGCAGAACAATAAATCGTGGGAACATTAATTCAGCCCCTGGTTTCTGGGGTTTACCATCAATTTCCAGCACATTCTCCCAGGCCCTGGTTAGGGTTTGGTCCCGGTGTTGTGCGGTCCCAAAATTTTCCCCGGAGACATTGAGGTCTGCCAACTCAGGTCCCGGTGGCAAGTCCTCCGTGTCTCCCACCATTACACTCAGTGGGGTTGTCTCCCCCACTACCGCTGCAGCAGTGGTCACCCCTACCGCTGGCCCTTCAGACTCGGGCTCCCAGGGTTCTGGCCTTCCAGTGGTATCAGGCCACTCTGCTAGGGTTACCCCTGTCTCAGGGCTATTAGACACTTTCACCTCAGGCCACAGTGACGGAAAACCAGGGAAGTCTCTCCCAATTATCAGTTCATAGGGTAGCCTTGTGGAGATCGCCACTTCACAAGTCCAGGTGCCGGCCGCCGTGGACAGAGACATTACAGCAGTGGGATAGTCCTTTAAGTCTCCGTGAATGCATACCACACCCACTTTCCGGCCCGTATACTGGGTGGGCTGTACCAGGGCAGCACTTATCAGGGTTACCAGGCTCCCTGAGTCCAACAGCGCCACTGCCAGGTTATCCCCGACTTGCACCTGGCACAGATGACGATTGTCTATTGTCTCGGGGTGCCGGTCGCACACAGTCTCCGGGCGTACAAGGAGTGGCGACCCCCGTAGTTCACCTCCATCGGCTCATCCCGATGCGGACAGTCGGCCCTGATGTGGCCTGGCTCCTGACACCTCCAGCATACCACGGGAGGCGGACTCGCAGGGGTATATTCCGTGCAGGCCGCTCTGTCGCCGGACGTCGGAACTGGGGCAGAGGCCTCCGGGGTTTGACTGACCCCTTCCCAGCAAGACTCCCCTGCAGGTTTCTGGTGGCCTCGTAACGCTCCACCAGGTCGACCATCTCCAGGGCATTGGTGGGCGATACCTGGCCGATCCAGTGCTGGAGGGGATAAGGCAGGGCCCTCCAAAAGATGTCCGCCAACAGTCGATCCAGCATGGCAGTGGGACTTAGTAGCTCAGGCTGCAGCCACTTTTGCAGCCTGTGCAGCAGGTCGTAGTACTGCGGCCTAGCGGGATCAGTCGTTTTAAAGTCCCACTGGTGGACTCTTTGAGCGCGGACCAGCACGTTCACCCCCAGTCTGGCTAGGATCTCTCCTTTCACGGTGTCATAATCTGCCGGCTTAGTCGTCCGACAAGTCGAAAAACACCTGCTGGGGTCCGGAAGCCAGGAACGGAGCGACCACCTCGGCCCACTGGTCACGGGGTAACTTTTCCCTCACGGCGACCTTCTCAAAGACCGCCAGGTATGTCTCAACGTCGTCTGCGGGGGTCATTTTGGGATCGCCGCACGGACCGCTTTCCGGGCATCATGGACGTGGTGGGACGCTCCTGCCGCCTGTAACGCCATCACATGTTGTAGCAGTAGCTGGTTGGTCTCCCGCTGCTGCACGTTAGCCTCTATGAGAGCCTTCACAGCAGCCTCCATGTTGCCAGAAATTCCTGCTTGCAACTTTGCTGGCTTAATAAATTCCATGCACTTTAGCAAAAAAACTTCGGCGTTCACGCCAGCCTCACTGCGCATGCCCGCATCCTCCACCAAATGTGGGGAGTCGCTCTGGTAGACAGCGGTGCGGGTGCAGTACCGAGGCAAAAACAAAGAGTCCAGCATGTGCAATAAACAGTGTTTTATTCACACTGACACAAAAATAAACAGCAAACAGTCTTTTGGTGGTAATTCACACATGTCAGAAACAAGGAGGCAAAACAAAACAGGAGCACAGGTTCAGTCACCTGGGAGGTTTAGGTGCAGGTTCGCACCAGGCTGTCGGCCCAGCCGCAGGAGAATCCACCTTCAGGGTGCCAGGAACAACAACACCTCCTTGCTGAGCTCTTTCCTCTCAGTCAGAGAACTCCACAGCCCTGTTTGCAGCTCCAGGACAATCACCACACAGCTGCTAAGGAGGCTGCCTTTTTAAAGGCCCGGATAAAGTCCGGCCTGGACCGTGGGGAGTAGGCACCCACCCAGCTCTTTGCCTACTCCCAGTAAGAGCCGGCCCGGATTAGCTTTGCAGCCAAACTAGGTAACAAATTCAAACAGCACTAGCTGCTGCAGACACATAAAACCCGGCTCTCACCTCACCGAGGCCAGGAACCTCGGTGACACATACCTGCCATCGACTATGATACCTTGCACCCTCTTACACTAGGCAGTTAATATAAAAGGTTACAATCTGTTTAGAAAGGATCGTCAAAACCGGAGAGGGGGCGGGGTCTGCCTCTATGTGAAGTCGTGTCTAAATCCCGTAATTCGAGAATACATCTCTGAGGGACATGAACATGTGGAGTCACTGTGGGTAGAAATACATGGAGCAAAAAACAATAATAAAATACTAATAGGAGTGTATTATAAACCACCTAATATACCAGAGTCCACAGAAAATCTATTACTAAACGAGATAGACGAGGCGGCAAATCATAATGAAGTCGTTATCATGGGGGACTTCAACTACCCAGATATAGACTGGGAAACTGAAAGCTGTACATCCCAAAAGGAAACAGGTTCTTGCAATAGCCAAAGACAATTTCCTTTCCCAACTGGTTCAGGACCCCACTAGAGGGACGGCCATACTGGACTTAGTATTAACCAATAGACCTGATAGAACAACAGATGTGCAGGTTGGGGACACCTTGGAAATAGTGACCATAAAGTAATAACCTTCCAATTATCCTTCAAGCGAGAGTTTCTAAAGGGAGGAACAAAAATACCAAACTTCAAAAAAGCAAAATTTAGCCAACTAAGCGAGGCCATAGGCCTAACTAACTGGGACAAAGTCCTCAAAAATAAAAATACAACCATAAAATGGGAGATTTTTAAAAGCATTGTAACATCTAATTGTGAGAGGTACATACCTTATAGGAATAAAAGGCTAAGGAACAATAAGAAACCAATGTGGATAAATGGAACCGTAAAGAAAGCAATAAATGACAAAAATAAAGCATATAAATCACTAAAACAGGAGGGGAGTCAGGAAGCACTGATAAACTATAAGGAAAAAAATAGAATATGTAAAAAACGAATAAAATTTGCCAAACTAGAGACCGAGAGATTAATTGCCAAAGAGAGTAAAACTAACCCTAAAATGTTCTTCAATGATATAAATAGTAAAAAATATAAATCTGAAGGAGTCGGCCCTCTACATAGCAATGAGGGGGGTGTTGCAAATAGCGACGAGGATAAAGCAAAACTATTAAATATTTTTTTCTGCACTATATTCACTGAGGAAAATAAACTGTCAGATGAAATGCAGAATGTAAAAGTAAATTCCCCATTAAAAGTGCCCTGTCTGACCCAGGAAGAAGTACAACAGCGACTTAAAAAGATTAAAATAGACAAATCGCCAGGACCGGATGGCATACACCCCCCTATCCTAAGGGAATTAAGTGATGTTATAGCCCGACCTTTATTTCTGATATTTACGGACTCTATACTGACAGGCAATGTTCCACAGGATTGGCGCATAGCAAATGTGGTGCCAATATTCAAAAAGGGTCCAAAAACAGAGCCTGGAAATTATAGGCCGGTAAGTTTAACATCTATTGTTGGTAAACTGTTTGAAGGGTTTCTAAGAGATGCTATTTTGGAGTATCTCAATAAAAATAAGCAAATAACGCCATATCAGCATGGCTTCATGAGGGATAGGTCATGCCAAACGAATTTAATCAGCTTCTATGAGGAGGTAAGTTCTAGACTTGACAGCGGCGAATCAATGGATGTCATATATCTGGACTTCTCCAAAGCATTTGACACCGTACCTCATAAAAGGTTAGTATATAAAATGAGGATGCTCGGACTGGGAGAAAATGTCTGTATGTGGGTAAGTAACTGGCTGAGTGACAGAAAACAGAGGGTGGTTATTAACGGTAGATACTCAGATTGGGTCACTATAACTAGTGGGGTACCTCTCAGGCAAGTGGAGTGAATAAATTACCTACAACGGTGCTGGGCAGGTAGGAAATGTCTGTGGAATCGGATGACACTGGGGGGGGGGGGGGTAAGAATCTGTGGATGACACTGAGGGGGAGAATCTGTGGATGACATTGAGGGGGAGAATCTGTCGATGACACTGAGGGGGAATCTGTGGATGACACTAAAGAGGGGGAATCTGTGGATGACACTAAAGAGGGGGAATCTGTGGATGACACTAAAGAGGGGGGAATCTGTGGATGACACTGAGGGGGGATCTGTGGATGACACTGAGGGGGAGAATCTATGGATGACACTGAGGGGGGAATATGTGGATGACACTAAAGAGGGGGAATCTGTGGATGACACTGAGGGGAGGGAATATGTGGATGACACTAAAGAGGGGAATCTGTGGATGACACTGAGGGGAGAATCTGTGGATGACACTGAGGGGGGAATCTATGGATGACACTGAGGGGGAATATGTGGATGACACTAAAGAGGGGGAATCTGTGGATGACACTGAGGGGGAGGGAATATGTGGATGACACTAAAGAGGGGGTATCTGTGGATGACACTGAGGGGGAGAATCTGTGGATGACACTGAGGGGGGAATCTGTGGATGACACTAAGGGGGAATATGTGGATGACACTAAAGAGGGGGGAATCTGTGGATGACACTGAGGGGGGAATCTGTGGATGACACTGAGGGGGGAATCTGTGGATGACACTGAGGGGGAATCTGTGGATGACACTAAGGGGGAATATGTGGATGACACTAAAGAGGGGGGAATCTGTGGATGACACTGAGGGGGGATCTGTGGATGGCACTTAAGGAGGGGGATCTGTGGATGGCACTTAAGGGGTGGATCTGTCTGTGGATGGCACTTAAGGGGGATCTGTGGATGACACTTAGTGGGATCAAGGGAGGTGTGAGGTGTGGCTGTCGTTATTCACTTTTAAATACAGGAATACAGGAAAGGATGGAGCCTAAAAGGAAGGGCGGGGTTTACAGAGAAAGGGGTTTGGCCTTGACAGGAAGGGGCGGGTCAAATTTATATTAGGGGGTGCCCGGGTTTAGTCTCGCCTAGGGCAGCACAAAACCAAGATACACCACTGGGTACCTCAGGGGTCAGTATTGGGCCCTATTCTCTTCAATATATTTATTAATGATCTTGTAGAAGGCCTGCACAGTAAAATATCTATTTTTGCAGATGACACTAAACTGTGTAAAGTAATTAACACTGAAGAGGACAGTTTTCTGCTACAGAGGGATCTGGATAGATTGGAGGCTTGGGCAGAAAAATGGCAGATGAGGTTTAACACTGACAAATGTAAAGTTATGCACATGGGAAGGAATATTGCAAGTTACCCGTAATATTAAATGTTAAAACACTCGGTAAAACTGACATGGAAAAGGATCTAGGAATTTTAATAAACAGCAAATTAAGCTGCTAAAAACAGTGTCAGGCAGCTACTGCCAAGGCCAATAAGATAATGGGTTGCATCAAAAGGGGCATAGATGCCCGTGATGAGAACATAGTCCTACCACTTTACAAATTACTAGTCAGACCACACGTGGAGTATACTGTACAGTTCTGGGCTCCTGTGAACAAGGCAGACATAGCAGAGCTGGAGAGGGTTCAGAGGAGGGCAACTAAAGTAATAACTGGAATGAGGGATCTACAGTACCCTGAAAGGTTATCAAAATGAGGGTTATTCACTTTAGAAAAAAGACGACTGAGGGGAGATCTAATAACTATCTATAAATATATCAGGGGTCAGTACAGAGATCTGTCCCATCATCTATTTATCCCCAGGACTGTGACTGTGACAAGGGGACATCCTCTGCGTCTGGAGGAAAGAAGGTTTGTACACAAACATAGAAAAGGATTCTTCACTGTAAGAGCAGTGAGACTATGGAACTCTCTGCCTGAGGAGGTGGTGATGGTGAGTACAATAAAGGAATTCAAGAGGGGACTGGATGTATTTCTGGAGTGTAATAATATTACAAGCTACAGCTACTAGAGAGGGGTCGTTGATCCAGGGCGTTATACTGATTGCCTGATTGGAGTCGGGAAGGAATTTTTTTCCCCTTAAGTGGGGAAAATTGGCTTCTGCCTCACAGGGGTTTTTTGCCTTCCTCTGGATCAACTTGTAGGAAACAGGCCGAACTGGATGGACAAATGTCTTTTTTCGGTCTTATATACTATGTTACTATGTTACTATGACCAATGAACCTAGGACCCAGTTTCCTAGTAGACAACCACACATAGTCATTCACTATTAGGTCTGGACCTGGCGAACGTTTCTTATCAGCCATGCATTTATATTTACCACCCATATTTTTCAAGTTAGCTTGCACCTTCTGCCATACAGATGAAAGTGATGACGAAAACCATTCCTCTTCGGGAACCCCTGATGACCCCCCTTCTTTGAAAGTACAGAATTGGGGATAAAAACCATATGCACCAAGAAATGGTGACTTGCCAGTGGATTCCTGACGGCGATTATTTATAGCAAGCTTAGCTAATGGTAAGTATGATGACCACACCTCTTGGTTTTCAGACACAAAACACCTTAGGTATGTCTAAAGGTTTTGGTTGGTACACTTAGTCTGTCCATTCGATTGAGGATAGAAAGCTGAGGAAAAGGACAAGTGTACCCCCAAACGGGAACAAAAAGCTTTCCAAAACTTAGAAATAAACTGGGTTCCCGATCCGAAACAACATCAGAAGGGACCCCGTGAAGCTTCAGCGATTTCACTGATGAATACCTGAGCCAGAGTCTTAGCATTAGGTAGTGCGGGTAACACAATAAAGTGTACCATTTTGCTAAACCTGTCCACTACTACCAAGATAATTGTTTTACCCGCAGACAAAGGTAAGTCAGTGATGAAATCCATTGACAGATGTGTCTATGGCCTATTGGGAATGACAAGTGGCAATAAAGACCCAGCTGGATGTGTATGAGAGACTTTAGCGTGTGCACAAGTAGAACAAGTAGACACAAAATCCATTACATCCTGACGCAACATCGGCCACCGAAAACTACGAGACAGTAGCTCCAAGGTTGCTTTACTACCCGGGTGCCCAGCAAGTGCCGAATTATGATGTTTCTTTAATAATTCGAGACGTAGGTTTACTGGTACAAACAATTTCTCTGAGGGGCAAGAGACCGGAGCGTCCGCCTGGGCCTCTAACACCTTCCCCTCCAGAACAGAGTGTACAGCAGAGACAACCACTCCTCTTTGTAGAATGGGTACCGGATCACCTACATTACCCCCTCCAGGGAAACTACGAGATAATGCATCTGCCTTGATATTTTTTGCCCCAGGACAATAGGTGATGATAAGGTTAAACCTGGTAAAAAATAGAGACCACCTAGCTTGTCTAGGGGTGAGACGCTTAGCTGATTCGAGGTACAGAAGATTTTTGTGGTCCGTAATCACTGTGACGGGGTGGATTGCCCCCTCTAAAAAGTGATGCCATTCCTCAAAAGCTAGTTTAATAGCTAATAGTTCCCTATTGCCAATATCATAGTTCCTTTCCGCTGCAGATAGTTTTTTAGAAAAGAAAGTGCAAGGACGCCATTTGCCAGGAGACGGACCCTGAGACAGTACAGCCTCCACTCCCACCCCTGACGCATCTACTTCAACAATAAAAGGCTGGGAGACATCCGGTTGGATTGGTACAGGTGCCGAGGTAAACCTCTCCTTTAGAGAGTAAAATGCCATTTTAGCGGCGTCAGACAATTTAGAAAAATCAGTCCCCTTCCTAGTCATGTCTGTAAGGGGTTTGACAATCACAGAATAGTTTTTTAATAAACTTTCTATAGAAATTTGCGAAACACAAGAACCGTTGCAGTGCTTTAAGGTTCTCAGGAAGATCCCAATCTAAAATTGCCTGGACCTTCCCAGGATCAATACAGAAACCTGAAGCAGATAATAGATATCCCAGGAACTGTATCTCCTGAACGGCGAAGACACACTTTTCAATTTTCGCATATAATTTATTCATCCGTAGGACCTGCAGTACCTGTCTGACATGTACCTCGTGTGTTTTCAGATCAGACAAATAAATTAAAATATCATCTAGGTATATCACCACAAACCTGCCGATAAGATGACTAAAAATATCGTTAACGAAATGTTGGAAGACAGCAGGAGCATTAGTCAGACCGAAAGGCATGACTAGATTTTCATAATGCCCCTCAGGGGTGTTAAAAGCTGTCTTCCACTCATCCCCTTCCTTGATACGAATCAGATTGTAGGCCCCCTAAGATCAAGTTTGGAGAACCACCTAGCACCCGCAATCTGATTAAACAGGTCAGGAATGAGAGGAAGAGGGTATGGGTCTCGGATGGTTATCCGGTTTAGTTCGTGGAAATCTAGGCAAGGACGCAGGCCCCCATCTTTCTTTTAACAAAGAAAAACCCTGCAGCCACGGGTGATGAAGAGGGTCTGATGTGTCCCTTAGCCAGACTCTCGGAGATATAATCTTTCATGGCTTGTCTCTCGGGACCCGAAAGATTATATAACCTGGTCTTGGGTAATTTTGCACCGGGAATCAGGTTAACCGGGCAATCATAAGGACGGTGAGGTGGTAACTTCTGACAACCCTTCTCAGAGAAAACGTCCTCAAAATCCGAAACAAATGTAGGTAGAGTAGCTGTGGAGGCGACTAAGCAATTGCTATTTAAGCAATTTTCTCTGCAATGCTCACTCCACTCCAATATCTCCCTGGCCTGCCAATCCACCACTGGATTGTGCACTACCAACCAGGGAAGACCCAATACCACAGGAGAGGGAAGGCCCTCCAGAACATAACATGAAAGACACTCGTTATGGTGGTCCCCTACCCGAAGGTGTAAGTTATGGACAATATGAGTAAGGTTTCTCTGAGACAGAGGAGCAGAGTCAATAGCGAATATGGGAATAGGTCTCTGTAGCGTACAGAAAGACAAACCCATAGTCTGGGCAAAATGGGCATCTATCAAATTAACCCCTGCTCCACTGTCTAGAAAGAAAGAAATAGTCTCCGTCTTATCACCAAAAACAACAACCGCTGGCAACACAAATTGAGACGTTCGTATGGAGGAACGTATACCCCTGGCTGACATCCTCCACACAGCCTGGGGTTAGTAGTTTTCCGACGGTCGTTTGTTTTTGGGTATGGAAGGACAGACATTAATGAAATGACCCCTCCCCCCACAGAAAAAACAAACCCCATGCCTACGGCAAGCCTCAGGAGGACAGACCTGACAAGTAGTTCCTCCTAGATGCATAGGTTCGTCTAGGTCCGTACAGACTAGCTGCTGCTTGGGAGGGGTTACTAATTGCTCAGGATTTTTCATTCTGTCCCTAAGACGTCTGTCTATTCTGATAGAAAGGGACATAACAGCATCAAGGGAAAAGGGGGTTTCATACAGCGCAAGCGCATCCTTAACCCTTTCGGATAAACCAGAGCAGAACTGACTCCTGAGAGCCGGATCATTGAGTATCCGTAGCCCACCTACGAAACTGAGCAATACTCCTCTGCTGGCCGATCTCCCTGTAGGAGTCTCCGTAACTTCGACTCAGCCAGGGCGACTCGGTCAGGGTCATCATATATGAGACCCAAGGCCCCAAAAAATCCATCCACTGACCGGAGAGCCTGGGAATAAGTGGGTAAAGAGAACGCCCAGGATTGCGGGTCCCCCTGTAGCAGGGAAATAACAATCCCCACCCGCTGTTCTTCATTACCAGAGGAGTAGGGGCGCAGCTTAAAATATAACTTACAGGCCTCACGGAATGTCACAAATTTGTCCCTTCCCCCAGAAAATCTGTCAGGAAGAAGCACCTTGGGTTCCGGAGCAACCTGGTTACCCATAGCAACCGCTGGGCTTGCTGTCTGCTGCAAATTCTGCTGTTGCTGGAGGACCGACGCCCTAAATCCTGCCACTTCCAAAGACAGGGCTTGAAGTTGCTTTGTGAAAGCAGCAATAGAATCCATACTGGATTCTAAATAGGCAAAAAGGATTGCATGACAAACACAGAAAGCTACCATTAAGTAACAGCATGATCTTTAGACATAGAGCGTGCAGCCACCCGCTGCGACTTCCTGACCCTGGGTATAACGGAGTCAGACGTGGCTCCTGACACCCTCGTGACAACTGTCCTCTGATACCCAAAAATGACAAGCATGCAAAAAAGGCTTCTTACTGTATATACATCTATTGACATTTTGAGAATGGACTGCCTATTACATTTAAAGAGGTATTGCAGTATACAAAACCTAATTTCCCCTGAAAATATGCAATATAAAGTAAAAATCCTCTATATATAGTGATTTACATTCTTTCAGTAGTTCCTCACATAATTACTCACCAATTACTGGCAGAAAATGTGATGTTCATAGCTCTCTGCCAAGAGTGATGTGATGACCTATAGCTTCAGCTCACTGGTCAAGCATGCTCAGTTCCAGCACTAGGAGTTATAGGGGATTGTAATGAGCACTAATGTGAGAAGATCAGCAGTGAAGGAGCACAATATAAAATGCACAAAAGAGGGAGAGGTGCTATTCAGTATCCAGGAGAATACGGAGGGGGGGGGGGCTTGCAAGATGGGAACTGTAGTCTGCTATTACATGGGCTGCTGCTAAAGTACATAGGGAGAAACAGTAGGACAAAAAGGCAATTAAGGTATACATATTTAGGATGTGGTATGTTATTTCTGCTCTCTAAAGAACATGCTATTAATTGTGATAACAGCAGTAATCCCACGAAGCGCTGCAATGTCTTTCTCCAGATCTCCATATTGGCTTCTGGAGAGACAAGCCTTCCGAACCTTACTCCTTTTATACGTTTCAAGAGAAATATCAGCTCCCGGAAGGGGAGTATTTTACCTACATACGAATCCATCACTTGCTAAAAGAAAACCCATCTTTCAGCTTTTGTGAATATGTACAATTGCAATAACAAATCACAAAACAGGTGCACACTGTGGTCTTACTAAGCCCTCAAACTGATGTTAAAATTGAGAGGTTAGTCAACATGTCCTACAGTGGAGGACATGTCTTAAGCCCGAGCACCACGCCAAGGTCTCTCAAGTAGCTCGGGACCTAACACTCACCTACCTGGGCCATATGGGCAATACCAGGGGCCAGTGGGCAAAATTACATGGTGGCCTAGATTCCATACATTAATACACTACAAAACTTCCAATTAAATATAGTTTATTAATTTATATTGTAACATAACAAAGTATATGAGGAATCTTACTGTTGGCATAAAGAGGCCGCGGTGGTCTGTTATTTACCTTTAAATTAATAACAATACCATAAAACCAAAGTGTGTAAGATAAAAACAGAGAGAGGGGACCGCGCCTCATGTGTGGTGTTGTTGCCAATGGTGACACAAGAGATATAAAAAACTGCTTACCAGAGGCTGTTGTGAATGAGTCACAACAGCTATATTGGCTCCTGCTGGTATATTATCCCGACCAGCACACGGGGGCTTGGCTGCAGCCTGGGTTCCTTCCTGTACTCAGAAAATGCGAGTGCTGGAGTTGAGGTAGATCATAGCAGAAAAAGTGGAAATAAGAACCTTTTTTCTGGCGCTGCCAAAGGTCACGGAAGGATGCGATGTCTTTATAACAAGTATTTTATTCGTCTACGCGTTTCAGGGGTGAAAGACCCCCGTCTTCAGGACAGTAATACATACATAATAAAATGCACTGCAAACATTTATATCGACATGTGTTGTGTGGTTTGGCGCTCAAACTGGGAGAAGTGGGGGAGGAGCGGGGAGGGAGGGTTCCTGGGGTGTGTCTGGAGTGCACCACACAAATGTCATGTTGAAGTTGATGTTTGTCAAAGCCCTCCTTTTCATTGACGTAAGGCTTGCTATTTTAGTGACGTGTAGCTGGTAGGAGTGTTGATGCACATATCCCGCCCCTGTCGGAGCGTGATTGGTGGATAGTAGTCATAAAGATCGAAATGTTGTGGCTGATTTGAGGGGATCGTAACCTTGTTGTCTATCCCAGGGATAATAGTGCTTCTATATTGCGCTCAGCTGTCCAATTAAGTCTAGGTCTAGACTTGATTGGACAGCTGGCGCAATATAGAAGCACTATCATCCCTGGGATAGTAGCAAGGTTACGATCCCTCAAATCAGCCACAACATTTCGATCTTTATGACTACTATCCACCAATCACGCTCCGACAGAGGCGGGATATGTGCATCAACACTCCTACCAGCTACACGTCACTAAAATAGCAAGCCTTACGTCAATGAAAGGAGGGCTTTGACAAACATCAACTTCAACATGACTGTTTGTGTGGTGCACTCAGAACACCCCAGGAACCCTCCCTCCCGCCCCTCCCCACTTCTCCCAGTTTGAGCGCCAAACCACACAACACATGTCGATATAAATGTTTGCAGTGCATTTTATTATGTATGTATTACTGTCCTGAAGACGGGGTCTTCACCCTGAAACGCGTGAGCGAGTAAATACTTGTTATAAAGACATCGCATCCTTCCGTGACCCTTGGCAGCGCCAGAAAAAAGGTTCTTATTTCCACTTTTTCTGCTATGATAAAACCAAAGTGTCCACTCCGACCGGAGCGACTTACCCCATGCGCCATGTAATTCCATTACATGGCACCCCCCACCACTCGCAAGCCTTCTTCAATCAAATTTTGAAAACCTACCACCACAATATCCAAACCAATCTTAGACAAATTAATACCATCTTCCGCATAAAGTCCTGGAAGAAACCCCTCAATCTCTTCATGCCAGTAGGAGCTGAAGCCTTTTGTTACCAAATACTTCTGCAAATATTTATCTTTCTCCTCATTTTTCCAGGAAGGTAAGATTCTGATGATTCCAATTGCCCTTCGGCACCATTTCAGAAAAAGCCAGGTAAGTATTTGGAAATAGGGAAAACAATATATTTCATCTTTCTTTAAACTCTCTTAAAAAATTTATCGAACTGATTTTTCCCAAGTCATTTTCTCCTACATGAAGGATAATAACATCCGGAGGAGGATAAAGTAATTTTAGTCTCTGGCATTCGAAGTTAATGTCTCTCATTCTCAAGTTTGCTTTTCCTCTCCAATAAATAGACACTCTATTTGAAATCCCCAGGTCTGCCGCATAATTCCTTTCCATTGCTCTTAAATTGGCATCATGCACAATGTGGTTGCCTACAATCCAAATTGTGCGCTCTCCTGAAAGAGACTAAGATATAATGAGATTCGGCCTGATGTACAATTTATACCTATTTGAACGCCAGCGGCCCAACTGCTTTATGTAGTCAGCACCCAGGTTCCGCTGTGCTGCATAAGTAGCAGCCCCTATACGGAAAGAGTGAGCTGAAAATTTTAAATCTGCCAAGCCCAAAAAATTCAGGCATTTTTTGAGAACAAAGTTAAATTGATATTTAGTCAGTGGAGAATTATCCACATGAGAAAATGACGGGGAGTCCGAACCTTGGTGTTTTTTTAAATCAAGCCACCTGCTTACTGCCGATACCGGACACACCGACCCGTCTTGAATTTGAGAGATCTCAACCCATTGTCCTTTTTTATCTTGATCAGTTTTTGATTGTCTGATAAAGAGTCTCATACGCGAGTCAAAGATCTCTATGTCAGAAACCAAAATAGGAGATTCATCCCTTTTATTCCCCGCAGTGAACTCTGAAATCCGAAGTGCAGCAAAAAAAGAGAGGATGAAGACCACCTTGAACAAAAAAGATTCATAGGACGAATTACACACTAAAGGTAAGACATCTATTAAACCTCTTAAGTTCGATATGGATAAAGGTCTAGTTCTATCCCTTGGAATCTCTTTTCTCTTCAAACCCTTCATAAATTGTTTAATCAAAAAACAGGATTTAACTGAGGGCATACCAAATAATTTGAAGAAAAAAGAGACTCCAGATATAGACTTAGAAATAGCATTGTGGGAGTAATTCTTTTCCACTAAACTAATGATAAACTTTAACATAACCAAAATGTCATAAGTGAACTTATCCCTATTGGACGCCGAACAAAAATCTTTCCAACTACTCCACGCAGAAACATAAGATTTCCAAGTATTACCCGCTAAGGAACGTTGCAAAACACCTAAGGTAGAGATCAGAGTATCTCCCACAGGAAAAGAGGGCATTCGATGTTCTCCTCCATCGCTCCAGGTAGTAATTCTCTGAATAACTGCCAGTCCTGCCGAGACAAAGCGTCTGCAATTACATTGTTGAAACCTTCAATGTATTTGGCTTTAAGCAAAATGTTGTTAACTAAACATTGAAGAACGATTTCTCTCAAAACAACTAAAACCAGCTCAGATCTCGAGGACTGGCAGTTAAGAGCGAACACTACTCCTTGGTTATCAGTACTCAACAGAATTCTCCTGTTTGATAACTGCTCCTTCCAAATGACTATGGCCACCAAAACCGGAAAGAGTTCGATCAAAACAGAATTACGAGTAAAACCGTTTTGTACCCATTTTAACGGCCACTTCATGGCCGACCATTGGTTACCAAAAATCAACCCGTAACCAACGGAGCCAGCTGCATCAGATTGAAGCTGAAGAGCCTCTGACGACATAAACTCCTGTTGCCACAATGAGTGTCCATTGAAACTATTTAAAAAACTAAGCCATATTCGAAGATCACTTTTCATGTCTCTATTTAAACGGATATGAGCAAATGGGGAAGAAACACCTTTGGTTGCCCCGTAAAGACGTTTCGAGAAGACTCTTCCCATGGGAATCACACGGCAGAAAAAATTCAACGATCCCAGAACCGATTGCAATGTCTTCAAGGTAGTTTTGGGCTTGGATAGAATAATGTGGATATCACCTATAGTCTTATGAATTTTTTCCCTGGGAATTCGAAATTGCATGCATTCCGTGTCAATTTCGATTCCTAAAAAGGTCAAATTGGTAGTAGGGAGAACAGTCTTTTCCTCAGCAAGCGGGACACCGAACCTGTTTGCCATGCTCAAAAATTTATTGAGCATTCTCTCACAATCATCCGTATCCCTCTTTCCCAGGAAAAGAAAATCATCCAGGTAGTGAATAGCGTCACCTGGAGAACTTGGTTGATAAAGAACCCAATTGAGGAAAGTGCTAAAAGTTTCAAAGTAGAAACAGGATAACGAAAATCCCATGGGAATAGCCTTATCGAAAAAATATTCACTCTGAAAATGGAAGCCAAGAGAGTTGAAACGAGAAGGGTGAATAGGAAGTAATCTGAAAGCTGATTTAATGTCAGTTTTCGCAAGTAAAGCCCCTCGATCCAACCTATTCAAAATAGAAACAGCTACGTCAAAAGAAGTATAAGAAACCGAAGCCAAATTTTTGTCAATTTCATCATTTACTGATAAGAACTTAGGATAGAACAAATGGTGTATCAAACGATATGAATTCGGTTCCTTTTTCGGCACCAGACCAATAGGAGAAATGCGGAAATTCAAAAAGGGGGGTGCCGAAAAAGGTCCCGCGATCCTACCTAATAGAATTTCCTTTGAGATCTTCTCCCGAACTGCCGATGGGTACAAATTAACCGATTTTAAATTCTGTAAAACTACACAACCATTCCCACTGAAACTGGGGACGAAAAAAAACCTTCTGAAAACCCATAAAAAAGAAGCTTAGCTTTCAATTTGTTTGGATAACAACTTAGCCAGGGGATTAACTCGGCTATTTTCACTGGTGTCGGCGCCTTTTCCCGCATTATCCTTAGCTGAAACTCCGTGTTTCTTAAAACATTTAAATACCGGGTGGGACCCTGTACAAAATGTACATTCATGTTTGTACTTACAATTGGAGCCCCATTTGCACTGGTTTTCATTGTATCCAAAACAAATCCCTTTTCTTGATTGGGGACGAAAAAGCTGGCGGCCCGGCAGCATGAGGGTTAACCACAGGCCTACATCCTTCGCTCCCCAATCAAGATGCAGGTAAACTGCCATTTTTTGCCTGTACATCTCATCATAAGTGTTCCAGGCGGTTCCCCCGAAATTCCTATAGGCTTCCAAAATGGAGTCTTGGTGATAAAAAAGTTTGCTACATAAATTCGGATGCCGTTCCCCCAACACAGCACAATATATGGAGAAAGCCTGGAGCCAATTAAATATGGATCTGGCTTTGTATTTCTCATCTTCGTTTCTAGAATCTTTTTTTATCCTGTTTAATCGAATCCCTGACAGCTGGCAACAGAAAGTATAAATCTATAACCTCTCTATTCCAATTTTTTTCCTTCGTGGCTTCAGTAAGATGGAAGCCCAAAGGGGAGACTTGACATATCAAAGTATCTTTGTGGCAAGTCTCCTGAACTGGTAACTTATGATCACTGAGCAAAGCGGTATTACTAGCGAGTACAGAGGGACCTAAAGTATCCGAATTGGGCCTGGATAATGATGATTTTTTTATCATTAGCGGACAAAAATTCCAAAAAATCTTGGAATAGCCCCAATTTATCTGAGGGTAAAGAGGAATCCCCACAAGAAATTAAATCCACCACATCCGCATTAGACACAATGCTCTCACCCTCAGGAGAATGGAAAACCCGACCGGTGGATGAAGAAGCTGGAGGGAGAGCAGGCGACAGCTTCTTCTTCTTGGAAGCTGTCCTCTTGTAATCAGAAGATCTAGCGCTGCTTGATGTCCTGACGAGGGAAGGGGGATCCGGTGAGTAAGTCACCTGGTCCCTTCTCTTTCTCTTGGCAGACTCGGCTGACGGACCGTTGTCATCGCGCCTGAGCGCGCCGATGACGCATGATGAATCAGTGAGCTCCAAGCTCGCGCACGGGGCTGCGCAGCTAGGGGCTGAAGTGGCTGCCGGAACAGGATCTGGTGACGGAAGAGAAGATAAAAGGCAGTTCTTCAGCCACTCTTCACCGCCCTCCAATTCGGCCTTGTAAATCAATTTTTTCAGTAAATCCTCCATGCTATGCTGGGACGTGGGTCTGGATCAGATGCTGTCAGCGCCGAGAATGCGCTCTAACCGTTTTTCCTCTTCTTTTATAGGTTTGCTGCTCGAGGATGCTTATGAAGGACCAGCCAATCAGAATTCTTCTTGATGGCACCCGATCAAATGACCGTTGCCTACACTTTACCTATATTCAGGTAAGATAACTTTATTTATTAATTTATGAACACACCCCACTTTATACAATGAAGGAACCAGGCCACCATGAGTTCCTTACATTGTATAAAACAATTTCAGGTCACGTACAGGAATGTATTAGGCCGACTCGCAGCAGAATCCTCAGTTACCTCCAGCATGTAACCATGCCTGCAATGGGAGGAGGGAGAAGGCTGTGAGCCCCACCCAAGAGTGGCTGATATAGCCCAGGCCTCACAGGTGCACCTAAATATAGCCTGTGGATGGAAAACAGGCTACATTTACATGGGAGTTTATATACCTTCAAACAATTATATATACACAAACCAGCTAAAAGGTGGCATGAAGCAGGATGTGCTCAACCCAAAAATGCAGTTGTGCATATATATACAGGGGAGAACATCCTGCACTTGTGGCCCGTTGCTAATGGCGATCCCCAGCAAAAATGCATACTTTGGAGGATGCCTGCAGCGGACCACAAGTACCACAATAGACATCCTACACAAAATGGCAATAGTGTGGATGTGATAAATAATATAACAATATAGCAATAACAAATGACAAAACAGGTGCACACTGCGGTCTTACTAAGCCCTCAAACTGATGTTAAAATTGAGAGGTTAGTCAACATGTCCTACAGTGGAGGACATGTCTTAAGCCCAAGCACCACGCCAAGGTCTCTCAAGTAGCTCGGGACCTAACACTCACCCCTGTACCATAGGCAATACCAGGGGTCAGTGGGCAAAATGACAGGAATGTATTAGGCCGACTCGCAGCAGAATCCTCAGTTACCTCCAGCATGTAACCATGCCTGCAATGGGAGGAGGGAGAAGGCTGTGAGCCCCACCCAAGACTGGCTGATATAGCCCAGGCCTCACAGGTGCACCTAAATATAGCCTGTGGATGGAAAACAGGCTACATTTACATGGGAGTTTATATACCTTCAAACAATTATATATACACAAACCAGCTAAAGGTGGCATGAAGCAGGATGTGCTCAACCCAAAAATGCAGTTGTGCATATATATACAGGGGAGAACATCCTGCACTTGTGGCCCGTTGCTAATGGCGATCCCCAGCAAAAATGCATACTTTGGAGGATGCCTGCAGCGGACCACAAGTACCACAATAGACATCCTACACAAAATGGCAATAGTGTGGATGTGATAAATAATATAACAATATAACAATAACAAATGACAAAACAGGTGCACACTGTGGTCTTACTAAGCCCTCAAACTGATGTTAAAATTGAGAGGTTAGTCAACATGTCCTACAGTGGAGGACATGTCTTAAGCCCAAGCACCACGCCAAGGTCTCTCAAGTAGCTCGGGACCTAACACTCACCTACCTGCAATACCAGGGGTCAGTGGGCAAAATGATAGGAATGTATTAGGCCGACTCGCAGCAGAATCCTCAGTTACCTCCAGCATGTAACCATGCCTGCAATGGGAGGAGGAAGAAGGCTGTGAGCCCCACCCAAGACTGGCTGATATAGCCCAGGCCTCACAGGTGCACCTAAATATTGCCTGTGGATGGAAAACAGGCTACATCCTGCTTCATGCCACCTTGTATATGTACAATTGCTGAAACAATGGTCCCTGGTAGAGAGGGCGCAGTTAGGACTTAAACCTATATATTCCCACTTTGGTAGTAAAGAGGTCTTTACTAAAACTGCCTCCTTCTTGGCATGGGAAAGGGATTTGTCTCAATCCTTCTCTTTGACCCAATGGTCCACAGCTATTCATTTTGTAACAACCAAACTCCAATGTGTTTCTCATTAAGAAACCTTTTTTTAAATGAGCCTTAGATGGTATTTCACCCGAAGAAAATTAAGGTGATATTCCCGGGATCATCTTCGACTTGTTGGAGGGGATGTGGACTTTAGGGTTCTTTAAAGCACATATTATGGGACTGCCCTAGAGTGAATGCTCTGTGGTCACTTGTATTTGAAGCCCTTTCCGGGGCAGCTGTGTGTCGGATTCCCTTAAGCCCAGCCCTGGCCCTTTTGCTGATGGATATAACATGCCTTCCCACTAACCTAAGAATAATTGCGAAGCATATGTTCATAGCCACCAAACTGGCGATTACAAGAAATTGGAAGCTAAAATTCCTGATTTTCAGGAAATCATACATGCAGTGGACGCGACCAGATCTTATGAGAAAATGATAGCTTACAAAAATCACAAGAGCGGCAAATTTGAGAATGATTGGGCTCTCTGGGCATCAATATTAAAGCCCTGATCCTCATTCAGCGGCTGAACATAGGTTAACTCACATTGTGTCTTGGAGACCCCCGTGAGTTGGGTGGCACGGTGATGTCCTGTAGCAATGATCTCGAACGCTACCGTAAACAATAGTAGGATTGAGTGTAATTATAAGATACTATCATACAAGTCAACTGAGGTACTTTTTTGGTCTGCACCACCGAACCCTCCAGAACCAGTTAACTTCTATTTGTTTGTTGTTCTGTAAAAAATAATATATACGTTCTCTTATATATAGGTTATTGCCAGCAGTCTCACAGCTGCAATTTAATAACCAGTCTGTATTTTGTCATTCTGATGTATCTGAGCATTTTATTAATAAAAAATGAATGATAAAAAAAAAAAACAGCAGTAATCCCACAACATTGGGCTAGCAAATGAATAGGATATTACCTTTAGTGACCATGGCATGTAAGTGGTTTCAGAGGGAGGGGAATCCCACTGTCACCCCTGCAAGTGCAGTTAAGGGGTGCCGATACCTTTATGGCAGCCAGGGGTATAACAAAATCCTCCAGGTTGGCCTAATAGTGTGCCTGCCAGTTTTCTACTGATAGAATTATACACACTGCACTACATTGTCTCATGTCAATGTTCCCTTTTTTGTTTTTTTAAAGAAAAATCCCAAAGTTAAAAAAGTCACCTTTTTGCCTGAGTTGCTGGTTTTGTTTAATCCGCCAACCAAAAAGCGAAAAAAAAAGAGTTTTAGGTATCTTAAAATGGTACCATTAAATGTTGCAAGTCGTCCCAAAAAATCAAACCCTCACACAGCTCCGTCAAATGGAAAATTAAAAAGTTGTTGATCTTGGGATGCATCAATGCAAAAACTTATTTTTATTGTGCAATAGTAGTAACACTAAAAAAATATCATTTTTGATCATTGTAATTGTACTAACCCAGAGAATAAACTTATGATGTTATTTATGCTGAGCAGTTATTGTAACAACATTTAGAGGAAACCTGACATCCTGCATTTCTATTTTTTACTATGCCCACTACCTTATTTCTTGTGTCATGTGTTTCCTGAGATGGCCTTTCTTCTGCTTTGGTTTAGCATGGTTGTCATGAAAAGCTGTGGCTATTGGAATGTGGTGAGGAAAAATCCGGAAACGAAAAAAGGCCCAGTCCTTAAATCTAAGGTCTCCAGTGGTTATTAATACATGCTGGAGATCTAGGATTTAATGGAATACTTAGAGCACTTTCACATGAGCAATTTTCCACAAGCATCCGGACACATACATTTCAATGGGTCTGTTCCTTATTTCTATGAAAGCTTCACACCTTGTTTTAGCTCACTATCACTGATAGAAATCGTTGACCAAAACAATGAATGTGAACTAGGCCTTAAATGCGTTGTCCGGTTTTATGATATTGATGACCTATCCTTAGTTGTTTGATGGGGCCACAGTGATCCTACGAGTGCTGATTCCTCTTCAGTAGTTACCTGCTCACTGTCTACAATGTAGCAGTGATGCAGTGTAATTACAGTTGTTGTCACTTGAATAAGAGAGGTAGCAATAGTTGTCCTATACCACCACTACAGTGTGAACAATGTGCAGGTAAACGTTGAAGTGAATGCAAAATTCGCACAAGCCCTGCTGCCCTTCAAACAGCTGATCTGATATTGATAACCAGTCCTGAGAACGGGTAATTAATATCATGAAACTGGACAACCCCTTTAACTGGTCTATCTTCAGAACAGAAAACAGTAGACATATTTAGTGAGTTATGTATGATCACAATATACATTAAAAATAAATTCTTACTGCTTGTCACCAGTTCATGAAAATGTTTACATCAGTTATCACTCTACTTTCATCATTTTACTATGCTATCACTTTTATTCCCTAGGGGATTTACTTGCTCTCCTTAAAAGCTATGTATACCTTTGGGGGCATTTTTTTTTATGTTTGCATTTTACTCATGTTGGGCTAAAAATAATTTTGTCCATTTTCATTCAAAATATTGAGCTGTTCTGTCACAAAAGGTTAACTGTTTTTCTAGCTGTGTAAATCCTTTCACTATCACTAATGCCAGTCATCTAATAACCCTTATCTCTAAACTACTAAGAGGTCATAAACACTTATTTAAGCTGAATTCTTATCAATGAGATTGAGGATTGAGCTTTAATGAGCGTTTAGAATATCAGAGAGAGATAAGGAGTCCGTCAGCTAGCTGTCTGATGGAAGGAGAGAAAATTCCCTGCTAATAGAGCATCTCAGCTCAGTACAGAGAAAAGGACTCCATATTTTTATTTAAAAATTGCACCCCCAAGGTGTGCATAGCCTTTTAGGAGACTAGCTGTGTATGGAAACCTGAATGAACATTTGGCTTGGCTATTTTACCTTGTCATACTCCAAGGCTTGTTAAAAAGTCAAACATTGTCTTGTAGGGAGCCACTTCCAAAAGGTGTCACAGGAGACAGTTCTCTTTCTCTGGCAGGTACCTCTTAGATTTTTTATTCCTTAAAAAACAGTTGTACAAATGTAATGTCAGTAGGTTGGGACAGACACGGACAGTGAGCCCTAACTGGATCCCTGCCCGCTTCCCCTGCCTACTTGCAATGCAAGCCCTAGGTAGCAAGTCTGCAACTAGTCGACATTCCCTACTCTGCTAGGGTGCGAGACAAACAACAAGGGACAAAACAAAACCAAAGACAGAATTGTACAAAAATGGGTCAGAAACAGGAAGAAAACAAAGTACCAAATCGAGAGACAGAGTAGTCAAAAATCCAAGCTGAGATTGGAACCAGACTAGAAACTCAGTACCAACACGTTCGACAGAGAGTGGTCAAAAAGACAAGCTGAGGTCAGAACACAAGTAATCCAAAAATACACAAATAGTTACAAGTAACACATCTAGTGAGTCAGAGACTATAACTGGCAAAGGCATATTGCCAGAAGGGAACTTAAAGGGATTCTGTCACCTCTGATAACACAAATTTAGCTTTTAAACCAGCCATGCTCCACAGATTACCTTGAATCAGTTTTGCTTTTCTGTAATGAAATCCATCCAGTAGTTTTGCAGAAAAAAGACTTTTATAAATATGCTAATTAACCGTGAAGGTGCCCAGAGGGGCGTTATCTTCTACTTTGGGTGCCCAGTAACGCCCCCCTGCAGTGCCCAAAACCGGCTGGGACAATGGATCGAACGCAGCACATGTCATAATGGGCCAGCATCCTCCAGGGACAATGGATGGAATGCAGCACATGTCACAATGTGCCAGCATCCTCCAGGGACAATGGATGGAACAATGTACATGTCACAATGGGCCAGCATCCTCCAGGGACAATGGATGGAACAATGTACATGTCACAATGGGCCAGCATCCTCCAGGGACAATGGATGGAACACTGTACATGTCACAATGGGCCAGCATCCTCCAGGGACAATGGATGGAACACTGTACATGTCACAATGGGCCAGCATCCTCCAGGGACAATGGATGGAACACTGTACATGTCACAATGGGCCAGCATCCTCCAGGGACAATGGATGGAACAATGTACATGTCACAATGGGCCAGCATCCTCCAGGGACAATGGATGGAACACTGTACATGTCACAATGGGCCAGCATCCTCCAAGGACAATGGAAGGAACAAAGCACATGTCACAATGGGCCAGCATCCTCCAGGAACAATGGACGAAACACTCTACATGTCACAATGGGCCAGCATTCTCTTGGGACAATGGATGGAACACTGTACATGTCACAATGGGCCAGCATCCTCCAGGGACAATGGATGGAACAATGTACATGTCACAATGGGCCAGCATTCTCCAGGGACAATGGATGGAATGCAGCACATGTCACAATGGGCCAGCATCCTCCAGAGACAATGGACGGAACACTGTACATTTCACAATGGGCCAGCATCCTCCAGGGACAATGGACGGAACACTGTACATGTCACAATGGGCCAGCATCCTCCAGGAACAATGGACGGAACACTGTACATGTCACAATGGGCCAGCATTTTTCGCTGAGGGAAGAGCGAGCATCGGACGTCACTGGGCTCGGCGCATGCCCAGTAACGACTATGAAGCTCCTGCCCTCAGTCTCCTACTCATCGCACTCATAGCCCTCAGTGGGTACTGCGTCTGCGCGAGACTTCGCTCGGCAGTCAGGGAGGGGGAGGAGAGGGATGAGGCGCTGTGGGCGGTTAGGGATTCTGGAGGAAGACGTTTTTTATTGAGTAAGGAGCCGGTTTTGGGCACTGCAGGGGGGCTTTACTGGGCACCCAAAGTAGAAGATAACGCCCCTCTGGGCACCTTCACGATTAATTAGCATATTTATAAAAGTCGTTTTTCTGCAAAACTACTGGTCGGATTTCATTACAGAAAAGCAAAGCTGATTCAAGGTAATCTGTGGAGCATGGCTGGTTTAAAAGCTAAATTTGTGTTATCAGAGGTGACAGAATCCCTTTAAATAGAGAGCCGAGTCCCTGGATTAGAACCTGATAGGTCCATGGACTTGGCACTCCATAGGACAGTATACAATCTTCACAGCAACTGGCAGCTGGGCTGTCACTCAGCCCGCATGCTGCAGGAAGAAACAGAGCATTGCGCTCTGTTTCTAGAGATTAGACCACGTCACCAAGGGACGTGGCCTGGCAGCGCGCTGAAGCCATTGACCACAGCGCTGGAGCCCAGACAGATAAGTCGTAACACAAGCCATCTAGAAGTCACCTATTTTATCTTGTTCTCTGATTCACTTCTTCATATACATGTAATTTTCTTTCATCTTTTAGGATATATAATTGCACTGAAATGATTCTCATAAATTTGATTTGATGATACAGAATTTGATTATAAAACTTTAAGTACTTTATGCTGTGTTTGCTGGTTTGTGTCAAGTTTGTGATTGGACTGTTTTATTTTTAGGACAAGGCATTGTGGCATGTTGTTTGATGATAATTCCCCAACCTGCAATGTGTTTCAATTAAATTCTGACTCGAAAAGCATCTTCAGCAGCGCGAGACATCCTGCGTGTATATTTCCGTTCATTTTAGCAGTTTATGTCCTGGAGCACTAAATTGACAAATCTTAAAGTAATACAGATCAAACTTTTAATTACACAAATTACTATAATGCAATCAAGGCTCTAAGTGGCACAAAAATGGCCATGGATTTTACCTTCTCAATGATATGTATATTTCTAGAAATTGATTTTGGTGGGTGTAAAAGTAAAACAGCATTTACAAGTAAGCATTCAAAAGACAAACCACAATTTAATTAAAAAACAAATTATTTAGAGAGTTTAAAGCAAATCTCCTTATCAATGGCACAGCAATAAAACTCCCATTTCCATTTAGTCTCTGTATGACAATACTGAAATACTTGAGGATGCAGATGGCTGCACCTGCCATATAAAGCCATATTAATTATCTAGGTGTATAGGCAATAATCCCCTAATCCCCTGTAATAAATGATAAAATGTGGCTATATCAATTTGATGTCTGCCCCTTCTCAGAGAGTCTCTGTAGCAGATGGGGTAGTTTACTATACTTATTTGTGAATAGAAGTGAGAGCTTATGCCAAACACAGTACCCATGCTTTGTAAAAATATATTTGACAATAGCTGGGTTGTTCATTTATGGTAATCTGTTACTTTGGACCATCCCCATAAGCTACCGTAATAGACTGTTACAGGCACTGCATCAACCAACTAGTCTGACTTTGGACTAATCCAGTGCCCTGGTTTTCACCCTTTAACCCCTAAACAGGGATCTGAAATTTACTGCAAGGGAGCTACCAGGCCATTACCTCATGGAGTATTCCTGATGTGGTTGACAGCTGACCCACAGGGGCCAGAGACCCCGTTGTGAAGCACAAGGGATCAGGCAAAACTCGTAGTCAGAAACAGGCTAAGATCAGGGCAGGCAGGGTTTGTGTGAATCTGTGAAACAGTCCATAGGTTAGGGCAGGCAGTCTAGGGTTATTATGGTGATCAGGCATGGGTCAGATCAGAAGGCAGAAATTCAGAATCCAGGAATCAGGTAGAAAATGATACATGGGCAGACAAGCAGGCTATAGCAAGCCTTCACAGTATCTATCCAGCTAATAAAACTATTTCTCAGGCACATCTCCCCAGGTAAAAGTGCTTTAAGTACTAACAGGTGTCTGGCCATAGGCACGCATGTGCTGTTCTTTTAAGATCCGGGGAGTACACACTGTACAGGCCAAGCAAGGGGGCCTAGGTAACAAGCAGAGGCTGCAGCCTGCTACAGAGGACACAGGACCTTGGTGGCCAGGCCCACTGCTGGAGGGTAGAGGAGGGCCAGTAGGACAGCAGCAGCTAGAATAGAGGCAGCAGTGGCAGCAGTAACCATGCTCGCTTATGTATGCGGGACAACAGCAGGCACGGGCCGCCAATATAACAAATTGTTTACAAGACACTAAGCTCAGATTAGTAATTATCTTCATACTCGCCCTAATGAACATGCTATACATCTTCAAACCAGACGTGGGATATATAACGAGGACAAGTCTTGGAGCCCTCTCCAAGTCTTAAGTCTCCTCTCTATTCATCCCGTGGCCGACTTGTGGGTGTGAGATGAAGTTAGACATAGGTTTTGAGGTTTTGAGAGAGATTTATTATACAAGCTGTGAGAAGGTGTGGAGTTGTAGGGAAAGTCATACAGGCATAGCGGCATTCTTTAAACTACATGTAACTTCATGATCTATATACAAACTAATACCTCATGTAATATACAATAACAGGTTCTTAGCAGTATAAAAAGTATTTAGGCCCATCCACCAGCAGAAAGGTGACCTCGATATGGATGGGTATCTAAGTGTGCATTTACACCAACAAATTATCTGATAGATTTTCTGACCAATCATTGGTCAGATGGCTGGATACACACACAGATCTTTTGTGATCAATGTTTTTTATTAACTTTTTAGTTCAAAAGCAACAACAAGCATCTTAATTCGTGGGCGCAACCACGATGTCTACACATGAGCAGTATCATAACAGAGAAAAAGCACGGGTGCCATGGCGTCCGCATGAGACGCTGCCAAACATGGCACCAGTTACACAATAACCTCCCACATGACTAACTCACAGTGTATACGTTCTGTAACCCTGTCTAAAATACAGTCAGCATAGTTGGTAGCATTAGACAATGTTAACAAACGAAACATAAAAATAAAATAATAAAAATAAATAATAAAATAAAAACAAAACAAAACATATATAAATAAATAAACACAGATCTTTTGTTACACAAGCCAATTATTGGTCTGATAGGACAGAAATTGTTCGGATAATCTGTTGGTGCAAATACACCTTTACTCTAAATCTAAACCTATTTTATGCCGTTCATAGGCATCTACTTTCAAGGAGAGCTAAACCCATAAAAACACTGACTGCTACCTTTATTATCTTTCAGGGTGAGCAGGCAGTGACCTGTTGCATCTCTCTGTGCCAGCAAACCTTCCATGAGCAAGAGGTGCATGGTCAGCTATACACATCACCTAATTAAGAAAGGCTGAAGGTAATGGGTTAATGATATCACTCATCACGGAGGCCACCACACATCCTGATATATGCTGCAAAAAAAAAAACTGAAACAAAATTAATCAGTGCAATTAATCAATATATCTGCTAACAACCTCTGATTGTATATTAGATGAGGTATTAGTTTGTATATGGATCCACCATGCAGGATGCACAAATTAATTTTGCTCAGGTGTAGAGTTGTGCCATAATATTTGTCTGTTTATGCAATAAATCATGGTAAATCTTGCAGGCCGTAGAAGGTCATGCTCCTCTCATTAAATACCACCCACTTATCTAATAATTAAACATATATGCCAAGAAAACCGTATAATGGCAAGAAGTCAACATTTTTTGAGTAATTCTTGTGCAAAAACTGTGACTTTGTATGTCAGAAATATGTGCCAAGTAATCAGAATTTTTAAAACTGAAATGATAAAATTAACCAGTATAACCCATTTAGTTTACAGCATATATTTAACGAATAGGCTCTTTTAGGAGAAAGTCTCCTAAAATTGCTTTTAATGGCATTGTGTCACCTATAGCCTTTTCTGCTAGTTAAAACCAGATAGTGCCACATCTTTTTTTCCTAATCTGTTTTTATTTCCTCATTGTAAATTTTTCTATTTTTTCTGATTACACATTCCCTTTAACCCCTTCTACCCTGGGCCAGTTTTCACCCTCCTGTCCAGTCCATTTCTTGCAAATCACTTTATGTGGTAATAACTTTGGAACACTTTTACTTATCCAAGCCATTCTGAGATTGTTTTCTCGTGACACATTGTACTTCATGACAGTCATAAATTTGAGTCAATATATTTCAACTTGATTTATGAAAAAATCTAAAATTCGCAATTTTCTGAATTTCAATTTCTCTTTAAAACAGACAGTGATACCTCATGAAATATTTATTACTTATCATTCCCCAATATGTCTACTTTATGTTGGCATCATTTTGAAAATGTCATTTTATTTTTTTGGACGTTAGAAGGCTTAGAATTTTAGAGGCAATACTTACAATTTTTAAGAAAATTTCCGAAACCCACTTTTTAAGGCCCAATTCAGTTCTAAAGTCACTTTGTGGGGATTACATAGTAGAAACAACCCATATATTACCCCATTTTAGAAACTACACTCCTCAAGTTATTCAAAACTGATTTTGCAAAGTTTGTAAACCCTTTAGGTGTTCCACAAGAATTAAAGGAAAATGGAGATGACATTTCTAAATTTCACTTTTTTGGCTGATTTTTTGGCTTTTTTTTCTTTAACACATCGAGGGTTAACAGCCAAACAAAACTCTATATTTATTACCCTGATTATGTAGTTTACAGAAACACCCCACATGTGGTGGTAAACTGATGTAAGGGCACATGGCAGGGCGCAGAATGAAAGGAGTGCCGCATGGTTTTTGGAGGGCAGATATTGCTGGACTGATTTTTAGACACTTGATTTTTAGTCCCAATTGAAGCCCCCCTGATGCACCCCTACAGTAGAAACTACCAAAAAGTGCCCTCATTTTGGAAACTACGGAATAAGGTGACAGTTTTATTGATATTATTTTGGGGTAGCATTTCCCTTGTCCTGTGCTGAATCTGGAGAATTTTTCTGGAGATTCGGTGACATCACCAGATCTGCAGAAAAAGTTCTTGCCTTGCGCAATTCAGCGCAGGGCAAGGGAAAGCATGGTAGCATGAAATGCTCCGATGCTTATAGCAGAGGGGCTGAGTTGGGGAAGAAGGGAATATGACAACCTCTTTTAACAGTCACAGTCATAACTAGTATTGAGTGAACTTGTATTTTAAAGTTCGGCTTACAAGGTTCGGATTATCTAAGAATTTCGTTATGGATTCTGCTACCACAGAATTCTATGACGGCATAGCATGGCCAGCATAGACTTCTATTATGATGGAATGCAATATGGAATGCCTCTTATAGGCTTCCGTGGTGCATGCTATCATAGAATTCCGTTGTCGTCCGTGGTCCGTGGTACCGGAATCCATTGCGGGATTCTTAGAAAACCCAAACCTTGTACGACGAACTTGAAACACAAGTGTGCTCAACACTACTCATAACGCATAAACTAAATGTGAAAACTCAAGTGTGTTAACTCTGCTACATCTGTGTGTGTATATATATATATATATATATATATATATATATATACAGACACACACATCATATATACTGTACATATAGTACACACACATATACATTTACTCAGTCATTCACATATATACAGGTACATTAGACACACATATATCACATACATATGTACAGAATACAGTACACTACATAAGTACATATATGTAAACACACACGTATTACACTGGCACACACTTACCTTCTGAGCAGGTCTCCAGGGTACACAGTCAGAATTGATGGGAGGACTTCTTCTCCTCAGCAGGCAGTGTAGCAGGCTCTTCTGATGGCAGCAGCACATCCTGCTGTAGCTTCTGAAAAACGGACCCCTCCTCAGCAGTGCAGCCCCTGAGGATATGTGCAGGCTGCTGCTAGAGGCTAGAGACATCTCCTCATGGTGCTGGGGGGAGGAGAGAAGCCAGAGCACAGCCTGCTAAGAAGCAGTGCGGGGAGCTGGAAGGCAGAGCCAGAGCCCCTGGTACGTACTCTAGACCCAAGCTGTTGTACTAATAGTAATAAGGGAGCGGGGCATTTCCCCCTTCCCCTACGGGCCCCATAGCGATGCATGGTCTGCCTCTATTAGAGGTATGCCACTGCAGACAAGGAAAGGGCTGTTCTATTTGGGGGCCAACCGTTCTGTTCCGCATAATGTGGAATGCACACACGCAATTTGCTGACTGCAAAACATCCAACAGTCATGTTCATGAACCCTTACAGTGATAAAATGCACAAACATAGATGTGGCAGAATTTAGGCTACTTTCACACTTGCAGTAACTGGGTCCAGCAGACTGTTTCCCCGAAAGGGCAGGCCATCGGATCCTGCTAGCGCAAGTAAAAGTAACCTTACACATATATGGATATTCTGCACTTAAGTCAGTCAGAAACAAGACACACGCAGCGCACACCAATCACTCATTGGACACATGTGGCACACAAGACACTTATACATGGGTCACATGCCACTGATGGATATGGCACATACTGCACATACACCACTGATACATAGATCATATATAGCCCACACCAATCACCTACAGAAAACATGCAATGCACACACTAATACATGTATGCCTAACCCTATTTCAGTGTAGCACACTTAAAGGGGTTGTCTCACTTCAACAAATGACTTTTATCATGTAGAGAAAGTTAATACAATGCACTTACTAATGTATTGTGATTGTCCATATTGGCTCTTTTCCATCACATTATACACTGCTCGTATCCATGGTTTTGACCACTCTGCAATCCAGCAGCGGTGGCCGTGCTTACACACTATAGGTAAAGGTGTTGGCCTATGCGCACTTCCAGCCTTTCCCTATAGTGTGTAAGCACGGCCACCGCTGCTGGATTACTCGGTGGTCATTACCATGGATAGGTGCTGTGTATAATGTGGTGGAAAGGAGGCAATAGGGAGAATCACAATACAATATGCAGCACAACAAACTGGCGTTTCTGGACTGTCTGATAAGAGTGGAAGAGGGAAGGAAGCTGGGAATAGAGGTCTATTGAAAACCAACACACACAGACCAGTACCTGCTATTTGATTTCCACCATCCTCTAGACCAGTGTTTCCCAACCAGTGTGCCTCCAGCTGTTGCAAAACTACAACTTCCAGCATGCCCAGACAGCCTTTGGCTGTGCAGGCATGCTGGAAGTTGTAGTTTTGCAACAGCTGGAGGCACACTGGTTGGGAAACACTGCTCTAGACCACAAACTGAGCGTCATCCACACTCTGCACCACCGGGCAGAGTGAAACGTTTTCAAGAAAGTCCAGTTGCCTTGATTTATTCTTTACAGATTTACTACGAAATTATTTGTACATAACTTCATCAGTAGCATCTTATCTGAGTCAGAACACCATACACTATACATGACACTCAAGAGTTACAATACATTGTCTGGAAACCATTCTTTTAATGGATTTGATATATCTCATAATTGAATAGATATGTTTAGTATCTCATTTAATTGCTCAATTTGCTCTAATTCAAAGCAGAAATACAATTTGAGATTTGTTCCCTATTATTAACTTGGCAGTTGAACTTTAGTCCAGAGTAAAGATAGGTGTGACATATTAATCAATGCATAGACTGATCTGGTTAGCACAGAAACATTCAGATCAGTAGAAATTCTACTCTTGCTCCGTCTTTCTGCTTGCTTGGCATAAACACCCCAGGGATACTTTCCTTCAAGGAAGAGGAGTAAAAAAAAACTTTTATTTATTCAAACTGACACAAAAAATATGCTCATAACAAGGATTCCACTTCTATGCTTCACTAGCAGCCTTAGGGCAAACAGTTTTCATTTTACTGATGAACTTGATTTTTTATTTTAACTGATACTTTCACGTTGTTATAGTGATTTGGCCCTTTATTACGCACGCTTAGGAGAAATAATACTACAAGATTCATTTTCAGATAAATTTGTCAAATACAAATATTTGTATTGATAATATGCATCGCACATTGCATCTTTAACCGCTTCCCGACCGCCGAACGCACGGATGCGTCCAGGCGGCGGCAAGTTTGTTCCTCCTGGACGCATCCGTGCGTCATCTCGCGAGAGCCGAGATCTGCTGTGAACGCGCGCACGCGCGTTCACAGCAGAGCGCGGCTCTGCAGTTGTACTACAGCCTGCCAGCGATGATCAATCGCTGGCAGGCTGTAAATGTAAAATAAATGAGATCAAAGTGGTATATCAGATGCTGTGTTGCTAACAGCGTCTGATATACCTAATACCTGGTCCTCTGGTGGTCCCATTTACTGGGATCGACCACCAGAGGACCAGGTAACTAATGTAAAGTTGCACCAAACACTACACTAACCCCACCCCCACCCCCTCACTTTATAACCACTATTAACCCCTTGTTAACCCCTGATCACCCCATATAGACTCCCTGATCACCCCCTGTCACTGATCACCCCCTGTAAGGCTCTATTCACATGTCCATATGTGTTTTGCGGTTCCGCGGATCCACAGATCCGTGCCACGGATCCGCAGCGCGGATCCGCAAAACACGGACACCGTCAATGTGCTTTCCGCATTTTGCAGATCCGCACATTGCCAGAACTATATAGAAAATGCTTTTTCTTGTCCGCAGTGCGGACAAGAAAAGAGCATGTTCTATATTTTTGCTGAACGGAAATGCAGACCCGTAAGTGCGGATCCGCAATTCCGGATCGAGCGGGACAAAGTCTGTCCCCATAGAAATGAATGGGTCCGCAATTCCGTTCCGCAAACAGAATTTCGGACGTGTGAATGGGGCATAAGGGTCCCTTATCACCGCCAGTTAGTTAGCTACTTGTTAGGTAGCTAGCGCCCAGCCCACCGCACCGCAGTCACTGATTTTGGCAGAGATTTTTCATCCACATTGATCGATGCGAATGAAAAAATCTGTGCCGTTCATTTTTATTTTTTTCAGCCCAGAGGCTGAACGGAAAAAAATCTCATTACCCGTCTGCTCAATATACGGAGAATCGCAGAAACTCCTAATGCTGGCCATACGTGTAATGATTGCGGAGACCCTCAAATGCCAGGGCAGTACAAAAACCTCACATGTGACCCCATTTTGGAAAGAAGACACCCCAAGGTATTCCGTGAGGGGTATGGGGAGTTCATGTAAAATTTTATTTTTGTCACAAGTTAGTGGAATATGAGACTTTGTAAAAAAAAAAAAAATCAATTTCCGCTAACTTGTGCCAAAATTTTTTTCTGTGAACTTGCCATACCCCTCACAGAATACCTTGGGGTGTCTTCTTTCCACAATGGGGTCACTTGTGGGGTATTTATACTGCCCTGGCATTTTAGGGGTCCTAAAGCGTGAGAATCCAAATGCGTAAAAATGCCCTGTGAAATACTAAAGGTACTCATTGGTTTTAGGGCCCCTTTGCGCATCTTGGCTGCAAAAAGTGGCACACATGTGGTATCGCCGTACTCAGGAGAAGTAGGGCAATGTGTTTTGGGGTGTATTTTTACATATACCCATGCTGGGTGAGAGAAATATCTCTGTAAATGACAACTTTTTAAATTTTTATACAAAGTTGTCAATTTACAGCGATATTTCTCACACAAAGTATGGTATATGTAAATACACCCCAAACACATGCCCTACTTCTCCTGAGTACGGCGATACCATGAGTGACACTTTTGCAGCCTGAGTTGCAAAGGGGCCCAAATTCCAATGAGTACCTTTAGCTTTACATGGCTGCTCACAATTTAGCCCCGCCCAAAATGCCAGAACAGTACAAACACCCCACATGTGACCCCATTTTGGAAAGAAGACACCCCAAGGTATTCGCTGAGGGGCATAGTGAGTCCATGAAAAATGTAACTTTTTGTCAAAAGTTAGCAGAAAGGGAGACTTTTGAGAAAAACAATAAAAAATCAATTTCCGCTAACTTGTGCCAAAAAAAATCTTCTGTGAACTCGCCATGCCCCTCATGGAATACCTTGGGGTGTCTTCTTTCCAAAATGGGGTCACATGTGGGGTATTTATACTGCCCTGGCAATTTAGGGGACCTAAAGCGTGAGAAGAAAAATGCATAAAAATGCCCTCCTAAAAGGTACTCATTGGTTTTAGGGCCCCTTTGCACATCTTGGCTGCAAAAAGTGCCACACATGTGGTATCGCCGTACTCAGGAGAAGTAGGGCAATGTGTTTTGGGGTGTATTTTTACATATACCCATACTGGGTGAGAGAAATATCTCTGTAAATTGACAACTTTGTATAAATTTTTTAAAAGTTGTCATTTACAGAGATATTTCTCACACCCAGTATGGGTATATGTAAAAATACACCCCAAGCACATTGCCCTACTTCTCCTGAGTACGGCGATACACATGAGTGACACTTTTGCAGCCAAGATGCAAAGGGCCCAAATTCCAATGAGTACCTTTAGAATTTCACAGGGCATTTTTACTCATTTTAGATTCTCACGCTTTAGGGCCCTAAAATGCCAGGGCAGTATAAATACCCCACAAGTGACCCCATTGTGGAAAGAAGACACCCTAAGGTATTCTGTGAGGGGCATGGCAAGTTCACAGAAATTTTTTTTTGGCACAAGTTAGCGGAAATTGATTTTTTTTTTTTTTTACAAAGTCTCATATTTCACTAACTTGTGACAAAAATAAAATTTTACATAAACTCACCATACCCCTCACAGAATACCTTGGGGTGTCTTCTTTCTAAAATGGGGTCACATGTGGGGTATTTATACTGTCCTGGCATTTTAGGGGCCCCTAAAGCGTGAGAAGAAGTCTGGAATCCAAATGCGTAAAAATGCCCTGTGAAATCCTAAAGGTACTCATTGGAATTTGGGCCTTTGTGCACCCAGGCTGCAAAAAGTGTCACTCATGTGGTATCGCCGTACTCAGGAGAAGTAGGGCAATGTGTTTTGGGGTGTATTTTTATATATACCCATACTTTGTGTGAGAAATATCGCTGTAATCGACAACTTTTTAAATTTTTTAAACAAAGTTGTCAGTTTACAGAGATATTTCTCTCACCTAACATGGGTATATGTAAAAATACACCTCAAAACACATTGCCCTACTTCTCCTGAGTATGGCATACCACATGAGTGACACTTTTGTAGCCTGAGTGCTAAAGGCCCAAATCCAACGAGTACTTTAGCTTTACATGGCTGCTCACAATTTAGCCCCGCCCAAAATGCCAGAACAGTAAACACACCCCACAAGTGACCCCATTTCGGAAAGTAGACACCCCAAGGTATTCACTGAGGGGCATAGTGAGTCGTGGGAGATTTCATTTTTTTGCCAGAAGTTAGCAGAAATGGAAACTTTATTATTTTTATTTTTTCCTCAGAAAGTGTCATTTTCCGCTAACTTGTGAAAAAAATGAAATGATACATGAACTCACCATGCCCCTCCATGAATACTTTGGGGTGTCTTCTTTCTAAAATGGTGTGATTTGGGGGTATTTATACTATCCTGACATTCTAGCACCTGAAGAAACATGACAGGCGCTCAGAAAGTCAGAGCTGCTTCAAAATGCAGAAATTCACTTTTTGCACCATAGTTTGTAAACGCTATAACTTTTACCCAAACCAATAAATATACACTTATTGTATTTTTTTTTATCAAAGACATGTAGAACAATAAATTTTGCGAAAAATTTATATAGAAATGTAGTTTTTTAAAAAAAAAATTACAACAGAAAGTGAAAAATGACATTTTTTTGCAAAAATTTCGGTAATTTTTGATTAATAGCAAAAAAAGTAAAAACGTCAGCAACAATGAAATACCACCAAATGAAAGCTCTATTAGTGAGAAGAAAAGGAGGTAAAATTCATTTGGGTGGTAAGTTGCATGACGGAGCAATAAACGGGTAAAGTAGTGTAGTGCAGAATTGTAAAAAGTGGCCTGGTCATTAAGGGTGTTTAAGCTAGGGGGGCTGAAGTGGTTAAAGGGGTTATCCAATATGAAAAATATCCGCCCCAATGCCCAGGCCCCTTGTATGGATTATACTTATCTGCTCCTCAACACCCGCATCATTCCAGATCCCTGCGCGGCCACTGCCGCTGCATCTCCCCGCCATTTGGATCAAAACCTCCGGTGACGGGGGAGCAGCCAATAGCAGGCCACCACAGAGAAGAGCCTCCTTGAGGCTGGTCACCATTGCGGTCTGCTATTGGCTGCTTCTCCAGTCGCCGGGGAGCAGGTAAGAATAATCCGTACAAGTGTCCCAGGCATTGGGGGGGGGGTGTATATTTTAGATATCGGACAACCCCTTTAGGCCCCTTTCACATGAGCGAGTTTTCCGCGCGGGTGCAATGCGTGACGTGAACGCATAGCATCCGCACTGAATCCTGACCCATTCATTTCAATGGGTCTGTGTACATGAATGTTTTTTTTCACACATTACTTGTGCGTTGCGTGAAAATCGCAGCATGTTCTATATTCAGCGTTTTTCACGCAGCCCTAGCCCCATAGAAGTGAATGGGGCTGCGTGAAAAACGCTTTGTATCCGCAAGCAAGTGCGGGTGCGTTGCATTTTTTACTGATGGTTGCTAGGAGATGTTGTTTGTAAACCTTCAGTTTTTTATCACGCGTGTGAAAAACGCATCAAAACGCATTGCACCCGCGCGGAAAAAACTGAACAACTGAACGCAATCGCAGGCAAAACTGAATGGCTTTGCCTGTGAAATCGCACAGTTATCACCGAACGCATCCGCAACGCATCCGGACCTAATCCGGACACGCTCGTGTGAAAGAGGCCTTAAGGTAATGCTCCATCATTATTACAATTGGGAATATATACATTACATCTTTAGGCCTCTTTCACACGAGCTTGTCCGGATTAGGTCCGGATGCGTTGCGGATGCGTTCAGTGAAAACTGTGCGATTTCACAGACAAAGCCATTCAGTTTTGCCTGCGATTGTGTTCAGTTGTTCAGTTTTTTCCGCGCGGGTGCAATGCGTTTTGACGCGTTTTTCACGTGCGTGATAAAAAACTGAAGGTTTACAAACAACATCTCCTAGCAACCATCAGTAAAAAACGCAACGCACCCGCACTTGCTTGAGTGAAAAACGCAGAATATAGAACATGCTGCGATTTTCACGCAACGCACAAGTGATGCGTGAAAAAAACGCTCATGTACACAGCCCCATTGAAATTAATGAGTCAGGATTCAGTGCGGGTGCAATGCGTTCACCACGCATTGCACCCGCACGGAAAACGCGCTCGTGTGAAAGGGGCCTTAAGGTAAAGCCCTACCATTATTATAATCAAAGTATATAAGATATTTGCTGAAATAAAAATGTCATAACAATAATACAGGTTACTCCCTCCTTTGGCCAACAGTAATGTGCAAATATGCAAGGAATGCAATGATATCCTACTTTGTATATGCAACCCTTACAGCAGAAAGCAGGTTGTTACCTGCGGTACAATAGTATGTATTCTGTCAATGACTGCACATTCTGCTACCCTAAAACATCCTGTATCTGTCTACTGCAAATAATATAATTCACAGTTTTTCAGCTGGCAAAAAAAAAAAAATGCAGACAAAATAAATATGAGTGGATAATAACTCGAGATGAGCGAAGTTTTGGAGAATTCGATTCGGCTGCTTTGCCGAATTCTACAAAAAAATTTGCTTTGTGATGAATTACTTCATCACGAAGCACATTTTTTTGTAGGTAGTGGGGGCAAGGGCAGTAAGCTGCGATAGTGCCACCCCACATCATTGTATTCCTCAGATGCCGCGTTCATACATAATCGCACCATCTGAGAGTAAAAACAGTGTAAAATTAACAGAAGAAAAAATGAAATCATACATACCTCCTCCATTTGCTCGTGATGGGCTGGCCACCGCCATCTTCCTTGAAGATCTGGCGTGAAATCTCGCTTGGCCCGAGATGACATCATCATGCCGGCCGGCGTGGTAACATCATATGTCACCGCGCACGGGATTTCGGCCGAGATCTTCAATCAAGATGGCGGAGGCCGGCCTTTCGCGAGCAAATGGAGGAGGTAAGTATGTTTTTTTTTAACTATTTAAGGTTAAATCGATTCACTACCACGAAACAAGAGGAAATTCGGCTTTGTGGTGAACTGAATTCATCCTGAAATTCAGATCAAATTCCACTTCGTTGGATTCGATTCACTCAACTCCAATAATAACATAAGTCAGTTTTATTTGACTGATGAACACAAGCTTTTGTTATGACACACTTTTAAATTTAAAGGCTATGTACATCAATTGGTCTTTATTAAAATATGGAATCCTTTTTTCTGTACAGAGCTGACATGCTCTACTAGCTGCCTGTGGATTTTTTTGTCTTTTCTGTCATCTGAGGAGCAGACGGGTTCCTTATCTCTGCTCTCTCACATTATAAACACTCATTAACCTGTTGGGGACACATGACGTACCAGTACGTCATGGTGTCCTGGTACTTAAGGACACATGACGTACCGGTACGTCATGTGTACTACTGATCACCGCTGCTCACCGCAGCGGTGATCAGAACAAGGTACCTGCTGAAATCAGGTACCTTGTTACAATGCCGAGGGGGGTGCTGTGACCCCCCCGTATCGGCGATCACTGCAAACCGCCCTTGCAGCCCCCGATTCTTGAAGGGATCACAGAGGGAGGGGGTCCCCCTCCCTCCCCATCACCCGCTGCTCTGTTCTGGCAGTGGCTGATGGTTACCATCGCAACAGGATGCCTTCACAGGCGTCCTGCTTGCCATGGTAATGGCAAGTCTGATCTGACTTCTGCTAAAGGCAAAAGTCTGATCAGACTTTGTAAAGTAAAAAATACAGCACAGTACACTATATAGTGTACTGTACTGTATTATACAGACATCAGACCCACTGGATCTTCAGCAAGTGGGTCTGGGTAAAAAAAAAAAAACATTTATCACTGAATAAAAAAATTAAATAAACTACACATATTAGGTATCCCTGCATCCGTAAAAACCTGCTCTATAAAAATATCACATGACCTAACCCGTCAGGTGAACACCATTAAAAAAAATGGTGTAAAAAAGTCATTTTTTGTTACCTTACATCACAAAAAGTGTAATACCAAGCGATCAAAAAGGTGTATGCCTCCCAGAATAGTACCAATCAAACCAGCATCTCATCCCACAAAAACTAAAGCCCCTACATAGCACAATCACCCAAAAAATAAAACATAATTTTTTTTTGTTTCAAAAACGATATTATTATGTAAAACTTAAATAAATAGCTAAAAGGTATACATATTAGGTATCGCCGCATCTGTAACAACCTGCTTTATAACAATAACACATGACCTAACCAGTCAGATGAACACAGCAAAAAAAATAATATAAATATGGGGTCAAAAGCCATTTTTGTCACCTTACATCACAAAAAGTGTAATAGCAAGCGACCAAAGAGTCATATGTACCCCAAGATAGTTCCAATCAAACCGACATCTCATCCCTCAAAAAATGAGCCCCTACATAAGACAGTCTCCCCAAAAAAAAAATATGGCTTTCAGAATGTGGAGACACTAAAAAATCACATTTTTTAAAAATGCTTTATTATGTAAAACTGAAACAAAACCCCCCAAAAAGTAGACATATTTGGTATTGTCGCGTCCGTAACTACCTGCTCTACAGAAATAGCACACAATCTAACCAGATCAACGCTGTAAATAACAAAAAAATAAAAACTGTCCCAAAACAGCAATTTTTTGTAAATTTTCCATTTTAATCCATTTTTCCAGTAACAAAGCAAGGGTTAACAGGCAAACAAAACTCAATATTTATTGCCCTGAATCTGTAGTTTCCAGAAACACCCCATATGTGGTCGTAAACTGCTGTATGGCCACACGGCAGGGCGCAGAAAGAATGAAACGCCATATGGTTTTTGGAAGGCAGATTTTGCTGGACTTTTTTTTTGACACCATGTCCCATTTGAAGCCCTTCTGATGCAACCCTAGAGTAGAAACTCAAAAAAGTGACTCCATCTAAGAAACTACACCCCTCAAGGTATTCAAAACTGATTTTACAAACTTTGTTAACCCTTTAGGTATTCCACAAGAGTTATTGGCAAATGGAGATGAAATTTCAGAATTTCTATTTTTTGTTACCTTGCCTCAAAAAAAGTGTAATATAGAGCAACCAAAATCATATTTACCCTAAAATAGTATCAACAAAACTGCCACCTTATCCCGTAGTTTCCAAAATGGGGTCACTTTTTTGGAGTTTCTACTGTAATTAGATGATTGGCACAAAGTGAAAGTCACACAGTAAGGCCTCATGCACACGACCGTTTTTTTTGCAGGTGTACGGGCCATTTTTATGAGTTCCGTATACGGTCCGTATACGGACCCATTCATTTCAATGGGTCCGCAAAAAAAACGGAAGTGTTTCTGTATGAATTCCGTTTCCGTATTTCCATTTTTCCGTTCCGTGCAAAGATAGAACATGTCCTATTATTGCCCGCAAATCACGGTCCGTGGCTCCATTCAAGTCAATGGGTCTGCAAAAAGGAACGCATACGGAAATGCATCCGTATGTCTTCCGTATCCGTTCCGTTTTTGCGGAACCATCTATTGAAAATTTTAAGCCCAGCCCAATTTTTTCTATGTAATTGCTGTATACTGTATATGCCATACGGAAAAACGGAACGGAAAAACGGAACGGAAACAGAAACACAACGGATAACAAAAACAGAATAACAGATCCGTAAAAAACGGACCGCAAAACCATACGGTCGTGTGCAATAATCCTTAGAAAAACAGTTACGGTAACCCTTTGTGACTGAACAGCTCAATATTTTTATTAAAGACCAATTCAAAAAATATGATTTTTAGCCAAAAATAAGTTAAAGGCAATCATAAAAAAAATTGACTCCAAATGTGTACATACTAGCCGTTAACCTTTACTACACATACCTAACTGCTTCCTGACATCAATGGCAAACAAGTATTTACATCAAAAGATCTGTAGTTTGTAATTTTATACTTTTATGAGACCCATTATATTTAAGCAAAACAGTGATAAGCCTTTTGCTTTGCCTTTCTTCTACATTTTACAAAATAACGATTAAGTACCAAAATGTCAAGTAGTTTGATCAACCATAATTGCAAGATGTTACTGATTTTATCAAATTGATGGTGAACAAAACAGCCAGGTTCACATGTCACAACTAGGAAGAAGTTCAAAGAGAAAAGGCATACAGCAATTCTATCCCTTCTCCATTCACAGTGAGCTATGTGCTCAGTACTGGGCATTTGGCTCTGTGAAGGTGGAGGATTCACTTTGTGTTGTACCCTCCTCCTTTCCCTCTCTCCCTCCTGTCAACAGCCTTATGAAATTCTCCCTGACTTACACTTATTCAGCTGAAACCCTGCTTGGTATATAGGAGAGGAAGCATGTCAGAGCAGAACTCCACAGCACCTGCAGACAAGTACCCCAAACATGATGCAGTTCCACCCAACAGTAACACTTTACCACTTTCAATCTCTCAGACTGATTCAAGGGATAAATGGAGCAAGAAGATGGACTTTCTACTCTCTGTCATTGGATTTGCAGTTGACTTGGGAAATGTGTGGAGGTTCCCATACATCTGCTATCAGAATGGTGGAGGTAGGTTATATGTTTTCTTGTAAGTATCAGTTGCAATCATTTTTTAATTACTGGTTGCTTGATTTCCATTCAGCATTAATGAACATTTTCATAAAGAAATTTTATAGAAGTTGTACAATTTAATGCAAAGTCTATAACTATATAGTATTAATATGATTCCCAATGACTTGCAGCTATAGTTCCTTTTAAAGTATTAGATTCACTCTAAATATTTAGATTTATATTCCTTTTTAAGCAAACACATAAGTCATAGCCATAGGTCTTGATACACTCTAAATGCATATTAACTGGAAAGCAGAATATTTAAGTTTTTGTCTTTCCTCTTGGTTCAAGATAACCTATGATGAGTGGTAGAAGGTGACCAGCTTGGAAACAATAATTTTTTGAAATACCCTGTTAGGAGTGACACAAACAATGTATAAAGCTGGTCATCGCACTTCACTCATATTGGGATATCTTGAACCAAAATGAGGGTTAAGGAAGGACACATCTATAGGAGAATGTTAGTCTCAAAACTCTATAATACAGTCACATTTTAACATCCGTATTACAGCCACAACAACTCTGAGTTCAATTTAGGAAAACCATAGAGAGTTTGAGTCTCATTTTTTTTTTTGCAGGTGCATCAATTCTCAATTATTGCGTTTGCTATAGTTTCTGCCAATGAACAAATTAATTTATCAATGTGTTGTATATAAAATGATTCAACTAAATAATAATGTTTCCCTGTTGTGGACATCAAAATTGCTCAGATGGGCAATTCTGATATTGTAAGCAATTTTGTTTTTTACTTAGTTATCATTATACCATGGCCACATTTTAACAGAATATAATAAAATCTTAAAGTTAGTGGAAAGAAATGTATGCACTTGACATCATACAGAAAGCTGGCTATGGAAAAAAACGTAACAGGTAAGTCTCAAAAATATCTCTTGCATCTTAGGGTATATTCGTACCGCCTGCATAATTTACAGGATATAGCGCATTTTTTGGTGTTCAATATAAAACTGCATTTTCAGCTTCAGATATTGTCTTGGATCCGCACCAAAAACAATGCATAAAACGCACAAAACACCCACGGACTTGTACAGAGCGTTTTTTTAATGCTTACCACTCATTTCAATGGGTTGATTCAGCGCTGATTCTGCCCCAAGAAAGGGCATGCTGCTTCTTTTTTTCACACTTCTTTTTTCCACATGGAAAAAAATAAAATGCTGTCTCCCACTGAAATGAATAGGAGGCCGTTTTTAAACTCTGTGTAAACTGGCCTTAGTGTTTTCTGAATCAAGCTTGTCATCTTGGTTATCCTGTATTAACGTGAAGTTATGGCTATTGCTGTGTATGGTAAAAAAGAACTTGTACAATAGCTTTAAATTTATTTTAGGTATCCTTTATTTGTGGGGATAAAACTGACTGCTTCCAGATTCTTGTTAAGCTGCTGTACTGGTAATATTAGTTCTTATGGCTTCTGGCAGTGATCCAAGGACTCATTTTACTGTACTTTTTTTTTTCCAACTATCTACTGTATAGTAGATATCATTAAGAGTGTTTTGGTTGTTAGTGTTTTTTTTCCAAACTAGCCTTTGTGTACATCCATATGCAATAAGGTAAGCAGTAATCTACCTTTGCAATAATTCATAGTTATAATCTTTTCTTATTATTTGTTTTGACCTTTAACTCTGAAATATAAGTTGAATGTTTAAAAGCCAATGTAATACATGACGACTAATACTGATAAAAACCAATAAAATTATGCATCTGCAATATAAATGACTTCTTACATATATTCATTACTTGAATGAAACATCATTTTATCTATTTTATCTATTTTGACAGTTTTGTTATAAATGATATTAATCCCTTTATCAATTAGTCAGATCTAACTATCTATCTGTCTGTATGTCTGTCTATCTATTTATCTAGTTAGTTTGGCCATAACACCTAAAAGTAAAGTATTATTCATATCTTCACTTTTCCACCCCAAGAAGCTGAATCTCTCATGCTGTAATCTGGAGTTATGTAAATCCAATGAAGGCATGCCACAGAGAATTCAAAATTTCAAACAAATGCTCTTAAATTTATTTATTTTTTTTAAACTATAAACTAGTCTTTACCATGCTTTTTAGTCTGCTATTGGACACAGGATGCAGTAAAACCACAAGGACAGTAAACCCCTTGCAATGTACCCATATCCTTCCCCTGAGGATAAGGCTACTTTCACACTTTCGGTAGCAGGGTCCGGCCAGGCTGTTCCGGTGGGGGAACAGCCTGCCGGATCCGTACTAATGGTAGCCCACTATGCCGCTGGAAGTTCGTTCCGGCCCCATTCACTATAATGGAGGAAGGACGGAGGTTTGGCTGCAGCACAGCAAACAAGCCAAGAGGCAACCATCCAAAAACCGCGTTTCTGCGGACCCTGCTACCACAAGTTTGAAAGTAGCCTTATCCATCTAATAGTAGTAAACAAGCACAAAAATACATCAGCTTCTTTCTATTATTAAAATGTACACTTAAATGCACAAAAATACTAACTGTAAATATTTTGCATATATTAATGATTATATATGTGCAAGAAGTTTATTAAAAGTATATGATTTCATTAGAAGAAGGTATAAAACAAAGAAACAGTAAAAAGAACACTGCTGCACACGCATTGTGGTTTGAGTAGGATATATTCTATATGATCTATTAGATTGCATTATCTATACCATGCAACCTAACAAAAAACCTAACAATATTTATGTGCATTTTAAAAGGATGAGGGTTTACATCTGTGACGTTAGAGTACAGCTCAGTGAAGAACTGTATTCTCTATAACTAACACATCTAAAGGCAAAGCCCAGCATATCAATGAGCTGTCCATGGTGCTGTTCTAGCATGTAAATTTCTTTTATGTTATCTATATGTGATAAAGTACTCATTAATACGGCTTAAGGTTTCATTTGTATTAGTATATGCAGAAAAAGATATAGCAATTAGAATTCTGTATGCTTATTACATAGCAGTATACACTGCACTCAAACATTTTCAAATGTCTATTACATATATTTTAGAATGTTAAGTTATTTTATTTTTTTGCACCACTATATAACACGCATCTAGGTTTTAGAGGAGGACAATACGGAAAAAAAATATTTTTCATTAGACCTCAGATCAGACCAGCAATCAGACCCCCAATGTTAATCAGAGCCTCCATCAGACCTCAAATTAGAACCCAATGTTAATAAGACCCCAATAAGACCTCAGAACAGCCCCACAATCAGACCTCAGATAAGAACCCCAATATAAATAAGACCCCCCCCCATTCAGACTTTAGATCAGACCCCCGTGCCTCAGAACAGCCCCCATGCCTCAGATCAGACCCCAATGCCTTAGATTAGCGCCCCCATGCCACAGATCAGCCCCCCATGCCACAGATCAGCCCCCAGCCTCAGATCAAATAAAATAAAAATAAATCCACCTACCTCTCCTGCTCTGGATGCCGTCGCTCCTCACCACTAGTGCTCTTCTTCTTCCTGCCGTCGGCTGTGACCTCTACACGCACAAAGTGAGTTCACAGAGCTCCTTCACGCTGTGCGCAGCCATAGCACAGCCGACAGCAGAGGACCAGGAAGCGTTGAGTACAGTCCCTAGGGAGCACTGCATTCGCCGCTTTCTGGTCCTCCAATGCTAATGAACGCTTCCATAATGGAAGCGCTCATTAGTATTCGCCCACACACTGACATTTCTCCCCCACTTTGGGAAAAAAGTGAGTCTTATGGGGCGAAAAGTACAGTATCTGAATTAGCTTAAGCACAATAGTTCTAGAATGGCTAATTCACATAACTTATTGTAAAGTTTTTGATGGTTTTTATAATTTGAGGATATGCTGCATTGTAAGTTTGTTAACATTACAAATATATTCAAATGTAATACACATGTCTACAATGGGATAATTTCCAAAATTGTTCTGTATTTGATGTGCTTAATATGAATGTAACAATTTCAACAGGAAATTTCTCTCCTTAGTTACACTTAAGTTTAAGTGATTTTTTTCTGGAGAATAATTTTCAAATCAATTAAAAACAAGATAGAAAACAGACGGACAGTTACAGCTAATGTGATTACATATAAAAATGTTAATGAAATAAAAATTTTAAAATACTAAGTGCAGAGGGGTTGAGGATTGTTCATCTTTTGGAAATGTTATTAAGGCCTTTGTGAACTGCTGGCACCAGAATTTAAGTGCTTAAAGGTCAGATTACAGAACTCCATCCTTTCATTGATCAGTCACTTGTATGCAGTGCACATGCATCATTTGGCATCCTGGCTGGTCATGTAACAGACCATAGAGGGGCACCAACAGGACCTGCAGACATCACTGGAATGTGGGCAGAAAAGCTTATTTTTCCAGAGGGGACCTTTTCCCTTCTTGCAAGTAAAATTATCTATATAATAAATTTTAACATTTGGAATAATATATTCTATTAATATATTACGTTGTTCTCAATCCAACCAAAACTAATATTTAGGAACTTTTAAGCAGGTCATTGCTACCATGGCTGTAACCATAGTGCATAGTTGGGCTCCTTAACCCCTTAAGGACTCGGGGTTTTTTCATTTTTGCATTTTTGTTTTGCGCTCCATGCCTTCCGAGAGCCATAACTTTTTTATTTTTACGTTCACATGGCCATATGAGGGCTTTATTTTTGCAGGACAAGTTGTACTTTCCAACGCCACCATTTAATATTGCATACGATGTAGTGGGAAGCAGGAAAAAAATTCCAAATGGGGAGAAATTGCAAAAAAAAAAAAAATTCTACCACAATTTTACGGGTTTTTAAATTTTTTATTTATTTTTTTGTCGCCATATTTTGACCCCTATAACTTTTTTGCAATTATGTGTATGGCATTGTATGGGGGCTTATTTTTTGCGGGGCGATCTGAACTTTTAGTTGATACCATTATGGGGTGTGTAGGACTTTTTGATCACTTTTTATTGAATTTTTTTGAGGAAATGAAGCGTTCAAAAATGGTGAATCCGCCATTTGGGCGCTTTTTTCCGTTTTTCTGTTTACCGTATGGGGAATATATTTTTATATTTTTATACCACGGGCGTTTTCGCACATTGCGACACCCATGATGTGTATTTTTTTAAAAAAATATTATTTTATTTTAATTTTGGGGAAAGGGGGTGATTTGAATTTTTAGTTTTTTTATTTATTTTTTTTTTTTATTTCTTTTATTTTTCTTTTACACTTTTATATAGGTCCCATAGGGACCTATATAAATCAGTCATCTGATTGCTTCTAACATAAACTCCAATACACTTGTTTTGGAGTTTATGAGATTTACTACTTTCCTATGAAGCCCTATTGCTAGCAAGGGCTGCATAGGAAATAGTAAGTAGTAACCTCGAATCATTCATTGAGTTCGAGGTTACTACATCCAGCCCTGCGATTCCCTCGATCACCACTAGGGGGAGCCGGAGAGCTGCCGAAAGTTTTACTTTCGGTTTTAGCGCGCGCAGATGCCGTGGTCAGGATTGACCACGGCATCTGCGGGGTTAAATGATTGCGATCTGCATCGCTGCCGACCGCGATCATTAGCCGCGGGGGTCAGCTACAGGAAACAGCCGGACCCCCGCAGCGATCGTGCCCACAGAGGGCAGGAGCGGGCGCCATACTTAGGGATCGGACCCATGACGTACCCATACGTCATGGGTCCTTAAGGGGTTAAATGAGAGATGAATTGTAAAACCGGATAAAAGTATTAGAAAATTGGGCCTTATGTGGAGAATGGATGCCTGGAACTCCAGTAGCGGTCCTGAGCAGGGATTTCCTGCATGTGTATTAGGGATATTGTTCATTGAACCTTACATCACCCTGCAGTACTGCAATGGTTAACTCTCTTTTGGTCTGTGTGCAGCTGCCTGACTAATGTGCTAATCAGTTCTGCTATATATGCTGTGCTGTTGGTCCCACATTTTGCCTTAGCAATAGGTTTCAGTAGCTTGCTAGATCTTGCAAAGGTGCTATAATTTGCTTGTCTGCCTATGTGCCAATCTCTGCCTGATTGCTGGATTCTGGCTGCCTGACCTGCACTGTGCCTGTTCACTGTACTGACCCTGTGCCACAAGCCCTGACCTTTGGACTGTTTCAAAGATTTTCACACGCTCTGCCCGCCCTGACCTCTGCCTGTTACTGAATACGAGTTTTGCCTAATTACTGGTGATTTTGACCCCAAAGAGTCAGCAGCCAACCACACAGAGACTACTTTCAAGAGGTAGCAGCCTGGTGCATTCCCTGCAGCGAAGACTAGATCCCTGTATATTGGTTAAAGGGTGAAAACCAGGGAGCTTCCAGGATAACGCGCTTAGGTTTAGCCCAAAGCCAAATCCATAGCATGCAGTAAACATATTGAAACAGAGAAGAGAAGAATATGCTAGGCTGGAATTAATAGCAAAATGTTTAATATTCATAGTAGGTGATATGAAATACTGTGACATGTCCTGTAGAGATGCACAGACATTAAAACTGCTTAATTTATGTTATTTTATAGATTGTATTGTCTTCTCTAAAATTGTGGCTAATACTTAGGCTCTGTCTACACCTGGGTGAAGGCTTAGTAAGGAGTCTTCATTTAAGGTTCTGTCATTTTTGATGCATACAGAATTATTTTTCCCCATCATAACAACAGACATCTTGGTGGAACTCAAAAAACTCAATAGTTAATGAGGTCCAGAAACACAGTGCAGATGTGAACAAAACCTTACTTTGCTTGCATAATAACACAGGTCATACTTTGCGCATAAGTAAATTATTTAGCTTATTTTAATATTTTAAGTATACCGTAATGCTACTTGTTTTGTTTTACTGTACGAAAAGGGTTGTTAAATAGTAAAGATGTACAGTTTATATCACTACAAAATGTAGTAATGTATAATACTAGCATGTCCTACAACATGCCTATTGACTAAGTTTGACACTTTTTTTGGATTATCAGGGTATGTGCTTTATCCCCTTAACCCATTGTGTGCATCTAAAAGTAAGTTGCGTCATGTGGATGCCCACCAAATGCTAGTGAAAGCCCACGTCTTCTCTTCCCTAGGATCTAGAAGACAGTTTGACTGTTACATACATCCATACTTACTCACTAATGTCAGAGGTCAGAAAAAGTTTAGGATTTATGCCCCTTATGCCATTAACCCTTACACATGCCACAACCTACAGTTACGTCATGGTGCTGTGTAAAGTGAATGGTGTAGGCTCACACGCTCATTGGGATCAGTGATGTCATTGATCTTGGTTACTTAATCCCTCAGACGCTGCAGTCATTGCTGATCCCAGTTATTTAACTATTGTAGTCAATAGTAATTTCAGCATCTGAGGGGTTAGACAAAGGGAGGGGGCTACCTCAGATGCTGAGGTCAATAGCAATTGCGGCATCTCAGGGTTTAGACAGACTGTCCTTTGGAGCCCCACTGTAAAATTCTAAGGTTTATATTTTTTTTACGAGTAGTAAAACATAAATAATAAAAATTATATAAATTTGGTATTGCCATAATTGTACTGACCCATAGAATAAGGTTGTCATATCCAGGGTTTATGACCAAGCCATCAGTAGTGGTTGTTCTTGTACACTATAGGACAAAGTGGCAGCCTATGTCCACTCCTATGGTCCTGGCCACCAAAGTGCCTTTTCCTGTAGTGTTGCCCACTTTCCTTTACTGCTGGATCTCACCAATTACCCAAGCCTGGCAGCATCCTCTTCTCAGCCCTTTTGGGAACATCCCGGTCACTTGCTGTAAGTCTCTGTAGAGCAGCCACAATCACTTCTCTCTCAACAACCACTTCCAGCTTGTGCCCTAAATCCACACACATCTATATACATATGTACTGCATGATTTCATTCTGACGACTATCACCAAGTATAATGACCTTCCCCAGAATGCAGGCCAAGGATACAGTAGTTGTACATATACTTGGACACATGCTTTGTGATGCAGTTAACCAAGTCAATATGTACTTGGCTTTCTACAGCAAGAGAGGTTCTCACACTTAAAGAGTAACTACACTTTTTTTCAAGGGACATATCAGAACTATTAATCGTCGGTTGTCCCAGATCTGAGACGCCACTGATCACTAGAACGAGGGGTCAGAAGGGCTCACCAGAGAGCAGCTTCTCCTCGCTGCTGAGCATGAGACTGTAGAAGTACTCAATAGAAACTATATTGAGTTAATCTACAACATTGTAGTTTTGATGATAGTCCTCAGGGACATCAGCTCTGTCTTTGTGTAGTGGATGGAACAAGTTGTTACAACACTGCATTCACTTTAGTGGAAACAGCGCTGCAGTAACCAGTGCTGTCCAATACACACTGGACACAGCCTCAACTTCTGGCTCCTGAGCTATTAGAGAACAGCTGATGGATGGGGTGTTAGACTCTGCTGATCAGATATTAATGGATTATCCTGAGGATAGTAAAACCTGGAATTCCCCTTTAAAATTCAAAAAATGTGATGCCAATTTTACTTTTGTATAAGGACTCATGCACATGACTGTGACCATCACATGAAAACACAGATCTTCTGGGCCGACTGTGGCTCCCCTGACCAGAACTAGCTGTATCATAGGCAAATACAGCACCAGAACCAAGTTTATAAATCGAACACAGCACCAGAACCAAGTTTACTGCATATATACAGCACCAGAACCAAGTTCACTTTATGAATATAGCACCAGAACCAAGCCTGTAAGTCAAATACAGCACCATAACCAAGTTCACAAAAAAAAATTCCCCAGAACCATACGCATAAAATTAAATACAGAATCCGAACCAAGTTCATTACATAAATACAGCACCAGAACCATGTGCAGTAAGTATATGCATCACCAAAGTGGTAAAAGTTCAGTACAGATACCATTTGAGTAGCCGGGTCAGCCCTCGCCATATAAGCTTGTATGGTGTGAAACTACAGCTCCCAGTATGGCCTGAACAGTAGTAAAGGGATGCTGGGAGTTTTTGTTTCACAAAACAGCATGCTACCACCCATCATCAGCTGTAGATCACCCAGGTGACTACAGTACTCATCATACACAGTCAGTAGCAGAATAATAATTTCCATTTAGTGATTTACGGGTGACGTCTTCTCCTGCGTTGTTCCCCATATTGTCCAGGCCACTATGATGACATCTCCCGGCCACAATTCAGCTCTGCAGATTTTGCTGAGAAGATCTCTTCAACTTCTCACTTTACCAACACATTGGCACCCTGCATACTAACACAAACTCTTCTTAATGCCATATGCTGTGCCCTGAATATAAAAGCAGCATTAGTGATGCATACAGGGCCCCCAATGGAAGTGCCACATAGTCTGTGCCCTCTGTATATAGTGCCACATGGTCTGTGTCCTCTGTATATAGTGCCATATGCACTGTGTCATATATAGTGCCACATCCTGTGTCCTCTGTATGTAAATGCAGGTTTAGTATTAAAGTTAGGCATACAGTAGTATTAGGTTAGGGTCAGTATTAGAGTTAGGGGCCAGTATTGGGGTTAGGGTCAGTATTATGGTTAATGGTCAGTATTAGGGTTAGGGTCAGTAGTAGGCTCAATGTTAGGAGTCAGTATTACGCTGAGTTCACACTTGAGAGTATTTGATACGCGCGCTTTTGTCGCGCGTAAAAAGCGCGTATTACAGTGCGTTTTGTAAATAGGAAACGCGCGTCATACGCGCGTTCGTGACTCTGGAGACCAATTAAAAAAAGGCATATCTACAATTAACACGCGTTTTACACGCGTTTTACGATCGTTCCCTTCGAAGTCTATGGGTGCAAACGCGCGACAAAACGCCCCAAAGAAGCTCAAGAACTTTTTGGAGCGTAGGGCGTTTTACAGCGCGTTCAAACACGCTGTAAAACGCTCAAGTGAGAACCAGGGCCATAGGGAAGCATTGGTTTTCATGTCTTGAGCGTTTTACAGCGCGTTTTAACGCGCTGTAAAACGCTCAGGTGTGAACTGAGGGTTAGGGTCAGTATTTGGGTCAGGGGCCAATATTAGGGTTAAGGCACATAGAGAGAAAAGGGGAGGGCAGTCTCTACTCACCTGTCTCAACGAGGTCCCATGATGCAACAATGTAGACCCGGGCTCTTCTGTCAGGTCTGCTCCTGCTGAATGTCGCAGGTGGTGCGATGACATCCTCACATCTATGCGTCGGGAATGGCGGGGCAGTGAACCAGTGGCAAATGAGAAAACAAACACAATAAAAAAAAAGTTTTCAATACTTATGCTTTGCTGTTCAGCAATAGCTCTGGTGCAGGGTGTCAGACTCCTGACAATTAGCCAACATTAAAAAAAAGCTGGACAAACCATTTAAGTTATATTTAAAAACCTAGCATGACCCACATTTATCAATCACAATAATTAAAAAACAGCATTGCACATTTTAATACACATTTTATGCAACCCACTTTAAAAGAATCACATTTATTTTATCCCTTAGGCACATGTTAAATAATCCCAGATGTACAATTTTAAGTATGCAAAGTTATCATCATCATATCTCATAATCCTATATTTTTAATAACTACTTACTTTAATTATGTAAACTGATCTATTAAATATTAACACAAGCCTCACAGACAAAAGCACAAGTTTTTGCACATTTTTTCTCATAGTTTCCTTGTGCACTTAATTCACTTCAAAGTTGTTTTAGTCTAGGGAATTAACCTGTTTGTTGCTAGAAGGCTTTGCTGGGATTTCATTTTATTTCAAAAAATACATGAGCAATCCTAAAAGCTCTATTTCTTATTAAACATTCTGTGTTGTTCCTAGTGAAATAAATATTATGGTAATTTATTTTAGGCTAGTCTCACTGCGACAGAGAGCTCCAGCAGGCAGTTCTGGTAGAGAATAGCCTGCTGGAGTTCTCTAGATCCGGCATTGCCAGATACTACTGCCTTCCCGCGGTCCAGTAGATATCCGGCCGCTACCCGGCAAATATGCCGAGAATCGGCTGGACAAAAACCGCTGCAAGCCAGAACTTCTGTCCGGAATACCCGGCGACAGGTGTGACAGTAGCATTGCTTGAAATGCATTGTAAACTTTATTTAAGAAATAAATATGGGTTTTATTTATGAGCTATATATATGGCTGTGTTTTCTTGTTTGTCAAAGCTTTAGATGTTTACAGCTATTACTGTCACTCGTGTATTTTTCGTATTTTATTATAATAAATATATAAGGCTATGTTCACACAGCGTATTTTTGCCACAGATTTTAGAGTGGATTTTGTGCTGAAACTGTAGTGGGAGTCTACTTATGGTTTAGTTCCATTCAGTGGGTCTAAATTATGATCAGGTCCGTGGGACTGAAACAAAAAAAAAAACGACGGAGAAACAGTGGTGGCTTCTGCCACAGCATACACTGCGGATTTTGACATTGTCAAAACCTGCTGTGTGTACATACTCTAACACTACCATTTTTATATATATATATATATATATATATATATATATATATATTTGGTTACTATGGCAACATAAATATTAAAAGGTATAAAGAAATGTTATTACCCATTTAAATCAACAGAAAGTTTAGTTTCTCTTTTTCAATATACAACTTGGTATAACTATGGGAACCTGAGAGGATCTCTCTGCCCAATCATGATATGATAAAGCACATGGTAAGGGGTGTATTTGGTTACTCCATACACATATGTTCTCTTATCAGTCACTGATGGTGAGCCCTTGTTAGGTCTGGGGTATCTTTTGAAAATACAGTCTTCGAGTGTATGACACTAGCAAGATTGTTCTCTTTGGGAGATATTTCTTTACATATTATTGCTAATAAATCCCATACGCAGCTGGTTTCCTTAAAGGGAATCTGTCACCCCATTTTTGGACATTGTCTACAGTAATACATAAGTAGTACTGCAGATATGAAGTCCAGATCACTAATTTTTTATTTTCCTATTGCTCCTTGTTTCCCTGCTGTCAGCGATCAGAGCGGTGTTGAAATACATTGTCAGGACTGCAGTGCATGCACACAAAGAGTTCTTTCCATTATATTAGAAAAGCACTGCAGTCCAGACTATGCATTTCTTTCTGCACAGCTTTGAGAACGGGGGACAGTAGGAAAATAAAAAATAGTGATCTGGACTTCTTATCGGCAGGATTTCTCATATATTACTATAGATAATAGTCCAAAATCGAGGTGACAAGATTCCCTTTAAGGATAGCCAGTATCTCCCCAAAGTATATTCTTGTGAGATGTAAAATTGTGTGCCAGGTTATACGTAATACCAATCCAGTTGACATTGTACCATTAAAATGCTAACATCAAAGATGGATGTATAATATTTTTGTTTATTACTATTATAATTATTATTGAAAGTTTTTTTTTTCCTGGGAATTATTAGCTATTTAGTTAAGGTTCTTAGCGTGGATCACCAAATGAAAGATTCATACTTACCTGCTCCCCACAGCTCCGGTCCCCGGCTTGTTTTCCTTCAGCCGGGTATGGACATGGTCACCTATGCTGACAGATGTTAAGACGTTTACACTGCCTGGCCGTGGTCAATAAAAGTGAAGAGGGCATGGCAGTAGCAAAGAATGCAGAGCCTTCAGGTGTAACGGCAAGGCCCCTGTTGCTGCTAATTGCAAATATTAAAACATCATATTTCTCAGCAATGCAGGCACATATGAACATGGGTCCAACACAGATGCCTTCAGCTGCCAAGTGCACATGTAACAGGTCAGCCAGTGTCATAGGTACAAATCTGCTGACATATGCCCAGAGGTTTTTGCGTTTTCATGTTTCTTCCCTGTCTTCACAGAGCCATAACTTTTTTTTATTTTTCTGTTCACATAGTCGTATAAGGGCTTTTTCTGCAGGACAAGTTGTACTTTTAAATGCCACCATTTAATATGGCATACATACATCCATGTAGTGGAAAGCGGGAAGAAAATTCCAAATGGGATGGAATTGGAAAAAAAATGCAATTCCACCACAGTTTTTTAGTCTTTGTCCCTACGAAGTTCCATGTGCGGTAAAACTGACCTGTGCCCTTCATTCTCTGGGTTAGTATGATTACAAAGATACCACAGGTTTAGGTTTTCTTGTGTTTTAGTACTGAAAAAAAAACTTAAAAAAAAAATGTTTTTTCTTTATATCGCCATATTCTGACCCTCATAACTTTTTTTTTTTTATAGTTATGTCTACCAGGCTGTGCGGGGGGCGATCTGTAGTTTCTATTGATACAATTTTGGAGTGTGTGTGACTTGTTTATCACATTTTATTAAATTTTGTTTGGGTAAGTGAAGCGATGAAAAAATGGTGAATCGGCCATTTTAATTCTTTTTCCATTACGCTATTCGCTGTATGGGATAAATATTTTTATAGCAACTTCAATATAGAAAAGAGAAGAAGGCGGCACTCACCATTGCTGTATTGCTTTAATTTATTGTGATACAGTAACTCACATATCAGTGGAACAACATCAATGCGGGCGGCGGGGGGACGCCTTCAAACAAGTGCAGCTCGCCGGGTAGCGACGGCCGTTTCGCACAACTCCTTCTTCAATTAGAAGCCCGGTAGATTATACGCACAGACGCGATGGGCCCTTTGGGGCTAAATGAGTGCAATGATTTAACCGTGTTTGCTTGACATAATTGCGTTTATATATATTGACTTGATATGCCTATTCATTGTGCTGGTCCTTGTAGCCACCTCCCCTTTCCGCATAATGAGAGTTAAAATGGTTTTAGCCGGGAAGGTGTTCCCCCTCCTGGTGCTTTCTCTTTGAATTGTAATTCAGATGTTCCTTTTTTTTGTTTTGTACTTGTATTTATGTTTTGACACGCTGGTACCTCTGACGTATGCGCAGCGCGGGTTCATGTGGAAGCAAAAGCGCCTGTGGTTGCCTAGTTACGGTGGCCCGGCGCCTTTAGGAACCGCCTTTTGCCTCAGACGTCAGACGAGTAGCCGGAAGAAGCACAGAGTCGTGCGAAACGGCCGTCGCTACCCGGCGTGCTGCACTTGTTTGAGGCGTCTCCCCGCCGCCCGCATTGATGTTGTTCCACTGATATGTGAGTTACTGCATCACAATAAATTGAAGCAATACAGCAATGGTGAGTGCCGCCTTCTTCTCTTTTCTACATTGAAGTTGCTATTGGATTACTACAGACTCGGGCTGAGCACCGCAACATTGCGTTTTTTTCACCTGGATTATTGCCCTGGACACATACATAGAGAGTGCATGGCGTGGTGCTGCCCTGGTTTCTTTTTCTCCTCATTTTTGTTGATAAATATTTTTATATTTTAATAGTACGGGCATTTTCAGATGTGGCAATGCCCATGATGTTTATTGTTTTATGTATCTACTTTTTTTTTGTAAAGGAGGGGTATTTTAAATTTTAATATTTTTCATTTTTTTTAAATATTTTTTAAAGACCCTGCAAGCGCCATACATGTGCAGCACTAGGAGCCTAAGGGTTAAGCAAGGATATATTCTGAAATACAGGTTGCCAATGTGTTTTGCATATTATAGGTCCTGAACGCCACAGGCAATAAAAACTACTGCTGCATGTTACCAGGTGATTCAGGAGAAGTTGTCTTACCTTACCTTACCTTACCTGACATGATTTCCTGCTTTACAGACATTGCATATATTCTGCAAATAAGGGCTCATGCACATGAACATATTCTCTTTCCGTGTCCGTTCCATTTTGGGTTTTTTTAGGACCGTATGCGGAACCATTCATGTCAATGGGTCAGCAAAAAAAAGTTACTCCATGTGCATTCCATTTCCATATGTCTGTTCTGGAAAAAATAGAACATGTACTATTATTGTCTGCATTACGGACAAGGATAGTACTGTTCTATTAGGGGTCAGCTATTCTGTTCCACAAAATATGGAATGGACATGGACGTCATCCGTATTTTTTGCAGATCCGTTTTTTGCAAACCGCAAAATACATACATATCGTGTGCCTGAGCCCTAAAACTGAGAGTTTACTGCCCAGCATCAGGAGACCACAGAGTGGCCAGGTGACATAGTGTGGAGGTAGCAGCCGCATCAGGAGACCACAGTGTGGCAAGGTGACAGTGTGGAGGTGGCAGCAGCATTAGGAGACCACAGAGTGGCAAGGTTACATAGTGTGGAGGTGGCAGCAGTATAAGGAGACTACAGAGTGGCAAGATAACATAGTGTGGAGGTGGCAGCAGCATCAGGAGACCACAGAGTGACCCTGTGACAGAGTGGGGAGGTGGGTGGCAATACCAGTACCAGCTGAAGATGGTGGGTGAAAGAAGGAGCACTTGGCATCAGATGTGTGGCATTAGGCAGTTGGCAGAATCACAATAGTAGCTGAGGCAGGTAGCCAGAAGAAACCGGTTTCTTTTGTCAAAGTGTTGGTGTGGCACCATGGATGATCTAGTCTGATGCATCAGGCATTGGTGGGTGAAAATCCTGGCTGATCCAAGCCTTATACATCTTGACAAAGGTCAGTCTCTCCACATTTTGGGTGGACAGGCGAGTTCTTCTTGTGGTAATTATGGCCACCGCCGCACTAAACACCATGATGCCACACTACTGGCAGGGCAGGAGAGCTTTTCCAGGGCAAACTCTGCCAGTTGCGGCCACAAATCCAGTTTGGCTGCCCAGTAGTCCAGCGGATATTCAATGTGGGGTGGCAGGGTGCTGTCCAAGTATGCCACCACCTGCTGGTTTAGGTTCTGCTTGGGGTCTAGCTGCTGCTGTTGAGTAGTTTCTTCACCAGGCGGGTGAAGAAAGCTGCTCATCAGCGACTCTAGGCTCAAGATGCTGCTGATGGAGCTGGAACTGTGCCTACTCTCCCACCCTGCCACAGCAGCCATGGCAGAGGAAGATGAGCGCAAAGGGACCCCCATTTAGACCTGAGAGAGGATGGACAATGGCGTAGATAGGTAGCGGCCAACTGACTACATAGGATGTCTCTATAGTAGTTCAGTTTGTCCTTCCTCTCAGCATGTGTAAAAAAGGCCCCCATTTTGGACCTGTAGCGAGGGTCCAACAAGGTGGAGAGCCAGAAGTCATCCCTCTGCTGAATGGTGACAATTTGGCTGTAACTATGCAAGCGATTATGCATCGGGCCATTTGTGCAAGTGACTCGGAGGAACTCCCAGCCTCCATCTCCACTGAAAACTGCCACGGTGTGTCTGGGTCCTCTGCCTCATCTTCCTCATCGCCCTTTCCTCCCTTGACTGATCCTGCTCCTCTTCTTCTGTCACCTGTGTAGAAAAACCACCCATTTCGCTACACATTGCTTGTGCACCAGTGTCCTCCTCTTCCTCCAGTTCAGCCCCCACAGGGCTCATGTGGCCGTGAGGTCCAGTCCCCTGACAAGCCAGATTTACCAGCATCTGTTCCAGGACATGAAGCAGTGGAATGACATTGTTCATCCCGTAGTCCTAGCGACTGACAAATAACGTGGCCTCCGCAAAGGGCCTGAGCAAACAGCAGGTGTCACGCATGAGCTGCCTTTGGCTGACATCGAAGTTACACAGGGGAGTTCTCCTGTCTGCTTGGATCATCAAGAAATAGTTTATGGCCTTTCTCTGCTCGTATAGTCTAGTTTCCTCGTTATAGTATAGTTTTCTGGCCATTTTTAGGATGTCTTGCAGATGGGTGGAAGACTTCAGGAACTGCTTGACAACCAGATTGACCACATGTGCCATGCAAGGCACATGGCTCAGCCCTCCTTGATGCTGCGCCGACACCATGTTCTTCCCGTTGTCGGTCACCATGGTTCCGATTTTGAGTTGTTGTGGAGAAAGCCAGGATTCGATTTCTTGATGAAGGACACGGAGCAGTTCCTCCCCTGTGTGACTCTGTTCACCCAGGCAAACAAGGTGCAGAACAACATGACACCGCCGTGCCTTGCACATGTAGTATGCTGGAGGGCCCCTGTGAATTGTCCCTGCAGTGGAGGCTGAGGACACATTGGAGGATGAGGAAGCAGAGGCGGACATTGTCGCAGGACCAACAACGTGAGGACGTGGAGGCGGCATCACCTGACCAAGTTGCTGTTGTGGCTGTGCAGGAACCACATTCACCCAGTGGGTCGTAAAGGACATGTATTGTCCCTGACCGTAGTTACAGCTCCACACGTCGGCGCTGCAGTGCACTTTGGCAGACACCGACAGGCTCAAGGCCTGGCCCACCTTCTGTTCTACGTACGTGCGCAGGGTTGGTAGTGCCTTTTTGGCAAAGAATTGACGGCTTGGGACTCTCCACGTCGGCACAAGCAGAGTCCACCACTTGGAAAGGGAGGGAATGCAGCACCAACAACTTGAACAGGAGCACATTCAGCTTCTGTTCCGTTGGGTGAGTGCACGCATACTGTTGTCTCTTAGCAATCGCTTCGGTGATTGATTGCTGATGGAATGACTGACAAGGAGTAGGAGGAGGATCAGGAGCATCAGGACCAGCAGATGATAGGAAGGACAGACAGCTCCCTTCGGCTGAGGTGGTGGAGCCTTGACTGCCTGAAATCAGGTGCGTGCCACTGGGTGATGCAGCGGTTGCTGCGGCAGGCTGGACGACCACATCCGAGCCACGGTTCTCCTGGGCCACTTTATGATGACGCTGCATATGTTGACGCAGGGCCGTGGTGCCAACATTGGCACCTTGATCATGCTTCACTTTCTGCCCACAGATTTTACAAATGGCCATGTTTACCTCCTTCGGTAACTTAACAAAAAACTGCCACACCGCCGAGTAGGTGATTTTACCCCTAACACTTCGCACTGACTGACTGCTACCGCCGCTGCTTCCATGAATCCCTGCATCACTACTTTCCGGGCAGGTAGGCTCCTGCGAAGCGGGTGGTCTACCCCGGCACGTTTGGCTCCTGACCTCCCACTGCTGTCACCCTGCTGACTCCCGGCCACGCTAGCGACTTGCTGGCTCCGCCGCTGCCTCACTGGCAAGCTGCTATCCTCTTCTCCCGATGATGAAGCCCCTAATTCACCTGGCTCCCAAGTGCGATCAGCTACATCACCATCATCGAGTACTGAGGTCCTCCTCAGTACTCTTTGGGTCAGGAGCCTGACCGCTCACAACACCAGCTCCCACGCCACTCTCCTCATCACTACTTGCCCGCCTACCAGAGGAAGCGGCGGATGTCTTCTCCACATCTTGGCTGGGCAGTAGCTGCTGACTGTCTTCTAGTAGCTTGTCCTCACTGTATAGTGGAGCTGAGCCCACAGCATATAATACTTCGCTGGCATGGGGAACAGAAAAGGACAGAGGCAGGTTGAGGACAGGGCCTGCTCTCGGGCTATGCCAACTAAGGGTCGTGTCTCACGAACCCACCGACTCTTGGCTGGGGGTGTCTGATGTCACTTGGGACGAAGTGGATGACCGAGTGAACCATTCAAGAACCGCTGGGTTGCTGGTCAAGACACGACCGCTGATGACACCGGGAGCTCAGGCCTGAGCTGCGACTCCTGCTGCCACGCTCCCTTACTCTGTTGTGACCTGTGCCTGCGCCAGAAACATTTAGGCCTCTGCCACTCCTCTGTGCAGGGACTGGCACTTCTCTGTCTGACATACTGTTAGATAAAATAAATAAATAAAAAGGAAATTAAAACACCCCAAAAAAGTCAGTAATTTTCTCATTTCTCCACACAACGGCTAATAAGCCCTTTTTTCCCCACTAATACACGCCAAAAAGGGCTTTAGAACATATAACTGCACAGCTGAACGGCAAATATATATTTTTTTGCCACTAATACATGCCAAAAAGGGCTGCAATTTTCTCACTTCACCACACAACGGCAAATACTTTTTTTTTTGTGCCACTAATATACGCCAAAAAGGGCTATAGAACATATAACTGCACTGCTGAACGGCAAATAGGCCCTTATTTTTTTCTACATTTCCACTCCACAAAAGGCTTTAGAACATATACCTACACTGCTGAACGGCAAATAATATATATATTTTTGCCAATAATACTCGCCAAAAGTTCTTTAGAACATATAACTGCACCGCTGAACTGCAAATATATATATTTTTTGCCACTGCAAAAAAATAATAAATACACGGCAAAAAGGGCTGTAATTTTCTCACTTCACCACACAACGGCAAATACTTTTTTTTGTGCTACTAATACAAGCCAAAAAGGGCTTTAGAACATATAACTGCACTGCACGGCAAATAATATATATATTTTTTCCACTAATACAAGAAAAAAAGGGGTTTAGAACATATAACTGCACCGCTGAATGGCAAATAATCGTTAATTTCTAACGATAATTTGTTTTCCCTTAGTCCTAACAGCAGCACAGATGGGGTTAACCACCCCCCGTGGACTGGCAGGACCGGCGGAATGTTTAATGAGCCCAAGACTAATAAGTCAATTTAACAATTAAGTGTTTGGATGCCTTACAGCCTTTAAACTTACCGGCAACAGGATTAGCAGATTCTCATCTTTCCTGAACTCCTTGATCTATCCACATAGATCCGGAGACATCTCGAGACGTCCAGAGGATGTCTAGCAGGTTCCTAGGAGGAGGTGGTAGATGTCGACAGAACCGGGAGGAATATCACCTGGTTGATGTTCTGGAAGGAAGGAACTTTAGGCCTACAATACGGGAGGAATCTAAGAAAGTCCCGGTCATGTAAGAAAATGGTATAGGGCTCATGCTGAGAGAGCTTGAAGCTCAGAGACCCTCTTGGCCAAAGTCACTGTAAGGAGAACACAAACTTCCAAGTGACGAACTTGATGTCCACCTCCTCTCACGGTTCAAAGGGGGGAGATGCTAACCCCCTGAGAACTACTGAAAAACCCATTGAAAAAAAGGGGACTCAGTACTGCAGGCTTTAATCTTTCAGCTCCTCTAAGGAACCGTTTGATCAGCGGGTCCTGAGAAAAAAGCCTGTTTAAGGCAAGCTGACATGGCTGAAACTTGAACCTTCAGAGTAGTAGCCTCTATCAAGGCCGTCTTGCAGGAACTGAAGGATAGCGGAGAGGGGCGGATCTGCAGACGCCACCTCAGTTGAGGTACAACAGGATGAGAGTAGGCTCTCTTGGTAGAGTCCGCTCTAGAATGAGACAGCGTTCTCAGGACCGACTCTGAAAGCCCTTCTATTCTGGGAAGGGACTGATCAACCTCCAGGCTGTCAGGTTGAATCTGTGCAGATCTGAGCAGAGGTGAGTGTCCCACGACACCAGGGTCTGCTGTGGGGGAGCCTCCAATATTGTCCTCGACTCAACTGGGTGAGCTAGGTAAACCAGGATCTTCTTCGGCCAAAACAGTATGATGGCTATCACTGAGGCCTGATCCTGACGGATTTTCATCAATACCCTCGGTATCATGGAAAAGGGAGGGAAGATGTAAGCCAGCCTGAACCTCCAGGATATTGACAGAGCGTCTAACGCCAGGGGTTGTCCTCCCTGTAGAGGGAGCAGAACCTCTCACCTTGGCATTGAACCTTGTTGCCATGAGATCCACCTCTGGCATACCCACTTGAGGACTATCTGCTTAATTCTCCGGATGTAAAGACCACTCCACCGACGGCAGACCGTGGCTCAGCCGCTATCATATTGAGGAGCCTTGGATGTGGATTGCAGATAAGTGGGAAGGTACAACTCTGACTAATCCAGAATCACCCGATCTCTGACAAGAGGGAAGTGATCTCGTGCCTCCCTGCTGGTTGATGTAAAGTACCACAGTCACATTGTCTGACTGGACTTTCACCACTTTGCCCCTGATCTGAGGGGCTAAGTGAAGGAGGGCTAGCCGGATAGCTTGAATCTCGCGGAGATTGGATGAAAAAAGCTACTCCTGAGGAAACCAGGTGCCGTGAACTGGAGAGTCGTCTAGGTGAGCGTCCCAGCCTACTTAGGACGCATCCGTAGTCAATATGACCCAGACTGGCTGGGCCATAGACTTCCCGTCTAAAAGATGGCACCACCATCTGAGGGAATACAGAGTTTGCCAAGTCAGGGAGCACAGGGTGTTTAGCCCAGCAGGGCTGCCATTCCATTAGGAGGGGACCTCCGACTGTAGAGGGCGGAGGTGCCATAGAGCTCAAGGGACTGCTTCCGCAGACGCTGACATGAGCCCCAACATCTTCATGAGAGTCCGGATTGGAACTCGCCGGGGAACGGAAAGGAACTTGCCGTGTTCTGAACCCGGAATCTTCTTTCTGGAGTCAACTGGAGCGACATCCCAATGGAGTCGATTATGAAGCCTAGATATCTTACTGAAGTCGACGGGCTCACGTTCGACTTCTACCAGCTGATCCAACCTAGGTGGAACAGAAAGGAGATTGTTACCTGAAGAAGTTGGGTTAGGACCGCTAGAGCAGAGGCTTTCAAAGCCAGTCGTCCAGATAAGGAATGATGGTCAGTCCTTGAAGCCTCAAAGCCGCCACCACAGAACCACCTTGGTAAAAGTGTGAGGGGCAGAAGAAATGCCAAAGGAAGGGCAACAAACAGAAGATGCCTGACGACACCGGACACCTGGACCGTGATCCTGATATACTTCCTGGAACCAGGATGGATCGGGATGTGCAGATATGCATTCTTGAGGTCCAGGGTTGCCATCACGTCTCCAGGATTGACGGCGTGAACTACTGACCTGATGGTTTCTACACGAAACTTCACCTTCCTTATAAATCGATTGAAATATCTCAGATCGATAATCATCCGGAGATCTCCTGAAGCTTTGGGAACCAGAAAAACTGGTGAATAGATCCCTAGGCCCCGTTCTCCTGCCGGAACCTCCTCCATAGCCCCTTTGCAAATGTAGTCCTGAATGTAGGCCTCTAGGATCGCCTCCTTGGCAGCTTGTAGAAGGTTGATCTTGACAAACCTGTCCAGAGGAAAAGAGGTGTTGTTGACTAAATAACCGTTGGAAATGATATTCAGGACCCAGGGATCCGAGATCTCTTGGATCCATTCTTCTCAGAAGTGGGAGAGACGACTCCTGACGGGTACATGAAGCTTAGGAATGGGGAAGCTTATTGGCAGGACGGCAGGAGTAACGGGAATTAACCAAGAGCCTCGTAGAGGCCCGTAGTCAGGAGGTGGATTTTCCATCTTTGGCTCCTCCACGAGAGCACCTCAGCCTTTCGCTGTGCTCTCCAGTCACTACAAGAGCTTGTTTGCTGGCCAGACCTGCCACCGCGGTCTTGTCTGCCCTGCCCTCGAAATGACTGCTGGGGAAGGCTCTTCACCTTCTAGTCTGAAAGGCCCTCCATGATCTTAACTAGCTCCGAACCGAACAAACGGTTGGGCTCGACTGGAAGGCCATATAAGCTGTATTTTGAGGAATTGTCAGCGACCCAAGGCTCAAGCCAAAATGGAATATGGGCCGCCGAACCCCGGGCCATGCTATATATAGGCCCCTGACATTATTTGATAGTATTGTTACAGGGTGCCAAAGGCGCACTTGGTCTCCCATGAGCCACAGACCTGCTGCTTAGCTTCAAGAGCAAGGATCTGTGTTTGGCCTCGCTCCCAGGACCTGCTTCACATCAACTTGAGCTTGATCCAGGCGAGATCAGAGGAACGTAGAGACTTCAAAAGCCGCTATGGCTGTGGAAGCGGAAGCCGCAGCTGCCGTAACAACCCGTCTTAGTTTGCACTCTGCAAGGGGGTCCTGCAGCTAGACCCATCGTCTGCAGGAACCAGAGTGCGCTTGGACAACTTGGCAATAGCCATGTCCACCTTGGGAATGGATCCCCACGAATCCACCAAGGGTTAAGCCATCGGGAACATGGATTTAACTTCTTTGTTAAAACCGGAGCTATTCCAGGTTTTTCCACTCTATATCATGACAGAGAGGAGGGTCTCATCCGCTTTGAAGACACGATGTGCCCGAGTAAGCGGGAGCGGGAGGCTCCCCACAGTCAACATCATGGTCCCCCGACCTGATGGACTTGAACAACTTCTGTGTCTTTCCAGGGGAGAAAACACAACGTCAGCTCCTCCTCATCCGAGGAGGAAGAAACTAAGGAGACCAAAAGTCTCCTTACCAGGACAGAGGTCTCCATAGGGGCCTGGGCACGAATAGGAAGCCTTTCCATCCAGCAGGCCTATGACTCCTTTAACAGAGCCATTGATACACATCCTGCAAAGCAGGTTCACCAGAGGTCCGAACCTCTAACGGCAGCTGTAACACCTGGTGTAGGTTAGGTCAACAGACCAAGGGATTCCCAACCAGTCTCCCAAACTGGTCTTAGCCCAGCCTTAAGCTGTTTAGCTTCTGCGATCTCACGAGTGCAGGTATGATCAGCTTACAATAACCGTTGACTGCTGCAATGGTAGCAGGATAGATGCTTCCTTTTGAAATCCACTTTCCTGCCTCCGAATCCCGCGGAGAAGACATCACTGCGGGAAAAAAAGAGACAAATAAAACATTTGTAAACCACCTATCTGCGCAGGAAAGGTAGAAAAACAGACCGGAGGCAGCTGAGGAAAAAAAAAAAAAAACACCACAAGTGGAACAACACCAATTTTAGGACTCTGGGAGCTGGCTGAAAAAGCATATGCAGCCAGAGACTGAACTGGAGCACACAGCCTCCAAAAATAGGGGAAAGGGAGGGATAGCCAATCCACCCTTCCCCCAGTAAATCCTCCACACTGGAAGACGCATAAAAAAATCGTGCCCGTGAAAAAATCACGGCCGGATTACCCGGAGGTGATGCAAAAGGAGAGTCCCCGTGTTACCTCCGGAAGATGGCGGCGCACAGGGACCGGATCTCGGACCAAGGACGCCGCCAAAATACCCCAGCCAGGCGCACAGCGCGGGGCCGGCAGCAAACAAGCTGCCGGCCAAACTGACAAGGTACCTAGGAAAAAAAGGGCAACGCCGTTACCCAAACGAAAAGAAGGTTCCCCGCACTTTCCATAAGAAAGGGGGGAACAAACCGCCTAGTCCACCTGTCCAGGAGGACAGAAAAAAACACAGTGGGCTGGGGGTTGACTTCCTCCTTTTAAGGAGACACTTAATTGTTAAATTGAGTTATTAGTCTTGGGCTCATTAAACATTCCGCCGGTCCTGCCAGTCCACGGGGGGTGGTTAACCCCATCTGTGCTGCTGGTAGGACGTAAGGGAATATATATTTTTTTGCCACTAATACACGCCAAAAAGGGCTTTCGAACATATAATTGAACCAAATAGGCCCTTATTTTTTTCCACTTATACACTCCACAAAATGCTTTAGAACATATAACTGCACCGCTGAATGGCAAATAATATATATTTTTTTGCCACTAATACACGCCAAAAAGGGCTTTAGAACATATAATTGAACCAAATAGGCCCTTATTTTTTTCCACTTATACACTCCACAAAATGCTTTAGAACATATAACTGCACCGCTGAACAGCAAATAATATAGATTTTTTTTCACTAATACACGCCAAAAAGGGCTTTATAACATATAACTACACTGCTGAATGGCAAATAGGCCCTTATTTTTTCCACTTATACAAGCCAAAACGGACCTTAGAACCAGGGCCGGCCTTTGGGGTGTGCGAACTGTGCGGCCGCACAGGGCGCCATGACAACAGGGGCGCCCGACACAGCTCACAGACGCAGTTAGTCTCTGACTCTCAGGGCCTGCGCCACGCTACCATATAAAGCGGGCGCGGCTGCCTTAGGGCACCGGCGCCCCCAGCGCAGGGCAGAAAAAAATGAATGACCTTTTTTTTTTTCTTTACCTCACTTGCGCCTGCAGCCTCCCGAGTCCCGCCCATCCCTAGCCTGCTGGTTGTGATAGGTAGCCCAGGCCGCCACTGGCACTGCCCTCTGCCTCACAGCAACATGGGCTCAGGGCAGGCCACGGGGGCGTGACGAGCGTTGCCGCGGTGGCGGGAAGCAGGAGACAGGAGTGCAGCCGCAGGTTCTACCTAGAGGTGAGCTAGCTGACTGACTGTGTGTCAGCCGCCCTCAGCCAGAGCCCCAGATTGAAGACGCTGGACGCAGGTCACGCAGCCAGCGGCAGCAGACAGCTGGACAGGAGAGTCAACTCAGGACAGCTGTTAGGGTAGGTGGTGACGTGGTAGGATGATGATGAGTGATGAATCATACAGTGTCTCAGATGTCTGGACTCTAAACTAAAGTCTGTCAGTGATCTTCTAAGTTGTAAATGATGAAAGAAGTCTTCCATGAAATGCAGGCAGGCAGTGGCCTAGCTAGCAGCCATGAAAATGTACCATGGGCATTGGGCAGGCACAGCAGCATCCATTAAATGCAGGCAGGGGGCCTAGCTAGCAGCCATGATGAAAATGTACCAAGGGCAGGCACAGCAGCATCCAACTAAGTGGCCTAGCGCTCATCTTCTCTGAGAAAATGAGCGCTAGGCCACTTAGCTGGATGCTGCTGTGCCTGCCCTGGTACATTTTCATGGCTGCTAACTACGCCACTGCCTGCATTTAAGGGCCCATTCAGACGGCCGTATGAACGGATCCGTACCCGTTCTGCAATTTTGCGGAAAAGGTACAGACCCATTCATTTCAATGGGGCCGCAAAGATGCGGACAGCACACCGTGTGCTGTCCGCATCCGTTGTTCTGTGTCGCGGACCCCAAAAATATAGAGCATGTCCTATTCTTGTCCGCGATTGCGGACAAGAATAGGCATTCTCTATATAGAGCCAGCCATGTGCGCTCCACAAAATGCGGAACTCGCACGGCCGGTTCTCCTTGTTTTGCGGATATGCAATTTGCGTACCGCAAAAACACATACGGCTGTCTGAATGGGCCCTAACTTGGACTGTAGTAGCTGCTTGGGACCATACTCTTGTTAGCTCTGAGTATTGGGCAACGCACACGCTGCCCACCGGCAGCTCCAGGTAGCTCTAAATGATGAGAGGAGATGAACGCTAGGCCACTTAGCTGGATGCTGGATGTTGGTTACAAAGATTGTTTTCCTCTTTGTGTAACGAGGGGGGGTTGGGGGGGGGGCGCCACAAGATTAGCTCGCACAGGGCGCCTGAACACCTAAGGCCAGCCCTGCTTAGAACATATAACTACACAGCTTAACGGCAAATAATATATATTCTTTTGCCACTAATACACACCAAAAGGGGCTTTAGAACATATAACTGCACTGCTGAACGCCAAATATATATATTTTTTGCCACTAAAACACGCCAAAAAGGGCTGTAATTTTCTCACTTCACCACACAATGGCTAATAAGCCCTTTTTTCCCCACTAATACAAGCCAAAAAATGCTTTAGAACATATAACTGCACCGCACAAGAGTAAATAAGACATAGAAATATTTCCTTGTAATAAACCCTGTTAATGGCTGTATCAAACAGCACTTGTACCCCAATAACAAGAACTGTTTGCTGGAATTACAGAGCTGTATAATGGCAATTTGGATCCGCAGTCAGTGCAGCAAGGTGTAATAGGATTGTTCCTATTACCCAGGCTGTAAACTCTCCTACTGAACCCTGTTCTGCTTCAATACTGTAGAATGATTCCTCCCTATCCTTTCCCTGAACTTCTATACAGCAAAATAAAAGTTTTTTCTACCGCTGTCCCTAGTGCCTGCTGACGTCTCTCCCTGCTCTAAGTACCCTGGAAAATCGCTGAATCCAAGATGGCTGAGGCTATTTATAGGGCTGTGACATCACAGGGCTGGCTGCTGATTGGCTGCATGCATGGTATTGTGGGTGATCCCTTGTTCCCAGAGTTCCTTGCTTCATGTCCTAACACGTGCAGCAGCCATTTTAAAAATGCAATTCGTTACCACGAAGTGTGACGAAATTCGGATTCGGTGCAAATCGAATTTTTCCTGAAATTTGGATCGAATTCCACTTCCTCAACTTCGATTTGCTCATCTCTATTAGACCTCTTTCACACTTGCGTTTTTAGGATCCGGCGTGCACTTCCATCGCCGGAAATGCCCACCGGATCCGTAACAACGCAAGTGACCTGAAAGCATTTGAAGACTGATCAGTCTTCAAAATGCTTTCAGTGTTACTATGGCAGCCAGGGCGCTATTAAAGTCCTGGTTGCCATAGTAGTAGTGGGGAGTGGGGGAGCAGTATACTTACAGTCCGTGCGGCTCCCGGGGCGCTCCAGAATGACGTCAGAGCGCCCCATGCGCATGGATCACGTGATCCATGTGCATGGGGCGCCCTGACGTCACTCTGGAGCGACCCGGGAGCCGCACGGACTGTAAATATTCTGCTCCCTCGCTCCCCACTACACTTTGCCATGGCAGCCGGGACTTTAGCGTCCTGGCTGCCATGGTAACCATTCAGAAAAAGTTAAACGTCGGATCCGGCGTTGCGCCGAAACGACGTTTAGCTTAAGGCCGGATCCGGATTAATGCCTTTCAATGGGCATTAATTCCGGATCCGGTCTTGCGGCAAGTGTTCAGGATTTTTGGCCGGAGCAAAAAGCGCAGCATGCTGCGGTATTTTCTCCGGCCAAAAAACGTTCCGGTCCTGAACTGAAGACATCCTGATGCATCCTGGACGGATTTCTCTCCATTCAGAATGCATGTGGATAAAACTGATCAGGATTTTTCCGGCATAGAGACCCGACGACGGAACTCTATGCCGGAAAACAAAAACGCAAGTGTGAAAGAGCCGTTAACCACTAAGATATAAAAATTATTGTTTTCATTTCAAAGGTGTCCATAGAATCAAAAAAATATTTTTCTCCAAGTATCAGGCTTATTTTTTCACCCCACCTAGCTCCATAGAAAGTGAGAGGAGAGCAGTATCTCCTATAGTTTATGCGCAGTTTATGGGAGATATTATAGCAGCTAGTCTTCAACCATTAGCTCAAGGAGAACTGAAAATTACAACCTACAGAGTGAAAAATACCTTTACAAATAGTATAATAAACAGATATATTTCCACTCCTCAAATACGCTTCATGTTTTTAAACAGAAATGATCCACATGTCTGTTATCACTTTCTAGGCATGGTGTTTCACTCATTTCTGATACAATTTTAAAAAGGGTGTACTCTGGTACCATTTGCTTTAACCATCAACAAGAACCTCTCTTTAATGACTTTTTAATGTTTGAAAATCTAATATCTTCTTTTTCTAATACATGCTTTTTTCAGACATAAAAAACAAACTTTGCATAAAAAATCTGTATGTTTTGGTAATGTTGACATTGTATTATCTATTATTTTAGGAGCGTTCCTGATTCCATATACCATTATGGCCCTATTTGGTGGTGTCCCTCTCTTCTTCATGGAGTTGGCTTTAGGACAGTTTCATAGAACAGGCGCTATCCCCATTTGGAAACGTATTTGCCCTATGTTTAAAGGTAAAATTTACCTGTTCAGTATACTTCTTGTATTGGCTTATGTAATCATACATTTATACAGAAGACTGCAAGCAGAAGGTCTCTATGATACAGAGGAACACTTTTAAGTTCATGTATGGTAATATAATTTTCCATAAATAAAGGCAAAACCCAGCTCACCGATTCTGGACTCCAGATCCAGCAGTCAATCCATGCATGGACACCATCCTGCTTCAACGTACTTGCATATCCAAAAAATGAGTAGTCCAGCATGATTTATTGATACATATTAAATCATGTTAAATAATACATGTCAATAAAGGAGAATTTTTATTTATGCTAGATTAATCATTTTTTGGATATCCTAATATACCTATTTTAGATGGCAAATGCCAGAAAATAGATTGTACTAATTTGCTACATTTCCCTTGCTGCATCCACTTGCTGTGGTTTCCCCCAGAAAAATCAACTGTTTGCCAGGGTGCCAGGAGTGGGACCCAGGATGATCAGTTGATTAACCAGGGATCTACATTCTGAGAGATCTACATTCAGCTGTCTCAGGTGAACTTGTTGCTTCTTCACATGTGTACCACAAAAATAACAATATTATAACCAGTGCTTCTTTTTTCTAGGCATTGGGTTCGCTATATGCATCATTGGATTGTACGTATCCTTCTACTACAATACTATAATAGCCTGGGCGTTGTATTATTTATACTCCTCTTTTTCCACAACTTTGCCATGGACGAGTTGTGACAACCCTTGGAATACAAAAAACTGCACTAATTACTTTGGCAAGAGCAACATCACATGGACTAATTACTCCAAATCCCCAGCTGAAGAGTTTTATACGTAAGTGCATGTAAGTGGATTTAAATTAATGGGCTAGGTTGTATATTATTGTATAGTTTAGACTTAGCGTCGCATTTAATTTACAATTGATTACATATTGAAAAACACTGCACTTATCTATCTTTCTATCTCATCTATCTATATCATCTATCTATCTAAAACAGTTTAATGTATAGAGTAGTTTTATGGAGGCTACTATATTTATGTGTCTGAATTATTGAATCTTTACAGGAAGGCTGTCAGATATACCACTGGGAAACCGTATGCAATGAAAATGTGGCTAGGAAGTTGGGGATCTCAGTGACTAATTAGTACATATGTAAATTGCCTTGAAACAAACCCATCCACAAATGTTATTGGTGTGATCTAATTGATAACTATATTAAGGGTACGACCACACAGCGTGGTCAAGTCACGGTAGTGATGCATGGCAATACAAGCTACAGCGGCTTCTAATTAAACTAATTAGGAACACACTGTTTAGTTGGTCTGCTTTGTTAATGGCTTTGCCGTATTGCGGCTGTCATGCGGCCATTAACAATGCAGACCGCCTAAACAGAGCGGACTTAATTGGTCTAATTAGAGCCCGCTGCGGCTTGTATGGTTAAAATTGCAGTGCAAGCACATCACAGCCGAGACATGACTGTGCCATGTGGCCGTACCCTAAATATTAGGAGTTAACCACACAGCAACACATCCACATATTGAACATTGCTCAAAGCTTAACATACTTGAAATGTATTGCATATAACTGTTTATCACAGGTTTGTAAGCATTAGGCAGGTTTACACACAGACTTTTGTATAGTTTAAGGGGCAGCACCAATGAGCAGTCATGTTAAAATCCAACCTGTCTGTTTCTTCTTTTTCAAAACGCCTACCCTGCAGAAAATGTTGGGCTGCCTCACACATAGATTATTTTCCAATCCTGTCAATCAGAAGTTTCAGCCAGCTTTGATTATATGTATGATTAGCTTAAAGAGGACCTTTCATCAGGGTAAAAATGTGTACTAAGTGTGCTGACATGTAGAGTGGTGCCCAAGGATCTCCCTGCACTTACTATTAGCCCTGGGCGCCGCTCCGTTCACCCGGTATAGGCTCCGGTATCTTCTGGGACTTGTTATACTAGGAGGAGCCTAGTATTCCTTGGTTATAGTAGGCGTATCCCAGGCTGTAGTGCTGGCCAATCATAGTGCTCAGCTCACAGCCTGGGAGAAAAAAACTCCCAGGATATGAGCTGTGCGCTGCGATTGGCCAGCACTACAGCCTGGGATACGCCTACTATAACCAAGTAATACTAGGCTCCTCCTAGTATAAGAACACCTATCAAGTACAACTGCTCCACACCATACTCATTGTAAAAATAAATTTTTATTATGCATATACATATAAACAATACAATATAAAATCACAATAATAGTGAATGGTAACAAGAAGATAACACAAAAACCAGCATGAGCCCGGACATAATAGCCCACTGATGATAAAGTGCAATACAAGAGCCCCGCTTAACAGTTGTTGAATCCATCCATAGTGTACACTACTATAATTAAAGTGTCACAGGACCTGATACAACACAACGCAAGGGCATAAAAAAAAATGTGTATAATGCTTACATCAAGTAGATGGGGTCGGATCAGCAGGCAGCACACCGAACAGCCGTTTAGCACCCTCGCTTCCTCCTCATGCCCCAGGAGGAAGCGAGGTGCAAACGGCTGTTGGTGTGCTGCCTGCTGTGATCCCGACCCCGTTTACTTGATGTAAGCATTATACACATTTTTTTATGCCCTTGCGTTGTGTTGTATCAGGTCCTGTGACACTTTAATTATAGTAGTGTACACTATGGATGGATTCAACAACTGTTAAGCGGGGCTCTTGTATTGCACTTTATCATCAGTGGGCTATTATGTCCGGGCTCATGCTGGTTTTTGTGTTATCTTCTTGTTACCATTCACTATTATTGTGATTTTTTATTGTATTGTTTATATGTATATGCATAATAAAAATTTATTTTTACAATGAGTATGGTGTGGAGCAGTTGTACTTGATAGGTGTTCTTGGTTAAATCACACCAATTTTTGATATTGTTGTTGAGAGGTGATTCCTCCTAGTATAACCAAGTCCCAAAAGATACCGGAGCCTATACCGGGCGAACTGAGCGGCGCCCAGGGATAATAGTAAGTGCAGGGAGATCCCTGGGCGCCGCTCTACATATCAGCATACTTAGTACACATTTTTTACCCTGATGAAAGGTCCTCTTTAAAGGGAACCTGATATATTGAACATGTTGTTGGAGTTACAGGCAGCATAGAGCAGGAGGAGCTGAGCAGACTGATATATAGTTTTATGGGGAAAAATTCTGTATAACATGTAATTTATCCATTTAAATTCCTGCTCATTCTGGTCTTTGAAGTCAAGGAGGCGATCCTATCAGTGATTGACAGCCTGCCCTCTATGACTGTGTATACAGAGATAGCTGTCAATCACTGATAGGACCGCCTCCTTGACTTCAGAGCTCAGAATGATCAGGAGTGTAAAAGACTGAAAGACAAGTTATTCTGAACATTTCCCCATAAAACTATATATCAATCTGCTCAGCTCCTCCTGCTCTATAACATGCTGCCTGTAGATTATACTGCATGTACAAGGTTCCCTTTAAAGGGCATCTGTCAGCAGATTTGTACCTATGAGGCTGGCTGACCTGTTACATGTGCGCTTGAAGGCATCTATATTAGCCCCATGTTCATGTGTGCCTACATTGCTGAGAAGTAGTAATATATGTAAATGAGCCTCTAGGAGCAACAGGGGTGTTGCCATTACACCTAGAGGCTCAGTTCTCTCTGCAACTGCCACGCCCTCTGCATTTTTATTTACAAGGCCAGGCAGAGTAAACATGATGACGCCTGGTCCTGACTTCTCCTAAAGTCTCACACTGCGCTGGGCACTTCAGGATTTGGCACAGGTGCAGTACGTCAGGAGTAATGGCAATGTCCCCAATGCTCCTAGAAGCTCATTTATTAAAACTAAATTTTTCTCAGCAATGTGGACACATATGAACATGTGACCAACACAGATGCCTTCAGCTGCTAAGCGCATATTTTATTGTGTTCACCAGAAATTCAGACAGGTACAAAAAGGTGATACATCTTTTTACATTTTCCATTGAGATACAAAAAATATAAAGAACATAAAATACAAAAACAGCTAAGAAGTCACACCCACCCTCCCCCTTAGCCCTCCCACTTGGATGTATGTCGGGGCCCACTCCACTATCAATCAGATTAAGGATCATGTAGCAGCTTGTAACAGATTATGTCCCTATGTATAGATTGCCTAAAGTACCCTTAAACCTGTCCTTGGCATACCATTCCGTGTACTGGAAAGCCTGCATGAGAGTTTTGAGTTCAGCTTGCGGAATATGTTTGCCAATAAAAGTCTTCCATTTACGAAGGTCAACCAGTTTCATAGGTATAAATCTGCTGACAGATGCCCTTTACCCCCTAGGGGTCTGAATACTGTGTAAACATATTTTACTTCATGAGGTGTGGCAAAAATCTGAGGCTTACACACACATTTTTGCAGCAGTTCGGCAGCAAATGTACAGCAGATCTGCATAAGGATAAGCCACATGTTCACTCAGAGAGGCTAATCATTGGTGATAAATTTGTTATTTCGCATGTAACCCAATTTCATGTAGGATTGTTTTCTGCAGCTCAGCTAATAATCCATAGCATATGAACAAGGTCAGACTGGGCCACTAATGGATCCACCGGTGGGCCTAGGATCTGATAGCATAATGGGCTCCAAAGATCCAAACAGAGAAAAAACCCATTTGGTACCATTCACTTGCCACCAGGGTCTAATTATGAGATTCAAAACCTATTAAACTTTATTGATGAGTTAGGGGTTGGGTCTGGAGAGTAATTTTCACTGCTGGGACCCAGATTCCCAGGCTGACACTGGATATGAATAAGGTTGCAGAATTTTCATTCACATGCATAGGATGCAGATTATTATTTTATTTAAAATAGATTTTGGTCCAGAATCCATATAGAAGTCCATGTCAAATGCTCAGAATATAAAATCGGCCTTAAAGTCACTGAAAATATTTAGAATTTAAGGTAAATATAGTTAGCGTATGACTAAAGTGCCTTAAAGGGAATCTGTCAGCAGTTTTGACCATGCTAAACTGCTGACTATGCAAATACAGAGAGAACATACAAACTCCATGAATAAGATGATGTACATGGTCAGATTACTGCAAGGCACCAGTGCTAACTACTGAGCCGCCATGCTGACATAACGAAGTTTAGCCATCTGACTGATGGGTGCCAAACGCTGGGACCCCCACCGAACCTGAGAACAGTGGTCCCATGTGCCTGTATGAATGGAGCTGAATATCAGTCATGCATGCCATTCTCGTGATCATTGTGGGTCCCAGCAGTTGGACCCCCACTGATCAGATGCTTATTCCCTATCCTGTGAACAGGTAATAAGCTGTTATTGTGACATAACTTTTTTCTCATTGTACTGTATGAGACTTGTATTTTGTTTACTTTTCTAGTAACCATTTTGGTATACAATTAAATATACTTTATTTTTCAGACTATAAGACTCACTTTTTTCCTGCAAAAGCAAGGGGAAATGGCAATGCGTCTTATAGTCCGAATGCTAATGACAGCTTCCATTATGGAAGCAGTTATTAGTATGCAGAAGGCGCAGGGAACGGTCAGAGAAGTGCTACATGGCTGTACTCGACTTTCCATGGACTTCATCTGGGCTTCATCTGACCCTGCTTGATTGCTGCTCCATTCAAATTCCACCATCAATGCGGTCATGCAGTGAGGACTAACGGGGGGGGATCGAGACCCCAGTTCTAGTAATTAATATAGGTCGAAAGGGTGACACACCTAGGCATCATAAATTTATTACCTATCCAGTGGATAGGTGATAAAATGTAATTTGTTTGAAGAACCCCTTAGTTATGTGCTATACAGAAAAACATCATGCCTACAGTATAAATATGTTAAATAAAAAAAATAAGACAACGAACATGTCTAATTTTATGTGACTGGATTACTCATTGTATATCATTCCATTATTGCAGGAGGCATGTACTGGGCATACATGAAGCAGATGGTTTAGAACATGTTGGAGGGTTGCGATGGGAGCTCCTTCTTTGTCTTTTTTTAATCTTTACTATAGTTTACTTCAGTTTGTGGAAGGGAGTGAAAACATCTGGAAAGGTAAGTAGGGTCTTTTACCTCTACAAAATTTCCTTCCATGTGCATAAATAGCATTTTCCTTTCAAATAAAACAATTGCCTGTGAGTAAATCTTTTGTACCACCGTGTGATGTATTTTAGTATTCAGTTCACCCTTTTCTGACTTATACTAGTTTCTGGGCAATGTGGATGACAACCAATAAATGCTGCCATTACAATTTTCACGAATGTTGTGTGTGACACTCTGAAGTCTCTTCAGAAATTTTCCTACTTTCTCTCTTGATCTCACCAAAAATAAACCTAAATCACCAAAAATCCAGATTTAGATGCTACTCAAACTTTTACTAAATTCAGGTAAAAAGTCATATTTGGTCTCATAGGGAGCTGCTTTCACAAGGTGGCACTAGCAAGATTGTTCTCTTCCTTAGGAGATAACTCTTTGCATTTAAAAAAAACTGATGATTTCCAGCACCAACATAATCTCTGGTTAAAAAATGAGTTTTATTGACTCCATCCATTAAAAATTGAAACAGAGCAGCAGGACAGGCTACCTCTTTGTATATTCTTTTCCCATGGAGCATCACCAATAAGGCTCCATACCAAAGAGTACTTCCAGTAAGTCGCCATACAGGACTGGTCTCTTCAAGGAGATACAGCACCCTGCCTAAGCTGCTTCTAAGGCATTGTATTGAACCACCCAAAACAGTTGTCTAAGGATGGAACTTTAGCTTGGCTATATTACCTTGTGAAATCCAAAGGCTTGTTAAAAATTTGGATTTTGACTCATAGGGATTCAGTTCTACAAGGTGGAGCGAGATTGTTTGGGAGATACTTCTTTACATATTCTTTTCCCATGGAACATTGCCAACAAGCCTCCATACCATGGAGTACGTCCAGTAAGTCTTCATACCAGACTGGTCTCTTTAAGGAGATCCACCCTGCCTAAGGTATAGAATTCAGGTAAAATCCAAATCGTTTACAATTGGATATGTTCATCTCTAATCAGTGCATAGCTAGACAGATTTGTCATTCAGGAGTTTGGCAAAGCTGTGTGAAAACCCCTGTGGACACTGTAATGGCAGCCTTATTAGGGCACAAAAAGTTAGTGCACTTTTTAACCATAAAAGAAAAAAAGATGCAAACAAAACATTGTGTTAAGGAAGTTTAAGGAGACTATATATTGTTGCCTGACTCAGACGCTAAGTCCAAGGATTGATATAAAGTTTATGATAGGTAGGCAGTGAGCTACCAGTTGAGAACTGAAAAGATGTCTTGATGTTTGTGTCATAGAAAAAAACTACTGTGAAGAGTGTGAACGAAAGAGAAATGGTCCTGTAAATGTCAGTTCTACAGTCACACCCAGAGCTTTGCCTTCCAGGTAGTATGGGTGACAGCGACTTTTCCCTATGTGGTCCTTTTTATACTCCTGATCAGAGGTGCCACGCTGCCTGGAGCATGGAGAGGTATCCTGTTCTACCTGAGACCCAATTGGCAGAAGCTGACAAACACTGCAGTAAGTAACAAAATGTTGAAAATGCTGATATAATGTTTGCCAGCATAGATGAATTTTCCTCCTACGCTATCAAAAGTGATTTTTCATAAAACAGCAATTTCATTGAATATATGTGTGTGTGTTTGTGTATGTATGTATGTATTTGTAGCCCACTGCCATCTGCAAATAGTCCAATAGCTAGTAAGTACTCCCCATTATCTTTAAAGGCATTAAGAATGCCCACATAAGTGTATGTCCATTGATATTAACATTTATTATTATTTTAATAAATGGTGAGTGAAAGAACCCCCGTCTCCATCGCTCCTCATTGACGACAATGGGGATAGCCATTCACATGCTTACAGAAAGTGTCAATGGACCTCCATGCGGACAGTTATGGGGTCCCAGTGTTGGACTGATCAGACATTTGTAGATCGATAGAAATTGTACGGCAGTCAGGTTAGAAAGTTAAAACTGATTTCTGGTTGGTTTAGTCTCTCATGTTGCTGGTGGGACCATTCATACAAACCATACTACAGATAACTGTTCAGCCCCAATGCAGCCAATTATTATCTCATGTCAATGGTTGGCTTTATTCCATCATACCTTTGTCATGGTTAAACCTGGTTTGTAACTTAAGTCATGTACAGTTGATATCAAGCAAATATAAAACTGTGGCAGCCATTGCTTTGTTTTTTTTAACCATATTATACAAAATGTTGCAGTAAAGCACACATGGAATGCTTTACATCCCTGTAACATGACGAGAAAACAACACAAAAGCTAATAAGATTCACATCTATTGAGCCCTATGTACTGGCAGCTGGTTTAAGATCAGACATGCTTGTATTTGCAGAGCTGATTAGATCAGAGATGTGAATAGTAAATATTGCATTGTAATATTCTGTGTAGAGACAGAAGAAGCCCTTGGAAATGTAAATGCTTCATTCAATTACGCATCTCATTTTTCTCAGTATAGTATTAATGCTTTCTCTTCTGTTTTGCAAATCATGGATTATAATAGACTTCCTGTCTGTAATTACAGACCAGCCATATCTCTTAAAAATTAGAAATTCAATCAATTCTATACTTGTTAAGTAACATCCAGCTAGGATCTGATTTTTAAACAATGTACAATGTACTGATGCACAGTGTATATACAGCCTTTGGTGTTACCTCCATTTGCCTTCAAAACAGCCTCAATTCTTCTATGTACACTTGCACAGTCTTTGAAGCATCTCGGCAAGAAGAAGGTTCCAAACATCTTGGAGAACGAATCACAGATCTATATATATAGACACACTGTGTGTATATATACACAGTCCTACTTTTGAAATTGGCAGCACATAGCTCATGAAGGAAGTCATGTGCTTTGAGCCGGCTTTGTGGGTTGATAAGGTGTGCTGTAGGCTACACACATATCCCTCGTTGTTGTCATGGCTAAAAGGGGCAATTTATCAGAGTTGCAAAAAGGGATGATTATTGGCTTTGAGGTGAAGGGTGGTAGTATTTCTGAAACTGCACAGTTTGGGAACTGTTTGCGTGCTGTTGTGAGTGGACAAATTGCACCATTGTGAATAAGTGTTTTAAGTCAATTCAATTCAAGATCAAATTCGAGAATAGAATAAACTTAAACAGGCTAAATGAATAAATATATTTACTAATTGTGATTAAAAAAATCTAAAACAAACAAATCTCATACAGAGAAGTAAAGTTAAATAAAAATCAATCACCTGGTCTGCAACACAATCAAAGAGCTCCCATCACCATGCAAGCAACATAGCACATGGCCGACACCCCATGGTAATATGAGACAGATGGTAACCTAAAACATCCTAACTGGATGATGTTCTCTTTGGAGCCGAGTTCTTTGTCTTTGTTCACAATAGACCTTTTAGCCTTCCTCCTAAGGATATCCAGTATGCAGTACTCATGTCCTGTGAGTAAGTCTACTTTCACACTCGCGTTTTGGCTTTCCGCTTGTGAGATCCGTTCAGGGCTCTCACAAGCGTTTTAAAACGGATCAGTTTGCATTCTAATGCATTCTGAATGGAAAAGGATTCGCTCAGAATGCATCAGTTTGCATCAGTTCAGTCTCCATTCCTCTTTAGAGACGGACACCATTTTGGTGTCCGTCTGATGAAACTGAGCTAAACGGATCCGTTTTCACTGACACAATCTGGCACAATAGAAAACGGATCCGACCTCCATTGACTTTCAATGGTGTTCAAGACGGATCCATCTTGGCTATGTTAAAGAAATACAAACGGATGCAGACGGCATTGCATTATCTGAATGGATCATTCCATGACGGATCCACACAAAACGCAAGTGTAAAAGTAGCCTTAAAGGGTTTTTGTCACTAGAATTTCCACCATCAAACTGGCTGACATTAGCGATGTGCTAATGTCAGCTGCACCTAACTATGCTATTCTTGTGAATATTCATGCCCGCTTTACTACAAAATTCTTACAATTTTATAATATGCAAATTAGCCTCTAGGTGCTGGGGGGGGGGGGAGCTGGGTTGCTCCTGCTCCTAGAGGCTCCGTTCTCTCACCTCATTACACTCCCTCAAAGTCTTGATTGACAGGACCAGGCAGCGTTTACATCCTCCTTCTGGCCCTGTGTGCTGGGGAAATCTCGCGCCGTTCAGTATTCGGCACAGGCGCAGTGAGGGAAGGATGCTCGATGGCTGCCAGCTTCCTCACCGCGCCTGTGCGAGATTTCCCCAGTGCACAGGGCCGGCAGGAGGACATGAACACTGTCAATCAAGACTTGGAGGGCGTGTAATGAGGTGGGAGAACGGAGCCTCTAGGAGCAGGAACGACGCCTCCACTTCACCTAGAGGCTAATTTCATTTTATAAAAGTAAGAATTCTGCAGTAAGGGGGACATGAATAATCACAAGAATAGCATAGTTAGGTGCAGATGACATTAGCATATCGTTAATGTCAGCCAGTTTAATAGTGAAAATTCCAGTGACAGAAACCCTTTAACCACTCTGGAATGTGGCCTGGTGGTCATTCACACAGATAAATGGTTTTGTATATGTTACCTAACTATCCCTAAGTCACTACATTACAAGGAATATAAAAGGTAAAATAATAATTAAAGGGGAAATAACCAATCAGTTTTTTATTTAAAAAAAAAACTTCTAACACAATAAGAGCATCACGTGACATTGATTTAAGTGGTGAACTTTGGATAGGAAGGTGTGTGAGGGCAGATCGGCATACTACAGTGGAGAAGTTCACCACCAAAATGAACCAGCGGGCCACCAGATGTGAGTCTAAAACAACAGTTCAGTAAACCCTACTACATATGCTCCGAAACAGACGGATCATCACTGCGCTTCTGTTAACGAAATTGCATTGGCAGAAAAGACTTCAAATTTCGCAGCAGTATCAGGATTGGACCTCCATTGATTGCCAAAGGGTTGCCTTCTTCGATGAGTGATGTTTCTTGCTTCATGCAAAGGATGGACTTTGGTGTAGTCCATTCCAGTTGCTGGAAGAACACAAGCCACTGGTGGTGGCGTATGGTCTGGGGAATGTTTTTGTGGCATTCTCTGGGCCCACTCATCCATGTGGAAGGCACTCTCAATTGACTTGGGTATGAATCCATCCTTGCAGATCATGTACACCCATACATGCTGATTTTCTTCCCTGGGGAAAATGGGATCTTCAAGCAAGACAATGCAACATGTCACATGTCTAGAAATGTCCAAAATTGATTTGAGAGTACAAACAAGACTTCCAAGTACTACCCTAGCCCCATAATTTCCCAGACTTAAGCCGAATTTATGATCTGTAGCACCACCTTGATCATTGTGTTTGCTCTATGGATGCCTCCATGCACCCTACAGCAGCTATGGGATGCACTGGAGTCAGCATGGATCTAGACACCTGTGACAACCTACCAGGACCTTATTGAGTCACTCCCAGCCCATCTAGCTGCTGATCGTGCTGCACACAACAGTTACTCTGGATATTAGCTGGTGGTCTTAATAATGTGACTTGACTGTGTGTGTGTGTATATATATATATTGTGGTAAGGTGCAGGGTGCCGTCGTGGATGGCAGGTATGTGTCACCGAGGTTCATAGCCTCGGTGAGGTAAGAGCCCGTTTTTGTTGATGTCAGCAGCAGCTAGTGCTACTGACAGAGTTTAAATAGCATGGCTGCAAAGCCGATCCGGGCCGGCTCTTACCGGGAGCAGCTAAAGTGTAGGGTGGGTGGCTGCTCCCCACGACCCAGTCCTGGTTTTGGGCTGGGTTTAAAAGCTCAGCCAGCTCAGCAGCTGGAGGCTGTGATTATCCTGGAGCTGCTAACAGGGCTGAGGAGTTCTCTGTCCTGGAGGAAAGAGCTCAGCAAGGAGGTGTTTTGTTCCTGGCTACCTGAAGCTGGATTCTCCTGCGGCTGGGCCGACAGCGTGGTGCGAACCTGCACCTACACCTCCCAGGTGACTGAACCTGTGTTGGCCTGTTTTTGTTTTGCCACGTTATTTCCGTTGTGTGTGAACTGTCACCAAAGAGACTGTTTTTCATTTATGGTGTGCAAGTGTGAATAAAACACTGTTTGTTGCACAATCTGGACTCCTTGTTTTGCCTCTAAACTGCACCCGCACCGCTGTCTACCAGAGCGACTCCCACATTTGGTGTCGGATGCGGGCATGCGCAGTGAGGCTGGCGTGAACGCCGAAGTTTTGTTTTTCTAAAGTGCATGGAATATATTAAGCCAGCAAAGCTGCAAGCAGGAGTTTCTGGCAACATGGAGGCTGCTGTGAAGGCTCTCATAGAGGCTAACGTGCAGCAGCGGGAGACCAACCAACTACTGCTACAACATGTGATGGCGTTACAGGCGGCAGGAGCGTCCCACCACGTCCATGATGCCCGGAAAGCGGTCCGTGCGGCGATCCCAAAATGACCCCCGCAGACGACGTTGAGACGTACCTGGCGGTTTTTGAGAAGGTCGCCGTGAGGGAAAAGTTACCCCGTGACCAGTGGGCCGAGGTGGTTGCTCCGCTCCTGGCATCCGGACCCCAGCAAGTTTTTTTGATTTGGCAGACGACCAGGCTGCTGACTATTCCACGGTGAAGGGGGAGATCCTGGCCAGACTGGGGTAAACGTGTTGGTCCGGGCTCAGCGGGTCCACCAGTGGGACTTCAAAGTGGCTGAACCCGCCAGGCCGCAGTACTATGAGTTGCTGCACAGGTTGCAAAAATGGCTGCAGCCTGAGGTTCTAAGTCCGACTGCTATGCTGGACCGGCTGCTGGCTGACATGTTTTGGAGGGCCTTGCCTTACCCCCTTCAACACTGGATCGGCCAGGTATCCCCACCAATGCCCTTGAGATGGTCGACCTGGTGGAGCGATATGAGGCCACCAGAAACCTGCAGGGGGTTCTTTTGGGAGGGGGCCAGTCAAACCCCGGAAATCTCCACCCCAGTCCCGGCGGCCGGCCAAACCCGCCCGGGATGTACCTCTTGCAGATCCGTCCCCAGTGGTCTGCTGGCAGTGTCGGGAGCCTGGACACATAAGGGCCAACTGTCCACAGTGGGGGAACCCATGGAGACTAATTATGGGTACCGGGCTTCCATGTATGCCCGGAGACTGTGTGCGACCGGCATCCCCGGGACAATAGACAATCGTCATCTGTGCCAGGTGCAAGTCGGGATAACCTGGCAGTGGCGCTGTTGGACTCAGGGAGCCTGGTAACCCTGGTAAGTGCTGCCCTGGTACAGCCCACCCAGTATACGGGCCGGACAGTGGGTGTGGTGTGCATACACGGAGACTTAAAGGACTATCCCACTGCTGTAATGTCTCTGTCCACGGCGGTCGGCACCTGGACTTGTGAAGTGGCGATCTCCACAAAGCTGCCCTATGAACTAATAATTGGGAGAGACTTCCTGGTTTTCCGTCACTGTGGCCTGAGATGAAAGTGACTAATAGCCCTGAGACAGGGGTAACCCTAGCAGAGTGGCCTGATACCCCTGGAAGGCCAGAACCCTGGGAGCCCGAGTCTGAAGGGCCAGCGGTAGGGGTGACCACTGCTGCAGCGGTAGTGGGGGAGACAACCCCACTGAGTGTAATGGTGGGAGACACGGAGGACTTGCCACCGGGACCTGAGTTGGCAGACCTCAATGTCTCCGGGGAAAATTTTGGGACCGCACAACACCGGGACCAAACCCTAACCAGGGCCTGGGAGAATGTGCTGGAAATTGATGGTAAACCCCAGAAACCAGGGGCTGAATTAATGTTCCCACGATTTATTGTTCTGCAGGATATGTTGTATCGGGTGAACCAAATCCGAGGTGAACCTGTTGAACAGTTGGTGGTGCCCACAGCGTATCGCAAGCTTGTCATGGAGCTTGCCCACCAACATGTTCTTGGGGACACCTGGGGTGGCAGAAAACCCAGGACCGCATACTGCAGCGGTTTTATTGGCCCAGTGTGTTCAAGGAAGTAGAAAATTATTGTAAGTCCTGTCCAACCTGTCAGGTAACTAGCCCCCAGCCACATTTCCGTAGTCCTCTGGTACCTCTGCCAATTATTGAAGTACCGCTTGAGCGAATTGCTATGGATTTAATTGGGCCTGTACCAAAGTCTGCTAGGGGCCACCAACACATTCTGGTAGTTCTCGACTATGCCACTCGGTATCCGGAGGCGGTGCCTCTGCGACATACCTCAGCTAAGCTCATTGCCAAAGAGTTAATGGAGATGTTTTCCCGTGTGGGCCTGCCAAAAGAGGTTCTGACAGACCAAGGGACCCCTTTATGTCCAAAGTAATGAAGGAACTGTGTAAATTGTTGCGTATAAAGCAGTTACGGACGTCCGCTTACCATCCGCAAACAGACGGTCTTGTTGAGAGGTTTAACCAAACTCTAAAGAATATGTTAAAAAGGGTGGTGTCTAGAGATGGGAAGGACTGGGACCTGCTTCTGCCCTATCTCATGTTCGCAGTGCGAGAGGTACCCCAGGCCTCTACTGGGCTCTCGCCCTTCGAACTGCTTTATGGCAGACACCCTCGGGGCCTGTTGGATATCGCCAAGGAAGCATGGGAACAACAGCCTGTCCCCCACAAAAGTGTCATTGAGTATGTCACCCAGATGCAGGAACGGATAGAAAGGGTGTTGCCGTTGGTCCGGGAGCATATGGAGGCAGCGCAACAAGCCCAGAGTAGGGTGTATAATCGTCAGGCTCGGGTACGGGGCTTCAATCCGGGAGATCGAGTGTTGGTTCTGGTACCCACCCTTGACAGCAAATTCCTAGCTAGGTGGCAGGGCCCCTATGAGGTGGTCGAGAAGGTAGGGGAAGTAATTACAAAGTACACCAGCCAGGCGGCGCAAGCCGGAGCAGGTGTACCATGTGAATTTGCTAAAGCCGTGGAAAGATAGGGACACGGCCGACGACCACAGCCCCCGGCCAGGGCTTCTAGGTGAAAAGGGTCCAGCCCCACAGTTCGAGGCCTGTGAAGCCGTAACCACGGTAAAAATTGCAGACAGCCTGTCTTCCACACAAGTTCAGGAAGTCAGGAGTTCCTCAGTCGGAACACGGATGTGTTCTCGACCTCCCTGGCCGCACGTCTCTCATCCGACATGACATCGCCACTGAGCCTCAGGCCAAGGTCCGGTTAAAACCATACCGGGTACCCGAGGCTCGGCGGCGGGCCATCGCGGAGGAAGTGCAGTTAATGTTGAAGCTCGATGTCATTGAGGAGTCGAAAAGTGAGTGGGCCAGTCCCATAGTCCTAATACCTAAGCCGGATGGGACGCTGCGGTTCTGCAACGACTTTCGCAAGTTAAATGAAGTATCCAAGTTTGACGCGCATCCCATGCCCCGAGTAGACGAGCTTGTTGAAAATTTAGGACAAGCCCGTTATTTTTCTGTGCTGGACCTCACTAAAGGGTACTGGCAGGTACCCTTAACGGAGGCGGCTAAGGAAAAACCGCGCTTGTTACCCAGCAGGGCCTGTATCACTACAAGGTGTTACCCTTTGGCCTGCATGGCGCCCCGCCACTTTCCAGAGGTTAATGGACATAGTGCTGCGACCACATCGTCGGTACGCCTCGGCCTACTTAGATGATGTAGTCATCCACAGCACCGACTGGGAAAGCCATTTACCCAAGGTGCAGGCGGTAGTGGATGCCCTGAGGAAAGCTGGACTAACCGCCAATCCAAAAAAGTGTGCGATTGGGTTGGAAGAGACCAAATATCTGGGATATGTAATTGGGCGGAGTCATCAAACCTCAGGTAACTAAGGTAGAGGCCATTCGTAGCTGGCCCCGACCGGTCACCACCAGGCAGGTAAAGTCGTTCCTGGGGATTGTAGGATACTACATGAGGTTTGTGCCCCACTTTGCCACAATAGCAGCGCCATTGACAGACCTGTTGAAGGGACGAAAGTCTGGGAGGGTTAGCTGGAGTGAGAAGGCGGAGGAGGCTTTCTCCGCGTTGAAGTCGGCCCTGTGTGGGTCCCCGGTTTTGGTGACACCCGACTTCAACAAGGAGTTTGTCGTACAGACCGACGCTCGGAGGTAGGCCTCGGTGCGGTACTGTCGCAGGAGGTCAACGGGGAAGAACATCCCGTTGTCTTCCTGAGCCGTAAGCTCAGTCCCGCCGAGTCCAGATATAGTATAGTGGAGAGGGAGTGCCTGGCTATCAAGTGGGCACTCGAATCTCTCCGCTACTACCTGTTAGGAGGAGGTTCTGCCTGGTGACCGACCATTCCCCTCAAATGGATGAGTCAGGCCAAGGAGAGGAATGCTCGGGTCACCAGGTGGTTCCTATCCCTTCAAAATTTCAAGTTCTCCGTGGAACATAGGGCAGGTCGCTTGCAGGGAAATGCAGATGCCCTTTCCCGCGTCCACTGCCTCACATGTGTCCACCCCTCAGGGTTGAACAAAGGGGGGTGTGGTAAGGTGCAGGGTGCCGTCGTGGATGGCAGGTATGTGTCACCGAGGTTCATAGCCTCGGTGAGGTAAGAGCCCGTTTTGTTGATGTCAGCAGCAGCTAGTGCTACTGACAGAGTTTAAATAGCATGGCTGCAAAGCCGATCCGGGCCGGCTCTTACCGGGAGCAGCTAAAGTGTAGGGTGGGTGGCTGCTCCCCACGACCCAGTCCTGGTTTTGGGCTGGGTTTAAAAGCTCAGCCAGCTCAGCAGCTGGAGGCTGTGATTATCCTGGAGCTGCTAACAGGGCTGAGGAGTTCTCTGTCCTGGAGGAAAGAGCTCAGCAAGGAGGTGTTTTGTTCCTGGCTACCTGAAGCTGGATTCTCCTGCGGCTGGGCCGACAGCGTGGTGCGAACCTGCACCTACACCTCCCAGGTGACTGAACCTGTGTTGGCCTGTTTTTGTTTTGCCACGTTATTTCCGTTGTGTGTGAACTGTCACTAAAGAGACTGTTTTTCATTTATGGTGTGCAAGTGTGAATAAAACACTGTTTGTTGCACAATCTGGACTCCTTGTTTTGCCTCTAAACTGCACCCGCACCGCTGTCTACCAGAGCGACTCCCCACAATATATATATATATATTTATAAGCAGGGGCGTAGCTATAGGCTCATGGGCTCTGGTGCATGAGTTCAATTTGGGGGGAGGGGGAGAAATGTGACATGGAGGTGGGTCATGTGACATGGAGGGGGCGAAATGTGACATAGGGGGATCATGTGACATGGAAGGGGAGAAATGTGACATGGAGGGGAGATATGTGACATGGAGGGGAGAAATGTGACATAGGGGGGAGAAATGTGACATGGAGGGGGGAGAAATCTGACATGGGGGGGAGAAATGTGACATGGAGGGGGGGGAAATGTGACATGGAGGGGGGGGGGAATGTGACATGGAGGGGGAGAAATGTGACATGGAGGGGGGAGAAATCAGACATGGAGGGGGGAGAAATGTCACATGGGGGGTGGGAAATGTCACATGGTGGGGGAAATGTCACATTTCTCCCCCCATATGTCACATTTCCCCCCTCTATTAATATTATATAAAAACATTATGCTCACCTGGTCCTGGTCCCATCTGTAGCAGCTCCTCTTCTCCTCTGTGTGGCACTGGTCCTCTCTCTGGTCTTCTCGCTGGTCTCCCGGCAAGTTGTTTAAGGTCTTGAGGACCTTTCCCACTCAGCCAATCAGTGGTCACAGTTATGTCATGTGTCAGGCCAGTGATTAGCTCAGCAGGAAATCACTGGCCTGACATGTGACACAGCTGCAGCCACTGATTGGCTGAGTGGAAAAGGTCCTCAAGACCTCAAAAAACTTGTCGGAAGGCCAGAGAGGGTGGCCGGCGGTGCGCAAGTTGAAAATAAAGTTAAATAGGGCTTTAGACTGTCTCTCCTGGAGGGGGCCCCATGGCCCCCCTGACTTAGGGGCCCGGTCGCAATTGCGACCGCTGTAACCCCTATAGCTACACCACGGTATACAAGAAATCCAGAGCACTCCTCTGTAGACGGTGAAAAAAACAAGTGTATTTATTCACACATCTCACAACGACGTTTTAGTCCCCTCACGGAACCTTTCTTAAGCCAAGTGAATTACAAAGTGCAAGTGCATATATTTATATATCCCATAATTAGTTACCAAAACAATCCATAATTTACATACAGTGTCAACATGATTCTATTCAAATATAGTTCATATATGTATATACATGTGTAGAAATCCAATAAAGTGCATAAGTGCCTGTGCATATACATTAAAAGCCGCTTGGCCATCAAGATAATATCAACAATATGTAAACCCTGTATGTCCAGGGAGGGAATCATGGTCATAAAAACTGTCAGATAATCACCATGTCTATACATGTAGATCGCGTGAAAACCGCGCCCAGACATCGGCGTTGTCCTCCTCTCACTGCACATGTTCCACCTCTAGTATCCTCATATGCTCACCAACAGCAGTCACCATCTTGTTTAAGGGCAAAATAATGGGCAACTTCATATTCATAGTTTATAGTTATGCAGCCACCTGATACAGGTCCAGATCAGAAAGGGACGCATCGCAAGTTGCGATGCACCCTTCTTGGTCGCGCTCTCGTTCAGATTCACTGTGCTTCTTTAAAAACCCAGCGACCGGAATCGGCAGAGACCAATCGATTCAGGCATCACTGTAGAGAATTGACCCCTCTCGGGCTTTACATAAATTACCTGAAGAATATATCTATATATATATCACCCACTGTTGGTAGGTGAAACACAAGGATTTTCATAATAAAGATGTCTTACTTTGTTTAAAAATGTCCATGACAGTATGGCACATGATATCCCTACCCTGCGATGTAGTTCTTCCATACTGTAAAAAATAAAGACTACAATAATTACCAAAATTGCAAACAAATGCAAATTATAAAAAAAACAAAAAACCACTAGAATTCACTAGCCACAGTAGATGGAAGAGGTTCAATAGGCACGGAGGGCGATACACCTTAACTCATCATATCCACTGTAACTCTGAAATCAACATTTCGAGCTAAATATCCACATTAATTCACGTTTTTTGAGGCGGAATAGTCTATCACCCTTTCACTTGGGCATTCTCACATGGTCTAGAATAATAAATCTCAACTCTTGTTCCTTATGTCCTTTATCTGTAAAATACTTATACACTGGTAAATCCTTTCTTCTGTTTCTAATGGTTTTCCTATGATTATTAGGTCTCGTTTTGATATCACAAGTAGTTTCCCCCACATACAACAGTTTGCAGGGGCACCACAACACATAAAAATCACATGTCAGGTAATGATTAATTATAAACCTCTCCTCTGTATCAGGATGTACAAAAGAAGAACCATTAATCATTCATTTACAATTAACACACCCTAAGCATGGAAAACATCCCATGCATTTGGGTTTAAGAAATTATTGTATCATACAATCCCCTCTAGATATATCTGATTTTACTATTCTATCCCTTTTTGATATGGACCTGTACCAGGTGGCTGTATAACTATAAACTATGAATATGATTATTTTGCCCTAATTAACTGCCTGAATAAGGTAGTATAGATGCTATAGAGGATATTGGGATGGTCACTTAAAGCGCAGCCAGGGGTGGGATCGCCAGTTGCCAAATACATAACTCAGCAATCCTGTCCAGTATCATTGCACAGTGAGGGGGATACCCACCCAAGAGGTTCCCATAAAACCACGTATACTGCATTCCAATGCGGTAAATACAGTCTGAATGTCGTTTCTAAAGTGGAAACCGCAGGTGTATCACAGTTGTTAGTATATGGGTCATAGTCATGTGGAAGAAGGGGCGTACCCCTTCAAATGAAGCAAGCATAAGATATTGAATCATTAAGGCCTTTAGGTTTAATGGTGTCAAGAGTGAAAGTCCACTGGGCCTCTTTTCTCAGGAGTATGATATCAGTGTCCCCCCCTCTGGGCGATGCCCTCACATGTTCTATGCCCTGAAACGCAATGCAGGTTTTTCCTGTGGGGTGGTTTATGGCAACATGTTGTGCGATAGGGGTATCACCAAAATTGTTGATTTTCAGTAAGTGTTCCCCCTATACGTCTTCTAAACTCACGTTTAGTCTTGCCCGCATATTGTAGGCCACAAACACATGTTGCCAAATATACGGTACCACTCCCACAGTTTTGCAGTTAATGAAAGATTTGATGTCATAACTACGGCCAGTGGCCGTGCTTGTAAATTGACCTCCTTTCTTAATAGCCTTACAGGCAACACAATTGCCACATCTGTAAGTGCCATTCGGTTTTCTCGAGGCTAGCCACGTTTCACTGGCCAGAGGGCTAAACATACTGTGGACCAATCTGTTCCTTTTATTGCCTCCATGACGATAGGTCACACAAGGGTACTCACCCACCAGATCGCCAACAACTGGGTCAGATCTTAAAATATCCCAGTGTTCTTTGAGAAGTGCCTGAACCTCTCTGTGTGAGGTATCATAGGTTCTTATGATCCGCTCCTGAACATCATCCGACGTCTTCTTTTTCGGATGCAGGCGGTCCTCCCTTTCACATGCATCCGCATGGAGGTAGGCCTTCTTGAGGAGTGCCCTCGGGTACCCTCTCTCCAGAAATCTCCTTTGGAGATCACGTGCCGAGTCCACGAAGTCTGACCATTCAGAGCAGTTCTGTCCAGCCCTTAGATACTGCCCCTTGGGAATCCCTCTCTTGGGTATGGATGGCTACTATCCAATCTCAAGAGGGCATTAGTGGCAGTGGGTTTCCGGAACATCCTCGTTTTCAACTTTCTAGTTGAGTCGACCTCAATGGACAAATCCAGTAACGTGAGTTGCATTTCATCAATCTCTGATGTAAAGAAAAGTCCCAGGGTATTGATATTAAGTCTGGACACAAACTCCTTGAACTTATTTTTGGTTCCTTTCCACAGTATGAATATGTAATCTATGAACCTCATTCATAACAAAATGGATGAGGTTCATAGCTCCATCTCCTCATTGAACACAATGAGTTTCTCCCACCAGCCCAGGTACAGGTTGGCGAAGGTTGGGGCACAGGGACTGCCCATCGCCACCCCCCTGAGCTGGTGATAGATGACCCAGTCAAAGATGAACAGATTCCGATGTAGAATGAAGTCCAAAAGTGTCATGACCAATGAATTGTGTTCTTTGAGGAATGCCTGTACAGCTTCACATCCCAGTTGGTGTGGGATCGAGCTGTACAGCGCCTCCACTTCTAAACTGGCATTATTTTACCCTGTTGCTGAGTATATGAGGATACTAGAGGTGGAACATGTGCAGTGAGAGGAGGACAACGCCGAGGTCTTGGCGCAGTTTTCATGCGATCTAGATGTGTAGACATGGTGATTATCTGACACTTTTTATGACCATGATTACCTCCCTGGACATACAGGGTTACATATTGTTGATATTATCTTGATGGCCAAGCGGCTTTTAATGTATATGCACAGGCTCTTATGCACTTTATTGGATTTATACACATGTATTTACATATATGAACTATATTTGAATAGAATCATGTTGACACTGTATGTAAATTATGGATTGTTTTGGTAACTAATTATGGGATATATAAATATATGCACTTGCACTTTGTAATTCACTTGGCTTGAGAAAGGTTCCGTGAGGATCAAGGGTTGAATGCTGGCACCCGGATTGCTACGTATAAGGAGTGCTGCCCTATTTTGGAAATCTCTCTCTCTCTCTCTCTCTCTCTCTCTCTCTCTACTATCATCATATATATATATATATATATATATATATATATATATATTTATTTATTTATTTATATACACACACAAAAAATATCAGGCAGGAAGAAACTGGGGTAGGTCACCTGAACCATAAGAACCATTAGTAAAAGAGGGGGTTGCAGAGGGAGCAGTATGTGAGAAAGCAGGAGGTAACCATGGGGAACAGTTTGTGACAAAGTAGAAAGTAGGGAGGAGGACCATGGGGAGCAGTATTTGAGAAGGGGGGGACTTTATGGAGTAGTATGTAAGAAAAGAAGAAGTACTAGGGAACATTATAAGAGAAAGGTGGGAGCAACCATGAGGGGCAGTATATGAGAAAAGGGAAGGTCACCATGGGGAGCAGCAAAACTGAGAGGTGTCATGGGCAGTAGTGTGTGAGAAAGGAGGGAATCATGGGGAGCAGTCTGTGTGATGCAGACCATTTTATGTCATCAAAATTTTTATCCGCCAGTCAAAACCAGATAATGACACATACCATGGCACATTTTTCTAATCTATTTTTATTTTCTGATTACAGATTTTTTGTATTCTAGTTCCTGAACATTATTATGTGCAGAGGTCATTGTACAAGGAAAGGACAGATTAGCTTTGACAATCACCTGTTATGAAAGGTGGATTCAGTCTTATCTATGCAAAGAGGTAATATCATTACAGGAAGGATTAGAATTACAGATAAGCAGGTAACTGCAGTAAAGTGATCTGTTCAGACCAAGAAGCGGCGCCTATTATTAGGTTTAGTGGCCAGTAAACAAACTGCAAGATTTTATGGTTTTTGTTTAAATATAGACAAGAACATAGGAAATTAAAAATAACATCATCAAAAATTCTTTAAAAACATATTAAAACATAAAAACATGAATTAAAAAAAGAGGTCATTTTCTAGTGACACATTCCCTTTAAATCGGTATTCCGGTTATGCAAAGTTATCAGCTATCCATAGGATGGAGGATAACCATTAGATCAGTGGGGTCCTACCGCTGGGACCCCCACTAGTCATGAGAACAGTGACCCTGTAACCCGTGGAGCCTCTTAAAATGAACAGAACAGCTGATCGGGCATTCATGCAGCCACTCCATTTATTTCTATGGGAGTTCTGGATATAGCTGGGTGTCTCCAGAACGCCCTAGAAATGAATACAGCGGCTATACACATGCCTGACTGGCTGCTCTGTTTATTTTGCGTGATCCCCATTCTATTAGTAGGACCCCACTGATCTAATAGTTATCCTCTATCCTGTGGATAGTGGATAATTTTACATAACTGCAATATCCCTTTAAGGCTCGGGCTCCACAGCAAACTATATCATGGGACAGTAAATTGCAGAAAAGCCATGTGACCAAAAACATATGTGTGACTTATTTTAGAGCTGTGGTTGGGCTATAAAAAAATGCCAATTCACAAAACAGTCACAATGATGCGTGACCTGCAGTATAGTCTATGATGGCAAAGTCGTTTGCAACCTGTATCCCAAAATCCAATAGTGTTTTTTGCATAGGTCAATTTGGAGCAAGTCATGTGTCATATTGGGACTCCAGAGACAAACATTTCATGTGATATTACAATACAACATTGCAATATTCATGTCATGCAACACATCATCTATGTAGCCCCAACATTATTGTTAGTGATGTGCACTAAGGCCACATGGGGAGCTGTGGGATGCTTCCTAGTGGTGTGTTGTAAGTAGTGTATAAGTCTAGTGCAGTGGTGGCGAAACTATGGCACGGGTGGCAGAGGTGGCACTCAGAGCCCTATATGTGGGCACCCACACTGTGAAAAATGTCTATGGTGTACCAATATGCCTTAGACTTTCCCTGCCATTAATCAGCGCAGGGCACACTATGAACAGCACAGGCAGCACCCTGAATTTAGGCAGGCTATTATAGCTAAATGATAAAGTACATGGAAGATATTCTATGTAGGACTCTAGTATTCAGGTTCAATTGCCGTATTGGCATTTTTCGATAAATAAGTGTGTTTTTGGGTTGCAGTTAGGGCACTCGGTTTCTGAAAGGTTCACCATCACTGGTCTAGTGTATGTACCTAGTATATATGTAATGTCTGTTCTGGCCCCTTTGTTTACATGCAGTTGCAGAGCTGTGGGTGAGTATAACAACAATCTCTGAGGGTGTCAACAAAGACTGTTTTTCCCCTCCCCTTACTCTGCAAAGGGAGTAAGTAAAATTGCTGTCCTGCCTGCAGTCTGACTGCTGGGATACCCAGCAGCATGTAGTATGTGTAGGACTACAAATCCCAACTGTACAATACAATGACAATGCTGATACACACAGGATCTTCCCCCTACCTCTTCTTGTGCAATGCTCTGCAGACACTTCTTCGTAGCCAGCATAAGAGCTTGTCACTCCAATCATCACAGGGGTGCTGTGCTCCCAGGGCCCCCATTCCCCAGGGCGCTGAGATCGGGGAAGCCGTTTGTTGGTGGTGATTGTGGGGAGCTTGTGCAAGGCTACCAGGCCTATCACAGGTATCAGTCACGTATACACAATCCATGGGGCCCCGGTGCGAAACTGATCCATGGGGCCCCCTCCCCGTCACTGCCCCTCCCCCCAACCTGTCTCCACCCCCTGTACGCTGTATGCACTCAGGACAGTGAATCGCCGGCCGGGGAGGGAAAGTATATTAAAGGGGCGGGCCGCGTGGAAACGAGGAGCACTGGGCAGTGGCGTGCCTAGGGTGTTTAGAACCCGGGGCAGGTCCTTTCATTGGCACCCCCTTCCCCGCTCCGAAACTTGACCACATACCTCTTACATCCAGGGACATCTCCTGTCATGTAGAGCTTTTCTTTCCTCTTCTCCTCCGTTTGACCCAGAACGCCATGACAAATTCTTTCAGCTGCAATTCTTTCATCTCTAGAATTTGTAACACAGACACGTTAGATCTCTCAGTTTTTCTATCAACTTCCCCATCCTGGTCATCCTGCTGCCATTCCCAATACTGTGCCCATTGTGCCCTCAATGCCCCAGGTACTATACTGAAAAATAGTGACCCCAGTAGACATAATTGGGGTCATTTATCAAACTGGTGTAAAGTAGGACTGATTTCCAAAAGAGCTGTGAAAAATGAAAGGTGGAATCTGATTGGCTGCTATGGGCAACTAAGCCAGTTCTAGTTTACACCAGTTTGATAAATTTCCTCAAATGTTCCTATAGTGTCCACAGCAGTTATAATGTTCCCTAGAATGCCCCCAGTAATAATAACACCCTACATTGTGCTTCAGGCAGTAATCCCTGTATAGTGTCCCCAAAATAATAGAATTGTCCCTACAGTGCCTCCCCAATAGCAATGTCCCCCACACTGCCCATATAGTAATTTGCCCCCTACAATCATTTACCCCCACAAAGCAATTCCTCTATAATATTTTCCCCCCCACGTGTCCTCCTGGTCCCCTCCCCCAATGTCCCCCAAAGTTGGCACATAAAAATAAATAAAAGAAAAATGAAAAAAAAACTAAAAGCAAAATACTCACCTGCGCTTGCTTGCAGCACTTCTCTGTGCTGCTGCGTCCCGGCACAGGCGCACCGATGACATCATGCGCTCCCGTGCCCCGCCACGGTATGGTGTCAGGTACAGCGCTACTGCAGGGATCCACAGGCGGCCGGAATTGCTAATTTATTCTTAGTTGCCACCGAAAAAACGATCAAAAAGCGCCATTTACTCCAAAATGATACTAATGAAAAATACAAGCCGTCCTGCAAAAACAAGCCCTCACACAACTCCACAGAAATAAAATAAAAAATGTATGGGTCTTGAGAAGCGGCAATGCAAAAACATTTTTTTCTTTTGAAGAAAGGAGTTTATTGAAAAAAAGTTGTAAAACGTAAAAAAAACTATATGTATTTGGTATCACTGTAATCGTACTGACCCAGAAAATAAAGATATTATGTTATTTATACCGAAAAATGAACGCCATAAAATTTATAACATAAAGAAGGAGTGGCACTATTGCTGTTTTTCCCATCTCCCTCCAAGAAAGAGTTAATAAAAGTTAATCAGGAAGTTATGTTACCCCAAAATTGCGCCATTAAAAACTACAACTTGTCCCACAAAAAACAAGCCCTCATAGAGTTATATAGACGGAAAAATAAAAAAGTTATAGCTGTAGGAACGCGACGATGAAAAATGGAAGAAAAACGCTTGGTCAGTAAGGCCCAAAACAGGCTGGTCACTAAGGGGTTAAACAGCATCATTAAGAAGTGTAAAGAAAATCTAACTAATCAAATAATAAATGGTCACTGTTCTTTCAACAAACTTTGCATAAATCAATAGTGTGGGTAAATAAATGAAACTTGTAATATACAGTACAATATATTGACAAAAGTATTGGGGCACCTACATATTATACCTACAGGAACTTTCATGATATCCAATCTAAATCCATAGACATTAATATGGAGTTGGTCTCCCTTTGCAACTAAAAAAGCTTCCACTCTTCTGGGAAGGCTTAACAACATTGTGGCGTGTGTCTGTGGAAATGTTTAGTCATTCATCCAGAAGAACATCTGTGAGGTCACACACTGAGGTTGGATGAGATGGCCTGGGTCGCAATCTCCATTGTAGTTAATCCCAAAGGTGTTTGATGGTGTTGAGGTCAGGGCTCTAGGTGGAGCCTGCCCTTCATCTCCTTCTCCCGCAGCGCAGAGCTCATAGCCTGGGAGAAAAAAAAACTCCCAGGCTATGAGCTCGGCGCTGCGATTGGCCAGTGCTACAGCCTGGGAGAAGGAGATGAAGGGCAGGCTCCGCCTACTATAACTTTGTGAGCACAGAGACCGGAGCCTATACCGGGAGAACGGGTTTAAGGCATGTTGAACATCTGGGCGCAGAGCGAACATGATGGATCATCACCACCACAAAAGATTGATATCTAGACTCGAGTCACATATAAGAAGCTGAATACATGAAGGCTGAATACATGGGTGCAGAGTACAAATGACTATAGCTAGCGAAAGAGGCTGAGTACAATGATAGATAGCAAATAGAAATAGGGAGGCAGGCTGAGTACAAATACAAAACTTGATATCCCGAACAATAGCTGAGTACATATACTGACGTGGCGGCTGAAGACATAAAAAACAGAAGCAACTTGTTGGAAAACTAACTGTCACCAGAGTGACAACCCATACGCTTGTCATACCAAGTCTTCCACGGAGCCCAGATCTTGAGGAACTGATCATGCAACAGGGAAGCCCAACTGCTGAGCTCCTCTATTCTATACAATTCCTGCACTTTCACAATCCATTCCATCAAAGAAGGGGTACTATCCCTCAGCCAATACCGTGGAACAATTAGCTTAGCCGCTGTAATAAGCATATATTTCAAGAACCAATGCTTCCCTATTACGTACCTTGAGGCTGGTTTAGTAGAACCCAGGTAGGTGTGAGCCTGACATTATCTAGGCTAATTTGACCTATGGCAGTTTGCACGTCAGCATGGCATCTCCAGCATTCTGTGGAGACTGCAGGATTCATCTTATGAAGAGTATCCGGGGTGCAATACCACCTGGAGACTATTTTAAATGAATTTTCCTGTATCCTGGTGCATTTAGATCGACCATGAGAGCACATTAGTATACGCTTAATGTCAGTGTCAGTGAATGGGGTTCCCAGTTCCTTTTCCAATTGGGCCAAATAAGTAGGTTTAATACAGTCTGTGCCCGTAATGATCTTCTGGTACAGCAAGTTGATAAGCTCTCTCTTCGGGAGCTTGTCAGTAAGCAATTTCTCATACCACGGGTCCGGCAAGGACGCCTTTTCTAGTCTCAAGAATTGAGAGAAAAGATCCTGAAAATGCCTATAGTGAGCCATAGACCACCGCTGTGATGCAAAGCATTCATTAATCCTCTCCAGCGAGGGAATAGAGCGGTCCCTTAATATTTCTGCAATTGGGAACTTGCCTAGTGAAGGCCAGATGCCGAGGTTTCTATATGTCTGCTTAAATTTGACCTAAAACCACAGTGCCTTGAAAAAGTATTCATAGCCCTTAAACCTTTCCACATTGTTTCATGTTACCCACAAGCTGAAATGCTATTCCCAAACATAGGGCCTTACAGCATGAGCAGCAAAACCACTGTATGCCTCTGTATAGTACAGAAGATCACTAATGTTCTCTGACAAACCTCTGAGGCCTTCACAAAACAGCTGTAGTTATACTGAGAATAAATTACACACAGGTAGCCTCTATTTACTAATTAGGTGACATCTGAAGGCAATTGGTCACTATGGATTTTATTTAGGGGTATCCAAGTACAGGGGGCTAAATACAAATACACTCCACACTTTTCATATTTTTAATTATTAATAATTTTGAAAAACATGTATAAGTTTCTTTCTTTCTTTTCTTTCACTGTATACAAACTTGCTACTTTGTGTTGGTCTATCACATAAAATCCCAATAAAATACATTTAAGTTTGTAGGTGTAACGTGAAACAATGTAGAAAAGTTCAAAGGGTGTGAATACTTTTTCAAGGCACTGTGCATCAGATTTTTTACACAAGTTCTTAAACTACAGTAGATACAGTAAAGATAAATTAAACCAATGAGTCAAAAATATGAGACTTGCTCATTTATTTATTGAGATAAGTGCCAATATCACTTGTATGTGAGTGGCAAAAGTATGTGAACCTTAGCTTTTAGTATATGGTGTGACCACCTTGTGCAGCAAGAACTACAACTAAATGTTTATTATAATTGTTGATAAGTCCTGCACATTGACTTGTTATAATTTTTTACCATTCCTTTTTACAAAACAGCTTCAACTGTATTATGTTGGTGGGTTTCCTACCATTAACTGCTTGTGTCAGGTCCTTGTACAACATTTCTATTAGATAAAGGTTGGGACGTTTGACTCGGCCATTCCAAAACTTTAACTTTATTCTTCTTTAACCATTGTTTGGTAGAACGACCATGATACTACCACCACTATGTTTCACAGATGGGCTGAGGTTTTTATATTGCAATGCAGTGTTTTCCTTTCTTCAAACATAATGCTTCTTATAGCCCATAAAGTTCTGTTTTGGTCTCATCCATTCAAGAAACGTCGTTCCATAACTGGCTTGTCCAGGTGATCTTTAGAAAACTGCAGATGGGCAGCAATGTTCTTTTTGGAGAGCAGCAATCCTGTTATAAACAACATTGTTGTTCAGTGCCCTCCTGATAATTGACTCATGGATATTAACATTATCTAATGTGAGAAAGGCCTTTAGTTGCTTAGAGGTTACCTTGGGTTCCTTTGACCCCACAGACTATTACACACCTTGCTCTTGGCATGATGGTTGACTATTCCTGGGAAGGGCAATAGTGGTCTTGAATTTCCTCTATTTGTACACAATCTGTGGGTTGGTGGAGTCCAAACTCTTTAGAGATGGTTTTGTTACCTTTTACAGCCTGATGAGCATAAACAACTCTTCTTCTGAGGTCCTCAGAAATATCCTTTGTGCAATTATATATTTTCACAAACATGATGTCACGGTGGTGTCTCAGTTGTTGTAGTTCGCTATGACACATCTGCCATGCATGCAGTTGCCTGGGGCAACATGTTGTTCTGCATGTTTGTGCACTGCTCCCTTTATCTTTTGTTCCTTCCCAGTCTGGTGTGTTTGGGGTTAAGGTGTGGATCTAGGTGAGTTCTGGGTGTGGCCTCATGGCTCTACTTATTCTGGTGCTGTGAGCCTGAGGTCAGTGGTTTTCCTGCCTTGGTGGTGATGGAGCTTTGCTCCTGTCTGGATATTCCATCTGTCCAGTGTGAGGGCCAACTAGTTAGACATCAATGTCTCTCCTTTGTCTTCCTGTTGTTATGTCCTCTACCCTTCCTTACATGTCTTTTGTTTGGTTTCTGTTCTAGGTGTGTTGTTATGTCTAGTTTGGTGTTCCATGTCTGGTCTGATTGGTGTTGGTAGTCCAGCATGGCTGCCAGACATTTCCCGTGTCTGTCTGTGCCTTCGGTGAGAGGGTTCATGGGCTCCCCGAAGGGGGAACTTCAAGTCAGTAAACAGCTCTGCCTGGTGCAGTCATGCATCCTGTCCACATGGGGGTCCAGGTAGTTATTGGTGTTTGTTTTCCACCCTGTTGCTGCGGCAGGTAAGTGCTTGTTGTTCCGGTGTGTTGTATCACTGGGTTCCTACCTGCCGATCCAGTTGCTGTTCACTGTCTTTCGCTATCTTTTCTGCTAGGCCTATTTGTCCTTGTTGTGGAGGAACAGGTCGTCTCTAGTTCCTGACCTTATTTTTAGGGATCATCAGGGCGAGTCAGGGTCAGAGGTTCCTGTGTATGAGCCCTCCTACCATCTGGGTCCGCTCATACGGATAGGAGTCATGGCGAGGATCAGGGTTGCAATAGGTAGTGACCTGCTCCCTTATCCTGTCATTCAGGCATAGTTTCTATTCCTGCTTCCCTTATGGTTCAGTGTGGCATTTCCCTCCCACACTGAACCGTGACACATGAGTTGTGAAGATCAGACTTTAATAGATCCCTGTTTGTTTTTTTTTCCCTTTGATTGAGAATACCACTCTTAGAATTCTGATTGGTGATGTAAGGCTTGCATGCAGCTCTGCCATAAAAACCTATGCCATGAAGCTCCTGCTGATGTTTATGCCAGAGGAGGTTTGTAACTCAGCAGTTATTGAGTAAGCAGAGCACTGGCGGCTTTCATGCACTGTTTGCCCCAGCACTCAGTGACCTCACTCTGTAACTTTATATGGTCTTCACTTTGTGGCTGGGTTGCTGTGGTTGCTAAATGCTTCCACTTTGTAGTAATACCATTCACAGTAGATCGTGGAATATCTAGGCAGGAAGAAATTTCATAAATTGACTTGTCACAACAGTGGCATCCTATTACAGTGCCACACTGGTATTCAGTGAGCTCTTTAGAATGATACATTCTTTCACAAATGTTTGTAAAGGCAGACTCCATTGCTAGGGGCCAGATTTTATATACCTGTGACATTGGGACTGAATGAAACTGGTTTTGGGACTGAATGAAATGCTTATCAGCTTTCTCCTTCCCCCATCCTAAACTAAGGTGCCTTTTTACATGACTTGAAGATTTGGTGAATTATTGGGAAAGAATCTTGCTACATTCATTGTTGATAACTGGCCCATGTAAAATAGACGACAATCACCTGAGAAATTAGTCAAATTCTTGTTTGTCAGGTGATTGCATCTTTTGATATGACACAAAAAATGCCTTCTGACAATATGCAAAGTTAATGGGGGGGGGGGGGCGCGAACGATTAGAATAGCAATTGTCCATCACTATGCATCGGGCCGTGTAAAAACACTTTTTTTTGTATATTACCATTTTCCACTCTTTTACTGCCAGCATCAGCCCATGTAAAAGGACTAATATTAATATTCACTCTGAATTGTAATGAATCCATTTTGAGAGATGAGGCAGACTGACAGCTAACTAAAGGATCGGACTACAAGCTCCCACAGAAGTCTGTAGAGGGCTGAGGGAGGAGGAGTGAGCTGCAGAATGAGAAACAATTAGAGAGACGCAGACACCAGTGCTTTATTCACATCAGTATTGTTCAGTACTTCTCTATAATGTCCTATTTGATTCTGCGGCTACATCTGAGTGAATGAGTGAGATTAGGGAGCAGAATCTCCTGTTTCTCCCATTTGCAGTCTATGGGAGACATGATACTTGTTAGTCTCCACCAACTAGTACAGGGAGAGCTGAAAATTAGAGATACGCCCTGTAGAGGGGAGAACAACTAATAAATACAAAATCCTGAAAAATTACCTGAAATGACAGGTATGCTTTTACACTTATGTTAGTAATAAATCTCAGTATACAAATGACTTATTGTAATTCAGAAATCACATTCTGTTAGTAAAGACTGTTTTATGCTTTCCTTTACCAGGTGTGGATCGATGCAGCAGCTCAGATATTTTTCTCATTGGGGCCAGGATTTGGTGTTCTTTTAGCACTGGCAAGTTACAATCCATTCAACAACAACTGTTACCGGTAGGATATTATAATATAGTCTGACAATATAAATTAATCCTTCTATGGCTCTACACTCCTCTGGAAAGCTTTTCCACAAGATTTGCAGTCTAATTCATCAGTAATATGATGGGTTAGTCAGGGCTCTTTTCAGACGACTTGAGTTATTTCACATTACATTTGTCAACCCAACCCCATATTGCTCTTCATAAACCTTGTTTTGTGTACAGGGCATAGAACATGCTAGAAAAGGACCACAGGAAAGACCACTGTTACCACAAAGTGGGAAGAGACAATTGTCTGAAACCAGATCCTGTACTGCTGCTCTGGTTTTCCCACCTGGGCTCTGTTTACCCAGCTACTGTGATGATGTCACATGAGCAACAGGTGATCACTGCAACACATCACTGGCCTCTTTAGTACACTTGTGTCATCAATTGCATATGCCAGGAGCAGGGGTGTAGCTAAAGATTCATGCGCCTTGGTGCAAGAGTTCAGCTTGGGCAGGGAAGCACATGGCCTTCGTGCTGCCTGAGGCAAAAATTGAAATGGCACCCCCACCCCCATGCCAAATTCTTGACCTAACCCCTTCCCTCCAGCCAGAGGTCTAACTTGACCAGCATGCACTTTCTATAATACCATTTTCAGGAGTCCTCTGCATTCCCAGCAGCATGCAGTGGGGTCTCATTCTTGAGATAGGAGCAGGTCCCAGAGGTGGAACCGCACCTATTGGACATTTGTGGCAAATCCTATGGATATGGCATAAATGTTCAAATAACACATGCCTTTCAAGTAAACAAAAATATACAAAACCTTAATTAGCATTACAGTGACAGTAAACAGGCATTGTGTCTGCTTTAAATGCCTTTCAGAGATGCTATTATCACCAGCATGGTCAACTGCCTGACCAGCTTCCTATCTGGATTTGTAATCTTTACAGTACTGGGATATATGGCTGAAATGCGTGATGTTGAAGTGGAAGATGTCGCAAAGGACAAAGGTGGGAAAAGACAGTTGTTGTTTTTTTGTAATTTAATATTATATTGTGTGACAGTCCGTTACAAAAGCTCACCTTTTCGTAGGTGAAAAGGTAGGGGATTAGTCAAATTATGTTGCACAAGGAGAACTCAGGAGATGAAGTGCACTTCAACTGGCGTCCTGCCAGCTTTATTTCACAGGTTGCATAAAACACAAACCATAAACGGAACACCAAGCCTTGTCCAGGCTCTAACTACACATTGGGGCCCTCTCAAGGACGTGGCTGAGCTAACCTCAGTGCACCCAAAACAAACACGCAGTCTGAACTGCAACCTGTGATACTTGTGGTTTGGAGTCTCTGGACCTTCAGGGTCCCTCCGTGGAATGTGGCTTCTCCCACTCCCCGAGAGTTCTGAGAAAGTGTGTTGCCAGCCCAGTTATCTAGCAACTCCCCAGATGCAGCTCATCAGGACCCAGGCTTAGGTTTTTAACCCTTTTCCTACATAGCTTTCATCAGCATATGTTAGGAACCTGGGAGACCCATATACAACCTCCATTACTTTACCAGGTGACACACCACAATTGATAAAATTACTCATGTTGAATTAAAGCGAGCATTCTACACAGGCCGAGAATTGGCCAGATAATCGCTAACAAGCGTTCATAGGAACGCTCGTCAGCAATTATCTGTGTCACGGTGGGGAGGGATAAGTGCAGCCCTAATATCAACCCGCACCTATATCCCTACCTACTTGCACGACACGTCCTACTCAATGGCGTACAATTTGGAGACGGTCCCTAACTTAGATAAGCGCAGGGGCCTAAGGACAAATAGTAAAATCGTAAACAGAGTCCAGGAAGCAAGGTCAAGCCAGGAGGTCAAGCAGGTACACAAGGAGTAATCACAAATAGAAGGTCAAATACAATCCAAAGTTAAAAGCCAAGAGTTTACGTCAATACCAGGGAGGTCGCGGGGTCAAGGTCAAAAACAATCCGAGGTCAAAATACATACAAGCGATCCAATTCTAGAGAACGCTGGTGAGAGTAGCAAAGACCATTCACAGGCAACCTTTAACCAGCACGCTGCCTGTTTAAATAGCAGAACAAGTGGGTCACATGACGTGGCCAGCGTCACGTGACCCAAGTCCAGCCCAAACCATCTGAGCGCTGATTCATTGCGATCTGCGCTCATTTACCTCTTTCAGCTAGGATAGGGGTGCACAACCTTTTTTGGTCTGAGGGCCGCATTGTCACATTGCACTATTTCAAGGGGCCGCAAAAAATAAGTTAATCAGCGCTTGTTTGCATCAGCCTATTACACAGGCTAATGCAAAGTTACTGGGGAGGAATGATCACTACCACGATCATCCCTCCCTCATTCACTTCTATCGATTATCGGTAACACATTCTTGATTACACGGTGAGATGTGCTGACGATAATTGTACATTTTTCATCTTGATAAAATATGCAAATCAGCCGACAAATGAGTGATTCCTTGTTTATCTGCTCCTATGAACACTTGTTCCCAGTAATTGTCCTGAATATCATGCCGTGTAAAAAAATTATTTTTAACACGTTCCTGCAGTATGGGCCTGAAACAGAAGATTTATTCTTTCCTGCTCCCTGCCGCTCCCGTTGTCTCCATCTTCTGGTTCCAGCGCTGTTTACATCCGGCTGGCTATGAGAACAGCACGGAGCAGGAAAGTAGGAAACTTCTGTGTCCGGGACTATGCTGCAGGAACTAGTTAAAAATCATTTTAACTTGGAAACTCCTTTAAGTGGCGACGTTTCCTTCCTGTCTCCTATTCACAAATGAGCGCTTTACACTGCAGAGGACAGCGCTCACTGGTTATTACCGCCTCCTGCACCCCCAGATGTACTGTAGGTGCCCTGCAATAACCAGTAAGTACTTTCCTTGAGGGCTCACGCACACGGACATTGTTTTAGTCCGCACCTGAGCCGAATTTTTTTTATGTGGCTTGGATGCGGACCCATTCACTTCAATAGGGCCGCAGAAGATGTGGACAGCACTCCATGTGCTGTCCACATCCGTTACTCCGTTCTGCAAAATGCAGAACACACATGGCTGGTGTCCTGTGGACCAAAAGAAAAAGTACGGTCGTGTGTATGAGGCCTTACTAGCCGGGAAAGCACTTATTGGTTAACCTTTAGTGACCAGGCCTGAAAAAACCTTAATGATCAGTCACTTTTTTGGTAATTTGGCACTTATGGTTCAAACACTTATAACGCTTTTTAATACATAACACAGGGCTTTTTAATATATTTTGTTAGTTTTATTAGGGGGAATCTGTACAGTTTTTTTTAAGTCATTTTTATTCAAACTATAGCTCATTATTTAAATATGCAAATTATTATAACCAGTTGCCTATATGTGTTGGATCATTTTATTATACAATATGTATAATTTCACATGAATGGGGTGATAACTGTAATGGTTTTGGTTGGTGTGGGCATTTTTTTCTTTTATGTATTTTACTATTTATCCTTTTGTTTTACTTCTTTTTTTATATATTTCTGCTACAAAAAGACCTTTGGGGATACTGACTTTTTTTTGAACATTTTCCTTTTTTTCCCCTTTTATTTGTATTTTATTTATTTTGTATTTTTTAATTTACAGCACTGTATGTCCTCCAGGACATGTGTTTTTCAAATTTTTTTTTTACTTTTAATATATATATTTGCCACATAATTTGTCCCCAAAAGGTCCATAAAAGACCTTTAGGGACACATCCTTTTTTTTTGCACTATTTCGGGGAAGCATCCAAAGTCGCCTTAGTTACAGGGAAAATCAGCCTGCTGACGAGGCTTTGTACAGGGCAGAGCTGGTATTCGGCGATCACGAGCACGCCGCTCACCTGTGTGAGGAGAAGGCAGAAGCGCTGATACACTGCTTCTGCCTTCTTCTCGGCTCCCCTGCTGTCTCTCACAGCCAGGGACCAGTCCTGCTCCTGCTACAGTGGGGGAGCAGAAGCTGTAATCCTGCACTTGTGCGGCACTCCGTACAGAAACACAGCTGATCACACAATTAGCTGTGTTTCTGCTCAGCCAGCAGGACGGGGGCCGCAAACCATGGCTCTGGGGGCCGCATGCGGGCGCAGGCCACAGGCTGTGCACCCCTGAGCTAGGAGGATGCCAGCTGCGCTAAGGAGGTGTGCGCAGCCAGGTCCTCCCCCTGGCCCCCAAGGAGACAAGGACACAGGCCACGTCCTAGCTTCTGCACAGATGCGGGATGCCGGCGGTGCAGCAAAGAGGAAGCGCGTCGCCGGCTCTCCGTTAGAGTACCCCCCCTTCCACGAATGGCCACCGGACCCATAATTACTGTGGCAGGTTTCTCCAGGTGAGTAAGATGGAATCTTCTCACCAGTCTCGCAGCATGCATCTTACTGGCCGGCACTTAAGACATCTCCTCAGGACCAAAGCCCTTCCAATGGATCAAATATTGCAGAGAGTTCCGGACCTTTCTCGCATCAATAATCCTAGAGATCTCGAATTCTAGTTGACCGGCCACCTCCACTGGTGGTGAAGCTTCTTGTGAAGGGGATTCAGGTTTTTAAGCAAAGACTTGTGAAAAGCATTATGGATACGAAAGGAGTCGGGTAATCTTAACTTAAAAGATACAGCATTAATAATGTCAACAATCTCATAAGGCCCAATAAACCGTGGTGCAAAAACACTACTGTATGGGGGCAGTGTGGGGTAAACTACTGTGTGCTGCAAATTACTATATAGGGGGCAATGTGGGGGAAATTACTATATGGGGGCAGCGTGGGGGGCATTGCTATTGGGGAGGCACTGTAGGGGCAATTCTATTATTTTTGGGGATACTACAGGGATTATTGCCTGAAGCACAATATAGGGTGTCATTATTACTGGGGGCATTCTAGGGGACATTATAGCTGCTGTAGACACTATAGGAACATTAGGGGGAATTCATCAAACCGGTGTAAAGTAGAACTAGCTTAGTTGCCCATAGCAGCAAATCAGATTCCACCTTTCATATTTGACAGCTCTCTTGGAAATCCATCTCTACTTTACACCAGTTTGATAAATGACCGCAATATTGTCTATTAGGATCACAATTTTTTTCAGTAGTATAGTACCTGGGACATTGGGGAGCACCACGGGCACAGTATTGGGGGTGGCAGCAGAATGACACTGTGGGGACACCAGGATAGGAGGGGGAGGTTGATGGAAAAACTGAGAAATGTATGTCTGTATTACAAACTCTGTAGAGACGAGATGCGGCTGAAAGAATTTGTCATGGCGGTCTAACGGAGGAGAAGAGGAAAGAGAAGGTCTACATGACAGGACATGTCCCTGGATGTAAGAGGTATGTGGTCAAGTATTGGGGGGGGGGGGGGTGCGCCAGAGAAAGGACCCGCCCCGGGTGCCGGACACCCTAGGCACACCACTGGCTGTACTTTATGCTCAGGGACGGAGCACTCGCCCTGATAAGGGCGACCCCTCTGAGTCGTCCCTGTTTCTTCCTAGGACTCCCTGCTGTGCCTGATAAAAAGATCCTAGCTCTGTGTAGGGATCAAAAAAAGGGATAACCAGCAATATAATCCTTAATGTCCAGCAGTCCCGTACAACTGCTTAAAATATTTGATCTTGCCTATCATACTGACTCGCAGAATAAAATTAAAATGTAATTCATACCACATGGTGAATCTCATTAAAAAGTGATAGAATTCCTATTCCTCATGTCCCAAAAAATGATTTACTGCTTGTGGCCACATTACCACTGAAGCCAGTCATTGGCTGGAGTGGTGCATGTGACAAAGCCTATGGCCAGCTGAACATGGAGGGGACCGGAAGATGGAGACAGTGGAGGACCAGAGCAGTGTGGAGCAGGTACGTATGAATCTTCTTTTTTAGAAGGCAGTCTGGGGACATTACATAAAATATAATTATTACTGGAAAACCCCTTTAAGGGGTTAAATGGATTTCTTACTTATTTTGATCTCTTTATTTTAATGAATCACTTAAAAGTACATTGATATATTAACATTCAGCAGATTAGTTTGCAGAAACTTCTGTGACTTTCCCATAAATCTTAATAAGGTTTGTAAAAATATTGCATTATTTTGTTTTGTTGCCTTTATAGGACCTAGCCTCCTATTTATAACATACCCTGAAGCAATTGCTAACATGGTCGGCTCAACTTTCTTTGCTATCATATTCTTTATGATGATGATTACTCTTGGTTTGGATAGTACGGTAAGTCAATTTATATAACATCAAATTCATATTCTTCCTATTCTTTCCATACAAAAATTATAACACAATCCAAACAGATTCAGGGCTCATTCACATGACCGTACACAATATACGGGCACCGGCCATGTAAATCCTGTATCATGGACGCAGACCCATTGACTTTAATGGGTCCGCAATCCGCAAGAGATGGCGCGGATATACCCTGTCTTTTGCCATATATTGGGGAATGCAGACCCATTCAAATCAATGGGTCTGTACCGTAATACAGGTGTCACGCTCGTGTGTGGGAAGAAAACACCACATCAACCATAGGAGGGAAAGGGGATACCGGAATAAGGCCTGGAAACTAGGGAAGATGGACACCTCCTAACTTCAGTCCTGACAGACTACCAGTATGAACAGGCCCCAAAGGTAGGCAAATTCATACACAGGAATACCTAGAAACCTATCTCACCCTATAAGACCCTGGAACTAATGTCAGGACTGAGTCTACCTGTTCCTCCAAAGGGAAGGATGAACAGGAGTCTCCCCCAGGTCTAATGACAAACAGGGAAAGGCAACACACACATATATATAAACAAAATACAAAAGGGAAAGCTTCAATGAAGCTTTGGTAGCACCAGGAACTCAGCCGAGAACCAAACACAAGCTAACCACAAGTCCAACAGAAGCTATAAACCGCATAGCATAAGGGGAGAAACCGCAATAAATAGAGAAGGTAAAATGACAGCAATAGCCACACCTGGGGAAAGAAGGTGTGGCAAGCACCAGAAACAACACAGACGTCATTTGATCTGAAAGGAAAACATGTCAGATCAAACCACATGTTGCCAGTCTCACAGATCTCCCACCACCTGTCGCGGGAAGGTCTGTATGTCTCAGTAAGTTCGTGACAACAGGATTCACACGGCTGGTGCCAGTGCAGATTGTGCACAGGCACGGAGACCTATGGTCATGTGAATAAGCTCTCATACTAACAACACATAAGTATAAAACTGGGTGTATGATTGTGCAACCAAACTTTTTGTTATGTATTATTTCAAAAATACAATACAATTTAAAGGGGGCTTCTGAAAATAGGTTGTCTTAGATAAATAAAAATCTCAGACAAGACCTTGAATGCTGGAAAAAAAATATGAGGGTATACTTACCTCTTTCTCCAGCGCTGTTCTCTGTGCCACCGGTGTGGTCCTCCTGCTTGTTTACAAACCTCAACGGTGACATGCCACTATATGGTATGTGACTGCTGCAGCCAATCACTGTCCTCAGCGGTGGGGGGGAATTTACTAATTAAAACAAGCCACAATTCTGATGCAATTTGCACAAAGAATGAATGTAGCTGGCATAGACTTCAGTTTCTGGCGCACAGCAGGGCAGAGATGCGCCTAATATATTACTAATAAATTAATAATATTACTTAATAAATTAGGTGCCAGTGCAGGGAGATCACGCCAGTGCAAGATGATCACACCAGGGAGATTAAGACTGGCATATGGGTACGCCATTCTTGATAAATGTCCCTCAAAGTATGGTAGGAGCTGGTATGGTATAGATCATCGGACACCTCCGCTAATTCCTAAATTGAAAAAACAAGAGCAATTGCAACAGGAGCTTACGAGTTTTGGTGAAAACCACTTCTGTCCCTTCACTGCGTTAATCTGTGGGGCTCACCATATGCAGACCCCCCACAGATCAAAACTGTTTAAACCTTTTGCATATTTTCTATCACATTTTTAGTTTGGAGGCCTTGAAGCTGTTATAACTGCAATCATGGATGAGTATCCAGACATTTTGGGTAAGAGAAGAGAGCTGTTTGTCCTTGGCTTGGTCACAGTCTGCTTTACTGGATCACTCAGCACTTTAACTCAGGTAGGATGGCAAATTGATCAAACTGTCATCATTCCAGTACTGCAGTCATACAGTATATAATGCTACTGAATATATTAAGCACATTCAGTTGTTCTGATAAACCCATTCACAGGACCACATGTAGTGTCTGCCTGCTATTGTTTTCAATGGGAGGCAGTGCTGCAGTTTGCAGGTCAGCGGTCTGAATCCGGGACTGCGCAAAGAAAAGACATGTTCCTCTTGACAGACGGCATTTGGAGCCACAGCGGGTGTCTGCTTGCGGTTTAGCTCAATTCAGTGGAGTTAAGCCATAAGCGGGTCTACAGTCTGCAAGTGAACAATAGCATCAAAATCCGCAGTGTGAATGGAGCCCTTATTGCTGCTTTCTGTTCTTATAAGTTTGTTATTTAAGGCCTGTTTGACACTGGTGTTTACTCTTTCCGGCAGGGGAACAGCCTGCTAGATCCGTACTACAGTGTACATCTGTGTGCTGCCGGAAGTTCGCCCGGCCCCATTCACTATAATAGGGAGCAGCGTAGATCTGGCCGCAGCATGGCAAATATGCTGAGAGGAAGCCGGACAAAAACCTCTGTGAGCAGCGGTATTTGTCCGGCTGCCTCTCAGCATATTTGCCGTGCTGCAGCCAGATCTACGCCACTCCCCATTATAGTGAATGGGGATAGACAGACTTCCAACAGAACACAGATGTACACTGTAGTACGGATCCGGCAGGCTGTTCCCCTGTCGGAACGAGTAAACACCAGTGTGAAAGTAGCCTAAGTCTATTATGCCTGTGGTTGATACAGTTTGCAACTATCATATTTTATTAGGGAGGAGCATACGTTGTAAAGCTTCTGGAGGAATTTGGGGCTGGCTGTTCTATCATTGCAGTTGTATTCTTAGAAGCAATTGCTGTGTCTTGGTTCTATGGTAAGACAAATGGCATTTACTGTAGCTGCATATGTGTCTTATGTTTCATTATTCTGTTGTACAATGTTTTAGCATGGGCTGCTGTCAACGACATTCTGTAAAAGTAATTTTCCCTAAAAGGAATATAAACTTTGTGAAGAGTGCCCATCATCTCCCCTGACGTGTCTGTTTTAGTAAATACGTGTATAAACCATATGGAGTAACAATGCTGAAGCCTTTGTATGTGTAATTAAAGTATTTACTAAGGCAGACATGTCAGAAGGGCTAGATGGTTTCACACTGGGGTTAGAAACCATTTGGCAGACTGTTCCAGCAGAGGAACAGCCCGCCAGAGTTCATTGTATTTGACATAGCCTTCCTTTCCCTGTCTCAGCCCATTCGCCATAATGGGACCCGGCGGGGATCCAGCATGTTACCAGCATGAGTGCCACGATTCGGTTAGACGACAAAATGTCATCAGCATCGTTTTTTGTCGGTATGAACCCTGGCACTTATACCAGAGAAAAGGCCATATCCCTGTTGGGTCCCAGTATAGTCAATAGGGTTGCGCCGCTCTGGCTGTTTCCTGCTATGCTAGTGTGAAATTGTCTTCTGTCAAGTTAAAAGTTTTATTCAACCATTTCTTACATAGCATTAAACCACAGTATAGTCAGGCACTCCTTATCTGGTTTACGCTAGAGAATAATGCGGTGGTAGACACTAATCAATAAAATATCACATTTAATAATAAAAAAATAATAATAAAAAAATACAAAAAAAACATACACCCAACACATATAAAATAGAATAAAATAGAATAAAATAAGATAACTTAAACGTCCATGTGACCAGATGGATGTTGCAATGTTAAATTTTCAGATTGAGCTGGAATATATCATCGCATATATGGGTCCACAATTTGACTTGAAAAAAGTCTCTAATGTTGCAGGGTTAAGATAGTTTGCGCTGGATGTATCCAGCGTCTCAAGTATTAATCCAAGCTATTGGTAATTAGTTCAATATTATTGTACTTGATCGTACTTAAATGTTCGTACTTACTGTTGCGGCCCTGGGCCTTGTATATTCGGAGTGGCAGTGGCGTCCCACGTCCAAACCCTGCGTTGTTTGGTTTCGGTTTGCTTTCAATTGGTCCCGTGGGATCTTGCGATACAATCTCCGCTGGTCTGGAGAATTTTCGATCGCTTGGATTTACTTATGCGATTTTCAGTGGATCGAATTCTTTTTTCCTCTGCCGGCAGACTGTGTAGGTTTGTCACTTGTTACATGGGTACTGTATGCTCCACTATGTGGTAACCAGACGCGTTTCGGGACTATTGTGTGTCTCGTCCCTTCCTCAGTGGTACTGAGTGAAACACTATCGTACCCATTTTATAGAGTTACCAGTTGCCCTCATTATGGGGTATTCCTAAATTCTGGTATGGAACCCAAGATTTTTGGATCCAGGTATGCGGTATATTCCACTTCAATTGAATCCTACTGAATGGTCAACTTTAAAAACGTAGTCATCTTTAAGAATGTGGTCACCATTAAACATGTATCTTATTGCTGATGTATATTATATATAGTGGCAGTCATCTGATCAAATCTAAAACATATATAACCTTATCTGCATATTATATTCATTATCACAGACATCCATTAAAATAACGCATCTATACCTCATTGCGATTTTTATGCGTTTTATGTGCGGTTTTGTCTGCACATGCGTTTTTATTGCTATTCTCTGCTGTGGTACTGGTGGAATTCATCTAATGTCTTACATATGTAGTATTCCTCTCCCATTCCTCATATTTGTGTTTTCAACATGTCCAACATGTTAGCCAGAAGAAGCGCGTTCACTGCGCGAAACGGCCGTCGCTGTAGCCTGTCTCTCTGATCAAGGTGAAGTCCGCTCCATGCCCGATTTTTACCCTTTGGACTAAACAATAAAGAACATTTCTACGACCCGGTGAGTGCCGCCAGTTTCATTTTCTGGATCTTATATTCATTCAACATATGAACTGTCACTATTTTTATTTGGCTGAGCACCGCGGAAGTTACTAACTGCAGGCTTACCTGGGAATAGCGTGCTATAACAGGTGGATCTCACAGCACCCGAGCAGTGCCGCTTTACCTTTCTCTTTATTCATATATATGCTCTGAGAGAGTAATATACATAATTAGTTGCCCTTGTGGCAAACAATATATCGGCCGCACAAAAAGAACACTGAAAAAACGTTTAGCCGAACATGTGACGAATATCCGTAATGGTTACATCAAACATTCCCTGTCCCAACACTTTAGAGATCAGCATAACGAAGACCCTACAGGTTTGAAGTTCGCAGCAATTGACCAGATTGATGTACATTTGAGGGGGGGCGACATTATTAAACAAATGTCACGAATAGAGTCCCGCTATATCTTCGAATTAAATACACTAGTACCATCTGGTCTAAATGCTGATCTTGAAATATTTGGGTTCCTGTGATTGAAAGGAGTGTGAGTCTCCAGTCGACAGGTGACCTTAGGTATGTAATTTTTCCGGGATCCCTCTCTACTGGAAATCCCTACTCCCCAACAAAATTCAACATAAATACAGAAATATGGGAAGTACAAGATATACTAGGGGTAAACGAAGTTATTGACATGTTGAAAACACAAATATGAGGAATGGGAGAGGAATACTACATATGTAAGACATTAGATGAATTCCACCAGTACCACAGCAGAGAATTGCAATAAAAACGCATGTGCAGACAAAACCGCACATAAAACGCATAAAAATCGCAATGAGGTATAGATGCGTTATTTTAATGGATGTCTGTGATAATGAATATAATATGCAGATAAGGTTAAATATGTTTTAGATTTGATCAGATGACTGCCACTATATATAATATACATCAGCAATAAGATACATGTTTAATGGTGACCACATTCTTAAAGATGACTACGTTTTTAAAGTTGACCATCCAGTAGGATTCAATTGAAGTGGAATATACCGCATACCTGGATCCAAAAATTTTGGGTTCCATACCAGATTTTAGGAATACCCCATAATGAGGGCAACTGGTAACTCTATAAAATGGGTACGATAGTGCTTCTCTCAGTACCACTGAGGAAGGGACGAGACACACAATAGTCCCGAAACGCGTCTGGTTACCGCATAGTGGAGCATACAGTACCCATGTGACAAGCGACAAACCTACGCAGTCTGCCGGCAGAGAAAAAAAGAATTTGATACACTTAAAATCGCATAAGTAAATCCAAGCGATCGAAAATTCTCCAGACCAGCGGAGATTGTATCGCGAGATCCCACGGGACCAATTGAAAGCAAACCGAAACCAAACAACGCAGGGTTTGGACGTGGGACGCCACTGCCATTCCGAATATACAAGGTCCAGGGCTGCAACAGTAAGTACGAACATTTATGTACGATCAAGTACAATAATACTGAACTAATTACCAATAGCTTGGATCACTACTTGAGACGCTGGATACATCCAGCGCAAACTATCTTAACCCTGCAACATTAGAGACTTTTTAGAAGTAAAATTGTGGGCCCATACATGTGATGATATATTCCAGCTCAATCTGAAGATTGAACATTGCAACATCCATCTGGTCACATGGACGTTTAAGTTATCTTATTTTATTCGATTTTATTCTATTTTATATGTGTTGGGTGTCTGTTTTTTTTTGTATTTTTTTACTATTTTTTCTTTATTATTAAATGTGATATTTTATTGATAAGTGTCTACCACCGCATTATTCTCTAGCGTAAACCAGATAAGGAGTGCCTGACTATACTGTGGTTTAATGCTATTTTTGGTAAAGGGGAAATACTCAAGTTAGAGCACCCACCCATCCCTATAATCAGTGGAGCCACACCATATCTACTAATTGCCAATTTCTTACATAGGTTTGTGGGAACACTGAATAATAACTTCTTATGGCAGCTATTAAAGGGGTTATCCCACAAAAAATATTCTGCGTTTTTCAAACCAGCACCTAGATCTGAACTCTTTTGTATTTGCCTGTAATTAAAAATATTGCATAACCTACTGAGTTATTCAGTAAAATGTATCTGTATAGCGCCACCTGCTGTTTTTTTCTTATTTCTTTGACCTGCTCGCTGAGAAGGCCACACATGCTCAGTTTCATCCTTCATCTTCCTCCTGAGCTGTCATAGGGAGTGCATGGACAGCAGAGCAATGAATGGTGAGATCTCTGGATCCATGTGAGGTACAGGGCTGGTTCTAGGTTTGTTAGAAAGAGGGTGTCATGCAGAGGAGGCTCTAGAATTTGGGAGGCCTTAGGCGAAACTCGAACATGAGGCCCCCACAATTTGTACATGGAGGGGGAGAGTTGACCACCGCTCTGGGCACAAGGAGATCCAGAGTACCGTACAGGAGATCGTGGGGGATCCCATTGGCCGGACCCCCCCCGCCCCGATCAGACACTTATCTCCTATCCTTTGGATAGTCAAACATAACAATTGGTGATCTCTGTAATTGAGACACCCCTTTGCATAGGGTTTCCTTCCTTTGAGGGATACCTGGCTTTCATTGTGTTGTAGACCCAATACTGGGGCTCCACATTTATTTTGCATATTACTTATCCTTTGGATAGGGGATTTATTTTCCTATCCTGGAGTACCCCTTTAATATGCAGTGACATCACAGTAAAGGGTTAATATGCACAGTGACGACACAGTACAGGGCTTATCTTCACAGCACATATTAACACTTTGCATTAACCCTGGATATACTGAGATGTCACAGTTCATATTAACCCTGTACTGTGATGTCACATTGCATTAACCCTGGCTGTACTGTATGTGATATCACTGTGCATATTAAACCTGTACTGTGACTAACAGTACAGGGTTAACATGCACAGTGAGTGACATCACAGTACAGGGTATACACAGTGATGTCACAGTCAGGGTTAAGCAGCTGCATGCTTGCAGCACATGGTACAGGTTGATCTTGTACCTTGGGCTTATATTCACTGGTCGGGCACCACTGTCTCACTGTGGGTGGCAGCCAGACACAGACTGAGGTGAGGGCCCTGGCTCCTTCTTCTTCTCCCCTGCGCTCTGAGGGCGGAGCTGGCAAGTGGCAATGTTCAGAAGACGTGCCTGTGCAGCGGCACGCTCCGAGCCCCAGCAGCCACTGCTCTCTTAACCTCTTAAGGACACAGGACGTACATGTACGTCCTGTGTCCGGTCTTTAAAGATGGCGCCCGCTCCTGTTCCATGCGGGCGCCTTAGCCGCGGGTGTCCGCATGGTTCCTGTAGCAAACACCTGCGGCTAATGTCCGTGACCGGCAGCGATGCCGATCGCGGACATTTAACCCCTCAGATGCCGTGGTCAATCCTGACCACGGCATCTGAATGCGCACAAACAGAAAGTTTTACTTTCGGTTTGCGCTCCGGCTCCCCCGTGAAACCCAGGCTGCTGTTTAGTATTTCCTATGGAGCCTTGCCTGTAATAGGCTTCATAGGAAATATTCATAGGAAATATGCGATTTTTTCATATATTCCAATGCATTGGAATGTATGAAAATCGCAATCAGATGATTGTAAGTTATAGTTCCCTATGGGAACTATATAAAAGTGTAAAAAAAATAAAAATAAATAAATAAAAAAAAAAAAAACTTAAAAGTTCAAATCACCCCCCTTTTGCTAAAATAAAAATTATGTTTACTGCCTATTAAAGTACGTTAAAAACTCTTTATTTTGATAAACTTAAAATTAATTTTCTCCACATAAATAGGCTGGTACGGTGGATTGGAACTATTCAGGCTGATAATTGTGCTGGTTCCAATCTCAACCTTACCACAAAAACTCCTTATCGTGTCTAGGAGTAAAAGACAACCAGGGTGCTGCTGTTCTAAGAGTGCATAACTATATATCCCTCAGGGTATTAGTCCCTAGGGGTATTATATATTTATCACTCCGTTATAGAACTAATCAGCAGTCAGAATTGACCCTGTTGGGGCTCAAGTTAGGAAAAGAATATAAACATGCAATTGGATTCCTGCAATGCTTATACTCTATGTTCATGCTCGACGCGTTTCCTTTCCGACCATCGTCGGCTATTCATCAGGAGCATGTAATATGAGCGCCTTCCCCACGAGTATCAGCTGCAATCCAGATGGTGGAAATGCAGTAACTCGGCGAAGCCCTCACAGATAGTTAGCTCACTTAGTTGTAAGTATAGAACTATTTAAGACGCTGCACGCCTCTGATGATGTGCGTGCAGCAAGACAAATGAGCCTCCCGGCATGTATTGGCCGTAGCGCGCGAAAAGCGCGATATTTAACAGGAGATAGCTCCTCCCTTGTCCAGACGAGCCTACGACCGGAGGCCAATGACGTATGCACCGTCAGGAGTCACACCCACTGCCGTCATAATTCATTCATGACAGGCAGATAGTCGTGCAATCAAATTGCCGGTGACGTCTCCTCCTGTCTTCTTATTGGCTGAGTCGGTAGGGAGTATTTGTGTATTAAGTGACATATGCTTAGGTATCCGTTATTGAGACATTGGGCCCATGTGTTAATATCGAACAGATAGATATCGCCTGACATGTGCGTAAAAGCGCATATATATCAGAGAACTAGTACCTCCTCTGTCAACAATAACATGACAGATGGATAGAATAGCGTTACATATGGAAAGGTTATCACAGGAACAGTCGCTCCTAGGTTAGCAGCATACATAGGATACTAGAATATTTAAATAAATATCCTTTGTCAGATGGCGTTAGTTATTCAATGAAACATGCGAATGAGATAGAATCATTTGACCCTTTGTTTTACTGGTTGAGCGTAAATATCCATTGGGCCTCCTTTCTGAGGAGAAGTGTATCCACATCTCAATGGATATTTACGCTCAACACAGTAAAACCAAAGGGGTTAAATGATTCTATCTCATTCGCATGTTTCATTGAATAACTAACGCCATCTGACAAAGGATATTTATTTAAATATTCTAGTATCCTATGTATGCCCTTTTAACCTAGGAACGGCTGTTCCTTTGTGATAGCCTTTCCATATGTAACGCTATTCTATCCATCTGTCATGTTATTGTTGACAGGAGGAGGTGCTAGTTCTCTGATATATATGCGCTTTTTTACACGCACATGTCAGGGCGATATCTATCTGTTCCGATATTAACACATGGGCCCAATGTCTCTCAATAACGGATACCTAAGCATATGTCACTTTAATACACAAATACTCCCTACCGACTCAGCCGAATAAGAAGACAGGAGGAGACGCCACCGGTACAATTTGATTGCATCGGACTATCTGCCTGTCATGAATGAATTATGACGGCAGTGGTGGGTGTGACTCCTTGGACGGTGCATACGCCTATTGGCCTCCGGTCGTAGGCTCTGTCTGGACAAGGGGAGGAGCTATCTCCCTGTTAAATATCGCGCTTTTCGCGCGCTACGGCCAATACATGCCGGGAGGCTCATTTGTCTTGCTGCACGCACATCATCAGAGGCGTGCAGCGCCTTAAATAGTTCTATACTTACAACTAAGTGAGCTAACTATCTGTGAGGGCTTCGCCGGGTTACTGCATTTCCACCATCTGGATTGCAGCTGATACTGTGGGGAAGGCGCTCATATTACATGCTCCTGATGAATAGCCGACGATGGTCGGAAAGGAAACGCGTCGAGCATGAACATAGAGTATAAGCATTGCAGGAATCCAATTGCATGTTTATATTCTTTTCCTAACTTGAGCCCCAACAGGGTCAATTCTGACTGCTGATTAGTTCTATAACGGAGTGATAAATATATAATACCCCTAGGGACTAATACCCTGAGGGATATATAGTTATGCACTCTTAGAACAGCAGCACCCTGGTTGTCTTTTACTCCTAGACACGATAAGGAGTTTTTGTGGTAAGGTTGAGATTGGAACCAGCACAATTATCAGCCTGAATAGTTCCAATCCACCGTACCAGCCTATTTATGTGGAGAAAATTAATTTTAAGTTTATCAAAATAAAGAGTTTTTAACGTACTTTAATAGGCAGTAAACAAGATTGATCGAGTACGGCTATCTATTATCTTTATCTAGTTAACCCCTAAAATAAAAATTAAAAAAAAAAAAAAAAAAAAAAAAATACACATCATGGGTGTCGCAATGTGCGAAAACGCCCATAGTATAAAAATATAAAAAAATATTCCCCATACGTCAAACAGCAAAACGGAAAAAAGCGTCCAAATGGCGGATTCCCCATTTTTGGTCGCTTCATTTTCCACAAAAAATTACATAAAAGGTGATCCAAAATGGTATAAATAAAAAGATAAGATTATGACGCATAAAATGAGCCCCCATACAGCTCTGTACATATAATTACAAAAAAGTTATAGGGGCCAAAACATGGTGACAAAAAAGTAAAACTGATTTTTTTCCCACTTTTGAATTTTTTTTTCACTATCAAAACGCAAGAAAAACTATACATATTGGGTATCGCCGGATTCGTACTGACCTGTAGAATAAAAGTAACTGGTCAGTTTTATCGCACATCGAACGTCGGAATTTAAAAAGCTGCAAAACTGTGGTGGAATTGCTTTTTATTTTGCAATTTCACCCCATTTGGAATTTTTTCCCTGCCTCCCACTACATCATATGCAATATTAAATGGTGGCATTGGAAAGTACAACTTGTCCCGCAAAAAACAAGCCCTCATATGGCTATGTGAACCGAAAAATAAAAAAGCTATGGCTATGGGAAGGCAGGGAGCGCAAAACGAAAACTCAAAAAGTAAAAAACCTCCGGTCCTTAAAGGGTTAAAGACAGAGAGGGGCTCAGAGTGGCCGCGGGCCCCACTGCGTCTCTTCCATTCCATTAGTCCGCTTAGGCCGGCCGCGGAAGCCAATAATTGTACTTACGGTGGTGTCGGGTGGGAGCCAGAGCGGGGCCCCCACCAGCACGAGGCCTTAAGCGGCGGCCTAATGGAAGAGCCGCCTCTGGTGTCATGTACTATATAATGTCTGATTTTCATTTTTTATATAAGTCAGGGGATAACCCTTTTAATAATGCCATAACTTTATGGGGCAAGGGGTATATCACTGCATAACTATGCTGATTTGTAATTCGACAGCCTGGGAAGGTTGTATCATGTTATGGGGGCCTTAATGGTAGCCATTGCTATTTTTAGCTTTTTCCTCAAAACATTTTACTGCAAAATGCGGAATACAATTGTCTTCAAATTGACAGCAAAAGACGACTAACAAGCTAATTGCACACAAATGTCCAGAGATTATTCCACCAATCTTTTAGGGCCACAGTTTGAAATAATGTGTACTCAATTCACAGGAATACAAAGGTTCTGTAATGACGTAAAGGCCATGCTAGGCTTTACTCCGGGGATATACTGGAGAGTTTGCTGGGTAGCAATCAGTCCTGCATTTCTGGCTGTAAGTATAATTCCATTAAAATGACAGTGACTGACATTAAAGACAGCATAACACTTGCTTGTCCCTAATAATAATAAAAATTCCACTGTACGCAGACCCACAAATGAATATAAGACATCACTTTCATGTTTTACTTCTATAGGGGTTGTTGGAGTCACAAAAACATTTGCCTGTATACACATATTACTGACACAGAGGACGCCCAGTCCAGCTTGCTATATGTGGCTTAGGCTACTTTCACACTCGCGTTTTGGGAGGATCCGTCATTGATCTGCAAAAATGGATCCGTTAAAATAATACAACCGCATGCATCCATAATGAACGGATCCATTTGTATTATCTGTGACATAGCCAAGACGGCTCAGTTTCGTCAAGCGGACAGCAAAACGCTGACGGCGTTTTGGTGTCCGCCTCCAAATAGAAATGGCGAAGGATGAAAACTGATGCCTTCTGAGCGGATCCTTTTCCATTCAGAATGCATTAGGGCAAACCTGATCCGTTTTGGACCGCTTGTGAGTGCCCATGACAGATCTCACAAACAGAAAGCCAAAGTGTGAAAGTAGCTTTACGGGTAAAGAGTGATCTTCAAGCAATGACAGCATATTTGCCAATAGACGGCCGCAAGATAGGTGATAAATGTATGATGATCGGGCCCCACTAATCCACTGTTCTGGTCAGCCCTACAGACTTTGAATGAAACAGAAATATGTATACCTACCTGTTACATTTAAACCCCTCCTCACTGAGATCTTCAGTATGTTGGCCAAACACTGCAAAAATGAAATACAAGAATATGTATGAAATGTGATGTGGAGAAATGAGGAACTTAGGATCCCTGTTCTAGTCGTGGGCAGGAGTTCTAGCAGTGGCACATTTATCGCCTGTTTATGTTATATTCCAGCCTCTATAGAAGCTGGAAGAGAAACCTCCGATCACAGCCATTAACCCTCTAGATCCCATGGTCAATAGCAGCTGCATCAACTAGGTAGTTTCAGAGGAAGGGAGCTCCCTTCTCCACTGCCCTTTACCAAATGTGGGGTGCCGGTGGTTGAGGTGACAGCAGGAGGTGTAACAATAACCTCCATCCCTGCCATGTACAGGAGTCTATGTGTCCTTGCCAGATACAGGGTCTAAAGGCTCATTAAGACAGCCGTATCTTTTTGCGGTCAGTTCAACATGTCCGCAAAAAAACAGATTGCATTCCGCATTTTTGTGGACCCATAGACTTCAATGGGGCTACGTCCCAATTTTCACTGACAAGTGTAGGAGATGTTTTATTTGTTTTGCGGGGCCATGGAATGGTAGAAAAGATGCGGACAGCACACTGAGTGCTGTCCACATGTTTTGGGGCCCCAAAGAAGTAAATGGGTCCCCATCTAATCCGCTAAATTGTGGTGTTGCTTGTCAGTGTAAAACGAGAAGCTAAATATACTGCAATAAATCATGTCCAAAGCCTTGTGTGAGACAAAAATTAGTAAAAAAAAATAAAAATTACCACATGCGCACTGTAGGAAAATTTAGAGTTAATGGAAGAAAAAGCTTCTCCACTAATCAAAGACTTATGTACCCTAGATCAATAAAAACTATACCTCATTGGCAAAAACCTTATAAAGTTCCAATGTTTTGTTTCGAAGTGTTTTTATTGTGCAAATGAAGAAAAAACTGTATACATTTGGTATTGGTATAATCATATTGACCCAGAGGAAAAAAAAATATTATATATATCATATGGTAAAATCTACATCTTACACAAAACACGTTTGCTGACATGTGTTGGTGCACTGTATGTTCATATCTGTTTCCTATCCCTTTAGTTTATCATAGTAAGCTCATTTTTGGATCAACCACCTCTGATGCTATTTGATTATAAATATCCTGAATGGACTATATCAGTTGGTTACCTAATTGGGGCATCGTCCTTTATCTGGATTCCAGTATACATGGTTTATAAACTAGTATGGACTCCAGGATCCCTCAAACAGGTAAGTGTTTGCAATACAAAATGGTTTCTATATTAGGCCTCTTTCACATTTGCGTTCTGAGGATCCGGCAGGCACTTCCGTCACGCCGGATCCGTCAGAACGCAAGTCGCCTGAAAGCATTAGAAGACTGATCAGGATCCTGATCAGTCTTCGAAATGCTTTGAGGTTACTATGGCAGCCAGGACGCTATTAAAGTCCTGGTTGCCATAGTAGTAGTGGGAAGCGGGGGAGTGGTATACTTAAAGTCCGTGCGGCTCCCGGGACGCTTCAGAATGACGTCAGAGCGCCCCATGCGCATGGATCACGTGATCCATGCGATCACGTGATCCATGTGTGTAGGGCGCCTTGACGTCACTCTGGAGCGCCCAGGGAGCCGCACGGATGGTAAGTATACTGCTCCCCCGCTCCCCACTACACTTTACCATGGCAACCAGGACTTTAGCGTCCTGGCTGCCATGGTAACCATTGAGAAAAAGCTAAACGTCGGATCCGGCGATGCGCCGAAACGATGTTTAGCTTAAGGCCGGATTCGGATTAATGCCTTTCAATGGGCATTAATTCCGGATCCGGCCTTGCGGCAAGTGTTCAGGATTTTTGGCCGGAGCAAAAAGCGCAGCATGCTGCGGTATTTTCCCTGGCCAAACAACGTTCCGGTCCTGAACTGAAGACATCCTGATGCATCCTGAACGGATTTCTCTCTATTCAGAATGCATTGGGATAATCCTGATCAGGATTTTTCCGGCATAGAGACCCGACGACGGATCTCTATGCCGGAAAACAAAAACGCTAGTGTGAAAGAGCCCTTAAACTGGTACTCTTTTCAAGAAAAGTACCTGAATCACCAATGCAACACACACACATGTATGTTCTTTCAACTATCTTTATATATGGTTTCACTGGTCTGCAAATGTTTGGGATGTCTCTATTTATCTCTACCACCATAGATGTTTCTCATCCAGATCCGTGTCTATGGATTACGTTTTACTTATTGTAACATATTTCATATCTACAGTGCGTTTATGTGTTCATAGAAGAAGAATGCCTTATATTAGGGCTCTCAAGCAATGTGTCAGATAGGTAGTGGCTGTGAAAGGAAAATGAAGGCTTCTGACTCCGCCTCTCTGTTTAACATCCTGTTCCTTTACTATCCTACTGTGCGTGCTAGTGGTATGGCTGTACTTAAAGGGGTTATCCCTACATACCCATATTTTCACCCAGGCAGCCCCCTGATGTTAGCATTGGAGGATGTCATGATGCGATGCTCTCCCTTGCCCTGCGCTGGATCGCGCCGGACAAGGGCTTTTTTATTTACAATAATACACTGCTGGGCGGAAGCTTCTGCCCAGCTGTGTGTTTGGTGATGTCACCAGCTCTGATGGGCCAGCTTTAGCCCTGAAGCCTACCCATCAGTGCCGGTGATGTCACCGGGCTCACTGCTGGGCGGAAGCCTCCGCCTGGCAGCCCTAAGGAGAGCCCGCTAAGTCACCGGATCTCCTGAAAATGCCTTTGCCCTGCGCAATTCAGGGGGACTGCCTGGGTGAAAATATGGGTATTAATTTGTACTGTAATAAAAACATTTCCCGAACTCGGGTTCGGTTCCAAGTGGTACCTTGGAACCGAACCTGAGTTCGGTAAATGTTTTTTTACAGTACAAATTAATTTATGAAGTTATTACCAGAAGTCTCACGAGACTTCGCAAAGCAGTAACTTCGGCTCATCGGAGCCAATTCATTCTGATACTGTACAGAGCTCCTGCTCCGTACAGTATTGGAACAAAGTTTTATGTGAATCGACTTTGGATGTTTTATCTGAAGTCGATTCGTTCATCCCTAGTCATCATTATCAGATCTGCAGGTTCCACCCACAACATGTGGCCACTTTTGGTTTTCTTTTCCAGGGCAACTTTAAGTTTCCAGTCTGCCCCTGATGATGCCACAAGGTTTGCACAACTGGATTTGTGCTAAATTATAAGAATCACGGCAAAGGGTGCAAAAACTTTTTTATTTTAGTTTTTCCCTTTTAATAAATTAGAAAACATTTCCAAAATTCTGTTTTTACTTTCTCATTATGGGGTATCAGTGCTCCAGACTAAAAAAAATACCTAGGAGCCATTGGCTTCTATACTGAAATAATGTAGGAGCCAAATAAAATTTTTAGTTGCCAAATTTAAAATACATACAGTATGATTATGATTTTAAAAAAAAATCATAGGAGGAGGTAAAATGAAGGTCACAGTAGTGAGCCAGCTCTTTATCAACATACTGCCTGCCAGCACTATCAACCATACAGGAGAATACAGCACTACATACCTCTTACATCCAGTGATGTCTCCTGTGATATAGATATTATCTTTCCTCATCTCCTTCGTTTGACTAAGACCACCATGACAGAATTTTTTTAGCTTTGTCCTGTCTTTGCAGAGTTTGTTACACGGACATGTTAGATTTCTCAATTTTTTTATCAACCGCCCCACCTTTTCAACACAAACTACCTATCCTAGTGTCCCAACAATGTCATCCAGCTGCCACTCCCAATACTGTGCTCCCAAATATTATTCTGCTGAACAGATAGTGACCCCAATAGAGATAATGGGAGAGATTTATCAAACTGGTGCAAAGGAAAACTAGCTTAGTTGCCCATAGCTACTAATCAGATCCCACCTTACATTTTTTAGAGCTCCTTCGGAAAATGAAAGATTGCTTTGGGCAACTAAGCCATTTTTCATTTACACCTGTTTGATAAATCTTTTCCAATGTCCCTATAATGTCTCTAGCAATTATCATAATGCCCCCTAGTAATAATGTCCACTAAAATGCCCCCAGTAATTATAATAAACCCTACATTGTGCTCCCAGTAATAATGCATGTATAGTGTCCCCAAAAATAATGTCCGCTAATATGCCCCTACAGTGCCTCTAGCACTAATATCCCCAATTTTACCCCCAGTAAAAATGCCATTATATTGCCAGTAAAATTAATAATGTCCCCTAGAGTGCCCGCAATAAAAATGACCCTGTACAAAATATCCTGCTATAGTGCCCCAGTATTAAAATGCCCCTAGTGCCTCTAGTAATGCCCCATATAGTGCCTTTCTATTAAAAAATGCCCTGGTAATGCCCCCTTAAAAGTCCCAAGTGCCACCAGTAATGCCCTTATTCTGTATTACAAATTCTCCTATAGTGCCCCCAATAATGCTGCCAGTTATGTCCCCCAAAGTAGTAATGTGTCCCACAGTGCCCCTCCAGTAATAGTGTCCCCCACAGTAGTAATGTCCCCACAGTGCCCCTCCAGTAGTAATTTCCCCTACAGTGTCTGCCCAATAGTAGTGTCCCCCACACTGTCTTCCTCTCTCTCCCCATTAATTTCCCCCACATTGCCCCCCAGTAATGTCCCTCATAGTGTTCATCCCCCCTTAAGTAATGTCTTCTAAAGTGCCCCTTCAGTATTTATATTCCCCAGTGCCCCCCCCAGTGGTCTCCCTCCTATCAGCAATGGTGGGACGCAGGCGGCCAGATGTGCACGTCATTGCGCTGCGTCCCGGCAAAGGCGGGCATGATGATGTCATCTCGCCAGCCTACACTGGGATTTACTACAGCCTATGAGGCTCCTGTGCCCGGCCACGGTTTTCAACTACATCGCTGTCCTGGGCAGCTCTACATGTAGTCCGAAATGGCGACAAGCCCAATAAGTCAGCACTGGTTAATAATGTCCTCAGCAGTGTGCAGTTGTAAGTTAAAAAAGCTTTAATTTTAAAGCTTTTTTTTAATGTATTTTGATGCCCACTGCTTTGTTTCTTGATATTTGTTATTCCGTTTCATTTATCTTTAGAGGCTGGCTGTTTGTATCCGACCTGAAAATGTTGGGAAAGATCCACCGTCTGATTCCTTGTGTGTGGCAATGGCACCCTAATTTCACATGTGTGGCCCAAGGGTTTTGGAGGCTAACCTGAGATGTCACAGGGAATTAGCCAATGGTGCTTTAAATAGTCTTTACTCCTCTGTTAAGGGGTTTTGCCAAGTGCAGTACTATTCAGAAGCTGCTGCTGGAGGTACTAATGAAAAAATGTGCAGTCAGGTTCTTTTATATGCTTGTTAACAGTTACATGATGCCACAATATAAGAAATGTATTATACAGTATGATGGTTTTGTGTCTTCTTGCTATATGGATTTATGAATAGGAAGTGTAAAAAAAAAGTGTTATTCCCATCTCAGACATTGGAGGCATATCGCTAGAATATGCCCCCAATGTCTCATAGGTGAGGGTCCCACCTCTGTTACCCGCAACTATGCTTAGGACGAAGCCCACAAAGTCCTGGAGGGAACACCTCCCATGCACAGTCATTTATTCCTCTGGAAGCACTGAAAAAAGCCGAGTGGCATGCTCGGCTATTTTCGGAAGTCCCAATAAAATTAATGGGAGGCGCACAGCGCAAGCGTGACCACCGCTGCATTCACTTCTGCGGGGCTGACGGCTCTTTCATAGTAATGAATAGAAGGCGGCCGTGCATGCGCTGCGCGCCCTTCAGGACTTTGGGGTCTCCGTTCTAAGCATAGTTGCGGGTCCCAGAGGTGGGACCCGCACCTATTAGACATTGGGGGCATAACCTTGCGATATGCCCCCAATGTCTGAGATGGGAATAGCCCTTTAAATTCTTCTCACAAAATATTTCTATATTTTAATTACTAATTATTCTGAATTCACTACTGTGGGGTTGTACCATAATCTAAATTTCAACTCTGTAAATGTTATGTATTGCAAAACTTCATTTTTAATTATTGGGTAAAATTAAAATTTATCAGACTTCATGACAGAATCACAGATATCACATGCACTGTTTCTCAAACTAAGCCTCCTTATTTTTTATGCCAGAAGAGAATATAAATAAATACCTGATTATAGTGTAGTTGTCAAAATGTATATAGCATAGACTGTTATATCTAACATACATTTATGTATCTATTTTGGGGATAAGTGTACAGTACATGGCAAGTAAGAAAACTTCAGAATGAACTTGATTTGTTTTACTGAATTACTTGTTTTCTGTATTTCATAATTACATAAAGACATGGCTATAAAAGGGGTTGTCCAAGATTATTGAAAATCTCAGACAAGCCCTAAAATGAATTCAAATAAAAAACATGTTATACTCGTCCGTTTCTCCAGAGTCATGCTGTGCTGGTCCAGTTCTCCTGTCAATGATTGTTTACAAATAGCGGCAGTAATGTGCCTGGATAAGTCATTTTACCACTGCATCCAATCACTGTCCTCAGCGGTCTAACCTTGAAAAGTGATTGGCTACAGTGTTCAAGTGCATTATTGCAGCACACCTACGACACTGTGACGTGCAACTGACCGCTGCTGCCAATCACTGTCCTTAATGATTGACTGCAGCAGTCACATGACTTGTAAACAAACTGTGGCAGAACTGGAACAGCACCGCAGAGTATGGCACGGTAGAAAGGGATATGTTTTTTTAAAGGAATTTTAGCCTTGTCCGACATTTTTAATCACCTACTGAACAACCCCGTCATTGTTAATAGGAGATTCATTGCTCCATAAATTTACAATGTAACATTTAAAGTACATATATTCTTTCCTGTCTTGTGCAGCTCTAGAATGTTTACCTCATCCACATCAGGATGTTTCTTGATCTTCCAAGATGACATGAAATTACTACTAGTTTAATGTAAAAACAATTATGAGAAAGGGGTAAGAATGAACGCATAGACAGAATACAATATTAAATATGGATATATGGAACTTATAATGCTATTAATACAATATGTGACAAAGGCTTCAACAGATTATTTTTGTACATGGAATAATGAACAGCAGTTATTAAAAAATGGTCTATGAGTAAGTATAGTGTCTGACAAATGTGAAGAGAATTCTGCTGTATCAAGTACGACTTTTGCATTCTGCCTACTTTCATGATATAACAGACAGTGAAGAACAGAATAATAAGTATGGCAGACAGAAACCAAATATAATTTACTGAGTACAGCACAAAATAATTGGCATCACACATGGTTTTTGATTTTAATTGTCTATTTATTAAAATGTTTTGAGTTTTAATTTATTGTTTTATCCTAAACTGTTCTAATTCTATTTACAAATTATTGTATTGAGTACAATCAAAATAAAGTAAAACGAAAATACGATGTGTAGTATCTAAGTGAATTTGTATCCTCAGGAGTAATTACTTTGTGCAGTCTATTTTCTCTAAGCTCAACCATTTGTGCTACAGATTCTCAGCCATACTAACCCCTTGATCTAATGTCACTATAAACCAGACAAGCAAAAAGATCAGAAGGTTGTGTATGTACATAATTCTGCATCCTACATCCTCCTCTGTTAGCTATCCCTGGTCACAAAAAACCCTCTCAATGTACAGAGACATGTGGGACTCTATACCTACAGATGGCCACAAATAAAAAATTCCTGTGATTTGAATGACTTGAATAGGAACGAGCCACCCCATTGTATGGGGCGGCTTAGGTGTAATTACACCTGCTCACCGATGCAGCTGCAGCGGCGAGTTGGTAAACAATAAAGAGAAGGCAGCACTGGAAGAAGGGTAGTTTATCCAGGAAGTTATTCTGATTGTCTGATTCGGGAGTTGGGAAGGAGTTTTTTCCCCCTTCAATGAGGAAAATTGGATTCTACCTCACAGGGGTTTTTTGCCTTCCTCCGGATCAACTTCCAGGATAACAGGCTGAGCTGGATGCACAGATTTTTTTCTTTTTCTTTTTTTCAGCCTTACAAACTATGAGCCAGATTTATCATTAGCTAAAGTCACTTTAATGGAGCAAAAAAAATTGCAAAAAATGGTAAATTTTTTTTTTTCAAGCTCTGCACTATGCTCTCCACAGTTTTGTGAAAGTGGGCATGTTTTCTTATGTAAATGAATCTCTAGACAGATTTACTATTGCGACCATTTAAAAAGTCAGAAAAAATTCGCAATTTCACTCCAGGGGGGACCATGATTGTCTTATGCCACTTTTTAATATAACATGCGACATTTTTGTAACGACGTGCGACTTTTGTAAACCCGCTTACTGAAGGATAAACTGCTACTGTCAAACCACATTTATCACAGTATTAAAGGACCATTAATAAATCTGACCAATAGTGACTTTGGGCATATGTAAAAGTGGAGTAAGATGTAAGTGTAATGATAAATCTGGCCCTATGTTAATAACAACAGGGGTAATAGAAAAGAAATGAAGCAGCACAGTCCCAGACAACCCCACAAGGGGCAGGAAGCAACACTTCTGGAGGCTCGACTCAAGGGTCCACAAACTCTCAATGAAAATTGCTGCATGGAGCAATAGCAATGTAGTACACATTGAACACAGGTGAATAAATACTGTCTTGTTCCTGATTAGCTTCTTCTCCTTCTACATCATCAGAACATTGGTAAGATACTGAATTTTTATTTTATTTTATTAGCATTGTGAAAAAAAGCAAATTATGTTCCATTGTTACTGTGAGGTATGAGAATCCATTTTGTATGAGTATTTCTTCCATTTTGTGCATATGTAGAATATTAATGAGCCAGCTGGCAGGATGTAGGGAGTCTCTGTGTTTGTAGATCAAAGGCCAAGGTAGTCGCTCCCTTATCAGCGTTCCCTGTAGCTTTAAGGATGCGCTGCTAGAGAATGCTAACTTTGAGATAAGATGCTGTAGAAGTTTTTAACCATTAAAAACGAATTCTGTTAGTATGGTCCGGAATGAATAACTAATCAAAATCACTAGTTTCGGTTTCCACCCCCTTGGCAGGGCGCCTGATTTGTCCATGTTTATCTGTAGTGTTATACTGTACATGGATAAAGGTAGCTCGTGAGGTTGAAACTGACGGATGGAGAGGAGAAGTTGTACGAGGTAGATTGTTGTATACTCAGAAACAGAAATGAGAGAAGTCTGGAGATATGCCAACTCCATACCCCCTGGACAGTGCCCCTACTAGAGGGTCCAGGAGTGGACTAGAGGCATGAATGTGTAACATCTGTGGAAATCAGAACCCAGACTGGACTGACACTTTTAAGGTTTGTGGGGCATGTCAACCCCAGAAACCAGCAGGCATTTATCCTGTATTGACTAAGACTAGAATCCTACTGTAACGAGGGATGAATGTGTAACATCTGTGGAAATCAGAACCCAGACTGGACTGACACTTTTAAGGTTTGTGGGGCATGTCAACCGCAGAAACCAGCAGGCATTTATCCTGTATTGACTAAGACTAGAATCCTACTGTAACGAACCCTGACGTGGTAGCTAGGGGGTTTGTCGGTTTTGAACTGAACGGCCGAGAGCCAGAATGATTATAGCTCACCGTTCGATTCTCCGTTCGCCAGTTTAATCCAAAAGAGGTGAAAGGTTGTAGCTGAGATACCCCCCAATAGCGATCAGTCACCCAAACACCAGCCGAAACATGATGAAGGGTGTAGCAGCACTTTATTGATGCCAATACGGGCTTTTATGGAAGTCCCCCTGTAAGAGGACCTCCCACAGTATACAAACATAATAACCAATCACATTGATAATTTACAGTCTGGAGACATTCCCAACAAATGTACACAAACTCCCCCCTCCTCCCCCCCTGCCTGTGATACAATCAAGAACACAATGGCATCACCTGTGATACAATCAAGAACACAATGGCATTGCCTGTGATACAATCAAGAACACAATGGCATTGCCTGTGATACAATCAACAACACAATGGCATTGCCTGTGACACAATCAACAAAATAAAAGTAATGAATCCCGGCAATAACAGGGGTTCTGTTACATGGCTCCCCCTTTGTGGAACACCCTGGCAGACTCGGTTTGATCCTTTTCAGGTCAGCTTGGGGATATCCGGGCATAAGTTCCAATTTGGTTTGGCGGGATAAGCCGTCCGCATTCCCATTCTGTTTAACCTGTCTTGTGCTGCATAGTGAAATTGTACAGTTGTATGGCCAGGCTCTAGCATAATAGTCGGGGATTATCTCCGGCTACTCGGTTCAACCGAATTAGTGAATTGTGGTCGGTCATTAGGGTAAACGGGCGTCCGTAACAAGTGGGGTTGGAGCTTCTTAAGGGCCCACACCAGAGCTGAGCATTCCTTTTCCACAGTGGCGTAACTGACTTCCCGTGGTAGTAGTTTTCGGCTAAGGTATGCCACCGGATGCTTCATTCTGTCATTCCCCACTTGACCTAGCACAGCTCCCAGCCCAAACATGGAGGCATCTGTGTACACAAAAAACCGTTTGTTATAGTCTGTGGCGGCTAACACAGGTTCCTCGCTGAGCGCCGTTTTTAGTTTCTGGAAAGCCTCCGCACACTCCGGGGACCAGACTATTTGATTGGGAGGGGTCTTTTTGGTTAGGTCAGTATGGGGTTTGGCCAGGGTGCTATACTCGGGGGCAAATTTCCGGTAATACCCTGCCGTCCCTAAAAAAGCTAGCACTTGGGTTTTGGTGCGGAGTTGAGGCCAATTGGCAATAGCCTCTGCTTTGGCAGGTTCAGGCTGCTGTTTGCCTGAACCTACTCTATGCCCGAGGTACTGGACTCCCACCATTACATTTGTCAGGTTTGAGGGTAAGCCCTGTAGTCTGAATTCTCTGCAGTACCCTGGACACATGCTCTAGGTAGGATTCCAACATGTCACTGTAGATGGCTATGTCATCCAGATAGGCACATGCAAAGTCCTGAAATCCCTCCAGGAGTCGGTCAGCCATCAGCTGAAAGGTAGCCGAGGCATTCTTCATCCCAAAGGGCATAACCTTGAATTAGTACAGCCCAAATGGGGTGACGAAGGCTGACTTAGGGATGGCCTCGGGCTCCAGGGGGGTTTGCCAATATCCCTTGCATATACCCAGGGTAGGCGTCTGTTATGGTTCGGTCATTGAGCCTCCGGTAGTCAACACAGAAGCGAGTCGTGCCGTCTCGCTTGGGTACCAGCACCACCAGGGAGGCCCAAGGACTCTGGGAGGGTTCTATAACCCCTAGCTGGAGCATCTCCTGTATCTCAGAGAGCATATTGTCTCTAACTGCTGCAGGAATACGGTAGGGCTGTTGCAGCAGTGGGGTATCTCCCTGGGTCTCCACTCGGTGGACCGCAGCTGAGGTGTACCCAGGTAGAGCCATAAATATGTCCCGGTATTCCTGAAGCAACTGAGAGGCCTTGCCCTTTTCTTGGGGGGTTAAAGTCTCACCTAGCTATACCTGCACTATGGCGTTGGGGCTAGAGGCTAGTAAGTCTGGTAAGGGGAGCCCCTCGCTATCCTCACAGGCAGGGGCACATACGTCTGCTACATCGCCGGTCCGCTCATAATAGGGTTTCAGCATGTTCACATGAAAGGCCCTCCGGATCCTTTCATCTGAACACTTGCTGACTATGTACATGGTGTCACCAATTTTTTCCACCACCTTGAAGGGTCCTTGCCATGCGGCCTAAAATTTATCCTTCTTAGAGGGCTCCAGGGCCAGCACTCATGGCCCTTTTTCCTTGACGCTATCTCGGGCCCCCCTATCGTACAATCTTCTCTGGCGACTCTGGGCCACCTGCAGGTGCCCATGGACAGATTCCGTGAGGGTCTGCAAGCGGTCCCGGAACTCCAGAACATACTGTACAATAGGGACTCCCTCCTCACCTGTGTTGACCTCCCAGTGCTCTCATATGAGATCCAGGCGTCCCTGGACTTTTCTCCTCTAAAGGAGTTTGAAGGGGAAGAACCCTGTCGAGGCCTGAGGCAGTTCACGGTAGGAAACAGGAGGTGAGGAAGAAACCGTTCCCAGTGCGAACAGGACGCTGTCAACGTCTTAAGCATTTGCTTTAGGGTACGGAAAAAAGCTCACATAGTCCGTTCGTCTGGGGATGGTAGGGAGAGCTGAACAGGGGTTTCACACCGCAAACTGTTGGGTTACCGTTGCGGTGAACTGGGTCCCCCTGTCTGACAAGATCTCCTTGTGGAAACCCACCAGAGTAAAAATCTTTACAAAAAGCCTCAGCCACTGTCTCTGCCTCTATGTTGGAAAGGGCTGCCGCCTCAGGATATCTGGTGGCATAGTCTACCATGGGGAGCATGTAGCGCTTTCCAGAGGTGCTGGGCTTGCTAAGAGGCCCTATCAAGTCTAACGCTACCCGGTGGAAAGGTTCCTCAATAATCAGCAGCGGGTGGTTTGGCCCTTTAGCGATCCCCTCTCCTCCCTGTCCTTTGACATACATCACAGGTCCTGCAATAGACCTTGATATTCTGCGATCTGCCCGGCCATAAAAAGGTTTGGATTACCTGTCTCTGGATTTGGTAACCCCTAAACGACCTGCTAAGGGGTTATCATGCTCAATTTGAGCAATTTAGCCCTAAATTTCCGGGGTACTACCAGCTACCGTTTAATGACTTGGGTGTCCCCACTGCCCCGATATAACAAGCCCTTGTCCCACTCAAACCGCTCCTGACTCCTATCATCCTGGGGCCTCTCTGCTTCCTTCCTGTACCCTGTTAACACCCTTTTGTTCCTGCTCAAAGCCTGCCGGGGTATCCAAGAAAATGGGGGGGGGGGGCAGGGAAATCGGCTGGGAATGCTTGGCATGCGTGATCATCGGTACCACTGCCTCCTGTGATGGATTGTAACCCAGTAGACTGATCATCCATCTCACCTCCTTCTGGTAATCGTTTTCCTCTGACTGCTCTCCTTCCATGCTTCTGACTCTGTCACTCTGCAATTAGCATGGCTTTGTTCTTGTTGTTTACCCCTATGCCCGAGCTTCTAGCAGATCCTTTAGCACTGTCCTCTTTAGTAGGTCATACTGCTGAGCCATTCGGTTTCATCCAGTTCGGGACATCCATTCGGGATGCGGTCCCACTGCTGCCACCAGTTGTAACGAACTCTGACATGGTAGCTAGGGGGTTCGTTGGCTTTGTACCGAATGGCCGGGAGCCAGAATAATTATAGCTCACCGTTCGATTCTCCGTTCACCAGTTTAATCCAAAAGAGGTTAAAGGCTGTAGCTGAGATTCCCCCCAATAGTGATCAGTCACCCAAACACCAGTCAAAACATGATGAAGGGTGTAACAGCACTTTATTGATGCCACATGGGCTTTTATGGAAGTCCCCCTGCAGGAGGACCTCCCACAGTATACAAACATAATAACCAATGACATTGTATACAAACTCCCCCACCCCCCCGCCTGTGATACAATCAACAACACAATGGAATTGCCTGTTATACAATCATCAGCACAATGGCATTGCCTGTGATACAATCAACAAAATAAAAGTAATGAATCCAGCCAATAACAGGGGTTCTGTTACACCTACCTACTCAGACACCCAAGACAGACGTCACTGACTCGTCCGCCCCTATGGCTCCTGAAGCCCCAGGACAGTATGGTTACGTTACTGTGACAGAATATCACCCTTGGAGTCCTAAAGACCAATTAGGACTGCTGACTAGACTCCCAGACCCCCTGATGAGACCAATGCCCACTGCCAGGATGTTACAACAGATTCAGGCGACATACAGACCCACCTGGGCTGACCTGAAGGACTTAATGTTACTGAAACTAGGGGAATCACAGTATCAGGTTGTGGACCCTTTCCTGAACATAGGAGGAGGGCTTTTGACAATTTTTTTTAGAATATTGGGAGAAAACACTACCATCAGGGGCAGAGGTTGTCCGAGTTTTCACAGAATGGACAAGGGGAAAAGATAACGAGAGTTGTAGAAGCCTAAAAGATGTAGTTCAGGGACCTCAAGAGACAGAGACGTATGCAGCTGGACTGTGGACCATTTGGACTGACATGGGGTGGGATCAGACTGGACCAATGTGTGAAAAATTGTTGACATCAGCATTTATGGAAGGCTTGAGACCTGCTCTGCAAGCCAAGCTAAAAGCCTGTAAACCTGAATGTCGAGTCACTTCACTGCCACAATTGATTGCTGCTGCAAAAGGTTTAGAACTGGACATGAAAAAGAATTCAGGGGCTGCAGTCAAATATGTCAATCAAGGCCAGGGACAGCAACAAACGTCCCATAGAGATTTCAGATATTATGACTGTGGGAAACCTGGCCACATAAAACGAGATTGCCGCTGTCATGCCGGCAACAGGAGGCGCCCAATGATTCTGACAGTGGAAATCAACAGACCTCCACTGCCATTTTTACCTCCTGCTAGAAAATGGGCAACACCTTGCCAGTACTGCTCGCAAAAACTGAAGAAAAGGGCCCCAACTTCATGTACCTGTATCCATAGGAAACAGAAAGGCAGTACCATTCCTGGTTGACACGGGGGCAATCAAAACAGTAGTAGACCAGAGTTTCTTGCGGCCACATCAGTTAACACCATGGCAAGTACGGGCTGTGGGATTTACAGGAGAAACAGTTTTTGTCTGTGAATCTGATCAAATTAAGCTAAAGTTAAAAAAAGGTAGTACGTTTGTTACCCAATTGTTAAAGAAAATCTGGCAGAACCTCTTTTAGGGACCGATGTTTTGCAAGCATTGGGAGCCCACATACACTTTGACCCCGATGGCACTACCCATGTAGATTTTGGGGCCTCAGAGGAAGTATTATGTCCCTTAATAGCGACACTAGCCCTACCTGAGACTGAACCTTCAGGATTAACTCTTGTAGACCAAGCTGTTCTTGACTCTTGAGGTGGTGCCGAAGGATTTGTGGGCAACATCTAACACAGACAGTGGAAGTCTCCCTGTGTCTCCAGCTTGTCGCAGATATAAAGCGCAAAAATGCTTTATATACAAAAAGAAAACAAAAGAAAGGATCAAAGGAAAAATATCAAAGTTATTGATCCTACTGAGGAGAGGGCGACATAATAACCTCTCAGCTCATTGACGAGAACCTTAATTATTTTGTGCAACTAGAAAGAAAACGAGGTACCATCATCTATGCAAAAATATATGCGAGTTTATTATACATAAGTGCTAAATATAAAATCGATGATACAACCTGTACAATGATAGATAATGAAATATAATACCACTACTTTCAAACAATACTGAATATCGCCAATCAATGCAATGATATGCAACAATTCAAATTAAAGAAGGGTAGGGATATCAACCCCTTCCTATCACCTTTTTAACCAATTGAGGTATATGGCGGCACTATAAATTTACCAGCTCGGTATCAGGCTAGGGAATATCAAAGTTCCCAAGGACTAGGTACCAATGTCTGATCCTCAGTTAGCAATATGCATCTTTGCTAAGAGAATGATCAAAATTGATCAGGAGCCTTATCAATTACAGATCCACAATTGGGGATCTTTGACTATATACCGGGCTAAGTAACTTATCAATACCGCAAGCAATAAACAAGATATACGTTACCAAGGGTCAAAAGGTGAGTAGGGCTCCGGAGGGACGGTCAGCTCTCCAGAGGGTTCCCCGTGGTCCAGGATAAAACCCAAAGTTTTGCCACGTTCTGTTTTAGTCCTTTCTTTGTAGAACTTTTCTTTTTCTTTCTTTTGGAATCTCCTCTCTCATTCCGTCTATTATTAATATTCACAGACTTCTCAAAAGAATACACCTATTTAGATAACAGTCTTCCAACCAAACCAGAGGGTGTGCACATATGGTAATGGTACTGTGAGATCATACATTACCCAAAATGCTTTGTGGTGAACGTGTTATGTTACCTGCCGATACCTAGGCGGCAATATTGTATAAGCTATAAATGTGAAGCTTTTAGGAGTTAAATTTATATAATGTGACTTCATGTTAAGTGGTAAACATCCACCACCTGGGACATACATCAAAAAGGGAGGCATACCCCCTGACACTTGAAGCAATTAAAACCTAGATTCCCATAAACTAGTATAACTGTTCTCATGTCATAAAGTTAAAATGTAGACAACAAATGTGTGGGTTTTGGTTTTCACAGGTGCCTTATCTTATGAAAATAACACAACTTTTCTAAGCAAAAATACAACTGAGCATGCTTTCCTAGATACTTCAGGAATACACGCTTCTGGTGATACACACACAGGATATATATACGTTAATATACGATTATAACATGTAACAAAATAAAACCAATATGTGAAACATAAAACAACACATATATGATATATCGATTAACTTGTGTCAAAACTAAATACGATCCACTATATGAACAAACAGACATTATATGATTGTCTGATTAATAAATCTCATTAAAAAGATATATGACAGATGAGTCCCAGGAAGAACCTTATCTCGGCTCATAGCCTAGTGATGAGGTAAAATCACTCCCTTAGATAGGCCCACATCTGCCAGGAAGAACCTTTCCTTGAACCCATTTTTCTCTTTTACAATGAAGGTTCATACAGGAGGGTGAACATAAGTACAACATGGCTGCTTATAGGCCATGAATACACGTTATAACAATAATAATGTATAAATGTTTATATACTTATGAAAAGGCATGACAGGCTATGGTGCATCTCTGGCCAGGATGTCGCCCCCCTCAAGTAAAGCAGTACCCCATCAGTCATGCCCAGGAGATAGCAGTGACCAGTCAAATTAATGCTTTCTTCCAGGCCGGGATCTTGATAAAAACAGTATCTCCTGCTAATACCCCGCTGTTCCCAATAAAGAAGAAACTAGTTAAGAGACAGCCTGTTAGTTACAGGATGGTTCATGATCTTAGAGTTAAAGTTAATAAGGTGACAGTTTAACAAACTCTAATAGTAGCAAATCCTCATTCCTTACTGTCACAAGTTCCATACACTGCTACGTGTTACAGTGATAGACCTGTCAAGTGTCTTCTTTAGTGTCCCGCTGCATCCTGACTGTCAGTATCTGTTTGACTTTACATTTAAGGTAACCAGTACACTTGGACTGTCCTGCCTCAGGGAGCTCAGAACTCCCAAACCATGTATACACAGGCTCTGCAATTTGTCCTTACAAACTGGGCACCACCTGGCTCAGTGGTCCTGTTACAATACATGGATGATTTGCTTCTATGTGCTGAAACCAATGAAATTTGCTGTGAAGCAACTATATATCTTTTTAATTTTCCTGCATCAGAACGGGTATAAAGCCTGAAAACAGAAGCTGCAGTTTTGTAAAAACAAGGTTGTATTTCTAGGACACTGTCTCTCCCACGGAGCTCGGCACCTAACCCCAGAAAGAAAGGAAGCTGTTGAAAGGAGACAAGTGCTCAAAGGAGCACAAAACCTAAGGGTGTTTTTGGGGCTGGTGTCATACTGTCGCACCAGCATTAGACATGCCTCCATGTTAATGTAGCCATTATATGATTGCCTGTTATCTGAACCATTTTACCTTACAGAAGAGGCAGTGAATAATTTTCATACATTGAAGCTGGGCATAACCTCGGCCCCAGCCCTGGGTATTCCTAAATATGCAGAGGAATTTCAGTTGTTCTGCTCAGAAATGCAGGGTCACAGCACGACTGTACTGACCCAGAAAACATGGTCACCGCCAGTGACGTAAATTTCAGCCAGATTAGATCCTGCCGCCAGAGGCGCCCATTCCTGTGTCAGGTCGGTAGCAGCAGTGCAGGCAAGGATAGAAATTGTGTTAGAGTACCCGGTGATTGAACAAATACCTCATGATATACAGGGCATATTAACACAGGTTCAACCTAAGAATATTTATATGGCTATGCAACTTAGACTCCAGTGTGCACTCCTCATGCCTGCTAACATTTCTTTCAAAAGGTGTACTACTTTGCATCGTGCTACTTTGTTACCAATTACAAATTCAGACCCAGGGAAGGGGGCATAGAAGGTACAGGCAGCCTCCTAAATGACATGATGGAACATGACCCCCATGACTATGTACAATTAGTGCAGTGTTTCTCAAATAGTGGGGCGCGCCCCCCAGGGGGGGAGCGAGGCTCCGTAAAGGGGGGCTCCAGGTCACAGGAGATGAACGCTTCCACTGTGGAAGCGTTCATCTCCATAGTGATCTGTATCGCCGTCCTCTGGACAGCGATACAGATCGCTGTGCTGTGCGGCAGTGGAGGGAGAGGAGTCTCCCTCCCCTGCTCCTCTGATAGGCTGCCGACACAAGGCCCGCAGCCTATCAGAGCGGTTCAGGCGGCGCGATGGCGTCATCGCGCCGCCTGAGCAGAGTGCAGAGCGGGACACCGGCCGGAAGAGGCCTGCATCCAGCGCTTCCAGGGAGGTAAGTATTGGGGGGTTTAATTTAATGTAGCCTGCACATGATTGGGGAGGGGGTTAATGTAGCCTGCACATGATTGGGGAGGGGGTTAATGTAGCCTGCACATGATTGGGGAGGGGGTTAATGTAGCCTGCACATGATTGGGGAGGGGGTTAATGTAGCCTGCACATGATTGGGGAGGGGGTTAATGTAGCCTGCACATGATTGGGGGAGGGGGTTAATGGAGCCTACACATGATTGGGGAGGGGGTTAATGGAGCCTACACATGATTGGGGGAGGGGGTTAATGGAGCCTGCACATGATTGGGGAGGGGGTTAATGTAGCCTGCACATTGATTGGGGAGGGGGTTAATGGAGCCTGCACATTATTTGGGGAGGCGGGTTAATGGAGCCTGCACATGATTGGGGGAGGGGTTAATGGAGCCTGCACATGATTGGGGGAGGGGGTCAATGGAGCCTGCACATGATTGGGGAGGGGTTAATGGAGCCTGCACATGATTTGGGGAGGGGGTTAATGGAGCCTGCACATGATTTTTGGGGGGAAGAGCCTGCACATGATTTGGGGGAGGGGGAAGCCTGGACCCTGCACATGATTGGGGAGGGGGTTAATGTAGCCTGCACATGATATGGGGGGTGTTAATGGCCCTCGCCTGTGGGGAGATTGGTGTACTTATAACAATTTTATAGACAAATGATACTATTTACAGTCGCGCGGGGCGCGAAATGTTTTCTTCTTCCTAGGGGGCATGACAGAAAATAATTGAGAAGCACTGAATTAGTGCAACAAGAAACATCAGGATTTAATTATGTACATAAAAACTCCCTTGATAACGCTGATTTTGAGTATTTTCTAGATGAAATCAGGTCCATGGGAGAGGACGGCCGGTTCCACACTGGATATGCAGTGGTCACACAGCATGTGGTAGGGATAGCTGAACCACTCCCACCTCACATGCCAACACAAGAGAAGGAGCTTAAGGCACTCACTGAGGCGTGTAAATTGACCAAGGGGAAGACTGTGAACATCTTCACAGACTCAAGGTATGCTTTTGGTATTGCACATGACTATGGACCCATATGGCAGGCTACAGATTTTCTAACATCAACAGGCCAGCCAATTAAACATAAAGACTCTGTACTTGAACTTATGAACTCTCTGTTATTGCCAGAGGAGGTTGTTATAATTAATGTAAAGGCTCATATAAGATGTACAATGGTGGAAGCAAAAGGCAATGATCGAGCAGACAAGGCAGCCAAACAAGCTGCACTCTAGCCACTAAAATGCTGACACCACCCCAGTGAGAGCCTTGAGACCTGAGGACATTTCAGTAAGTACATTTCAAAGAATGCTCGAATAAGCCCCTCAGGAGGAAAAAGAACTTTAGGCAAAACAAGGGGCCAAACCTGATAAACATGGAATTTGGAGAAACAAGGACAAATTTGTCTACCACGCCTTCTGTGCCCTGCTATGGCTCAGGAGGCCCACGAACCCACTCACCTATCAAAGGTGCTATGGTAAGTGTGGTTAATGCAGGGTGGATTGCTCCAGGATTTTCTACAGTGGCAGTTCGGTTTGTACAAGGATGTATGGTCTGTGCATTGAACAATCCCGGTCAAGTGATGAAGACTCCAATCAATACACCCCCAGGCCACTTTACCCATTCCAGAGACTGCAGATAGACTATATACAACTGCCTCAGGTAAGAGTGTATGAATTTGTCCTTGTGTGTATTGATATCTTTTCAGGGTGGCCGGAAGCCTTCCCAGTACCAAGGCAAATGCAAAGAACACAGCAAAGAAACTGGTTTGTGAAGCGTGTCCAAAGGTTATTGACAGACAGTATTATCCCCATTTACGATTCTGTTTGGGCGCCCCCAGATTAGGATTGTATTTTCCACAACAGTTGCAAATGAACAATGATAGCCTGCACATGATTGGGGAGGGGGTTAATGTAGCCTGCACATGATTGGGGAGGGGGTTAATGGAGCCTACACATGATTGGGGGAGGGGGTTAATGGAGCCTACACATGATTGGGGAGGGGGTTAATGGAGCCTGCACATGATTGGGGAGGGGTTAATGTAGCCTGCACATTGATTGGGGAGGGGGTTAATGGAGCCTGCACATTATTTGGGGAGGCGGGTTAATAGAGCCTGCACATGATTGGGGGAGGGTTAATGGAGCCTGCACATGATTGGGGGAGGGGGTCAATGGAGCCTGCACATGATTGGGGGAGGGTTAATGGAGCCTGCACATGATTTGGGGAGGGGGTTAATGGAGCCTGCACATGATTTTTGGGGGGAGAGAGCCTGCACATGATTTGGGGGAGGGGGAAGCCTGGACCCTGCACATGATTGGGGAGGGGGTTAATGTAGCCTGCACATGATATGGGGGGTGTTAATGGCCCTCGCCTGTGGGGAGATTGGTGTACTTATAACAATTTTATAGACAAATGATACTATTTACAGTCGCGTGGGGCGCAAAATGTTTTCTTCTTCCTAGGGGGCATGACAGAAAATAATTGAGAAGCACTGAATTAGTGCAACAAGAAACATCAGGATTTAATTATGTACATAAAAACTCCCTTGATAACGCTGATTTTGAGTATTTTCTAGATGAAATCAGGTCCATGGGAGAGGACGGCCGGTTCCACACTGGATATGCAGTGGTCACACAGCATGTGGTAGGGATAGCTGAACCACTCCCACCTCACATGCCAACACAAGAGAAGGAGCTTAAGGCACTCACTGAGGCGTGTAAATTGACCAAGGGGAAGACTGTGAACATCTTCACAGACTCAAGGTATGCTTTTGGTATTGCACATGACTATGGACCCATATGGCAGGCTACAGATTTTCTAACATCAACAGGCCAGCCAATTAAACATAAAGACTCTGTACTTGAACTTATGAACTCTCTGTTATTGCCAGAGGAGGTTGTTATAATTAATGTAAAGGCTCATATAAGATGTACAATGGTGGAAGCAAAAGGCAATGATCGAGCAGACAAGGCAGCCAAACAAGCTGCACTCTAGCCACTAAAATGCTGACACCACCCCAGTGAGAGCCTTGAGACCTGAGGACATTTCAGTAAGTACATTTCAAAGAATGCTCGAATAAGCCCCTCAGGAGGAAAAAGAACTTTAGGCAAAACAAGGGGCCAAACCTGATAAACATGGAATTTGGAGAAACAAGGACAAATTTGTCTACCACGCCTTCTGTGCCCTGCTATGGCTCAGGAGGCCCACGGGCCCACTCACCTATCAAAAGGTGCTATGGTAAGTGTGGTTAATGCAGGGTGGATTGCTCCAGGATTTTCTACAGTGGCAGTTCGGTTTGTACAAGGATGTATGGTCTGTGCATTGAACAATCCCGGTCAAGTGATGAAGACTCCAATCAATACACCCCCAGGCCACTTTACCCATTCCAGAGACTGCAGATAGACTATATACAACTGCCTCAGGTAAGAGTGTATGAATTTGTCCTTGTGTGTATTGATATCTTTTCAGGGTGGCCGGAAGCCTTCCCAGTACCAAGGCAAATGCAAAGAACACAGCAAAGAAACTGGTTTGTGAACGTGTCCAAAAGGTTATTGACAGACAGTATTATCCCCATTTACGATTCTGTTTGGAAGCGCCCCCAGATTAGGATTGTATTTTCCACAACAGTTGCAAATGAACAATGATAGCCTAACAAGGTATATGCGGGCCCTCACAAAGAGGCTTGAGCACACCCATAAACAAGTGTTTGCTTCCCTTCCAGATTCAGTAGAAGGAACACACAGTCTGCATCCAGGAGACTGGGTGGTGATAAAAAGACATGTGAGGAAAGGCCTGGATTCCAGATTTGATGGTCCTTTCCAAGTCCTGTTGACTACTCATACAGCAGTAAAGGTTGAAACAAAGCCCAACTGGATACACGCTTCTCACTGCAAGAAAGTTTCTCCTGCTGACAGCCACTCTGATCCTGGGAACAATGGCCCTTTACCAACAACTGAAGGATGATTGGGACAATGCACTTATCCAACACCACCAGGTGCTGTTTATAGGACTCAATGACACTGATAGAAAAATTAAAGACCTGTTAGATCTGTTAAAGAACTATGCCTTATCTGGCAATCCCTTTACCTACAATTTGTCTGTGAAGGTTCTCATTTATTCAGGTCATGGTATATCTGTAAAGAATACATCAAGGCAACTGGACTTGCTGTAGATAAAACGTTTTCACTTCCGGTTCCGGCGCTCGCAATGGCGGTCGCGTGAAGGAGCAGCTCCGCTCACCCTAGCCCGCAAACCAGGTCTCCCACGTGCCCAACAGCAGCAAACTGATCCCGAGATTCAGATCCGGGACCGGGGACACCGCAAGTTCCTCAACCGCAGCAGCTCCCAGACATCAGTTCTACCGCCCCAGCAGAGAGTGGCGAGGAGGCAGAGAGGGAAGATGGCGGCGGCAATAGATAGGGATAAGAACAATAGACTCACCAGGTCAGCCTCTCAACCTCCTGGCCCCTGCACAGAGACAGAGTCTGAGGCCAGCAGACAGGAGTGTGCAACTGAAGAGCAAGAACTTTCCCTCCCGCTCTCCTGCAAATCCATGGCTATAGAAGTAGCCAAACTACTAGCGCTGGACATTAAGGCGACCTTAGAAATATTAGAAATATTAGAAATAGAGAAAGCCCACACACAAATAAGAGAGGTGCTGCAAGTGAATAAGTACCTAAAGGAGAAAGTGGACGATCTGGAAAATCGCTCCAGACGAAACAACTTAAGAATAGTCGGGCTCCCTGAATCTGTGGCCCCTAATCAACTGGCCAAGGTATGTGCCCAAGATATCCCCCAAGCACTGGGGTTACAAGGAAAATTTACAGTGGAAAGAGCCCACAGGTTGGGTCCACCGAGTCCGCAAGATAAATCCCTGGGCCCACCCAGGCCACGCTGTGTTATGGTACGCTACCTCAATTACGCGGCAAAAGACGCCATTTTGTCAGCATACAAGAAATCAGCCCAGCCGCTTCTCCTCAACAACACTAAAGTGTTGCTTTTCAATGATTATTTGGCCGAGGTCACAAAAAAAAGGAGGGCTTTTTCATCCATCTGCACCTCCTTGGTCCGGAAGAGGACCAGATTCGCCGTAATGTACCCAGCCACTCTGAGAGTGTTCCAGGCGGATGGCACAATTGACACCTTTGCCTCCCCGAGAGAAGCAGCAGAAGCACTGGAACTCGACAGCGACATCCAGGGATCCTTCACTCCACCACAGGCCAGAACATCGGTGCCAGCGAAGGGGAGAGGTAGCCCACCGTTGGGACAGCGAAGATCTCCAAACCACAGACCAGGACCAGGACGACCACCAGCCAGATACGCGGCGGGGGACGCAGAATGGGACTGATCCCAGACCGGTCGGTCGGCTACAGGTCGCAATACTGAGGTACTTTTGCGAGATAAGGGTATGCAAGGATACCTACCCGAGCAAGAGGGACCATGAAGAAGGTTTGAGGGACTGAGGGTTACATCTGACCTAGGGGAGAAAGCATAGTGTTTAACTGTTTAAATGGGAAAAAAAAATAAATACATGGGGGTGGTCACCACACAATCCGGGACAGGGGACTATGTGTACAAGGTCTGGGGACGGACTAACCCCAATGGACATCCGGTTTCAAAGGGCTAGGGGGGAAGGGAATAAAGTTGCGGGAACTGTTCTGTTCTGATTGATGCTCGGGAAGGTTTGGCACGTGGCAGCCAGTTGCGCGAAAAAAGTGAAGTACAGAGAAGCACGTTCTTCTATGGTTTCTATTAATGGGAAAACTGTTTATGGGGGAGGGATGGGGAAAGTTTTGGAAATGATGCATATCGACAGGAAGATTTTTTGGGAATGTTCCGGGAACATTGTACAATATGGTAGTATGAAAATTATGTGATGGGTGTGTCCCCTGCAGTGAGCCGAGAAAATGTAGACAAATGATACGAGTGGTCACATGGAACGTTAAAGGATTACGATCACCATATAAACGGATGTCAGTCTTGAGACATTTAAAAAAACTTAAAGTGGATGTGGCCATGCTGCAGGAGACACACCTAGAAGAACAGGATTTTTGGAGACTGCGCAAATTATGGGTGGGTCACATATTTGGCTCCCCCTCTCAAGGGAGGAAGGCGGGGGTCATTACACTATTGAACAAACATTTACGAGCAGAGGTTAAGGAGACGTCAGCAGACAAGGAGGGGAGGAGATTGAAACTTACTCTGGAAATCTCGGGGGATAACATCACATTATACAATATATATGCACCCAACTCGTCCCAATTACACTACTATCATGCCTTAGAGACAGACTTATTGCAGGAAGAGAGCGGCTGTATCCTACTGGCAGGAGACTGCAACAGAGTCTTAGACGACAGGGAGGACAGGAAACAATCGACTCCCAGGGTCCATACTAACCCTACAGGTCCTCATACCCTGACGCCCTTTCTTAACACGACGGGTCTCACTGATGCGTGGAGACACTATCACCCGACGGACAGGGAGTTTACACATTTCTCCCACACACGGGCATCATGGTCTAGAATTGATTACTTTCTGGTTTCTGCGCCGATTTTGCAGAGAGTTCAAGGGGTGGAGATCTCAGATCTCGTCATCTCGGAACACGCACCAGTGATACTGGATATGCGAGATAACAGCCCAAAAGGAACTGATTTTGTGTGGAGAATGCCACACCACCTTCTGAGGGATGAAGAATTTGCCAACATCATGAAGGGGTGGTGGTGGGAATTCTCACAAGAGAACGAATCCTATAAAGATAATCCCCAAATATTCTGGGACACAGCTAAGGCGGTGTTACGGGGCAGAATTATGGCCTATACAATGAGTAAAAAGAAAGAGGTTCTCAGGAAGTATGGTCTGGCAGTAGATGCTCTGAGGGAAACTTATACGTCCTTTCTTCAATCTCCAACAGAGATTAACAAGGTCAATACTTTTGATTTTTATCTAGAAAACAGGGAGAGATGGCAGGGGTCGTACAAAAAGGCTGAATTTTTCAGGTACGGTAAAAAAGCCGGTAAACTATTAGCCCACCTTGCTAAGCCGTATGGCGCATCCTCGGCTATCCACCGACTCAGTGATGGCACCAGGGCTACACTCACACAACCTAAAGCCATAGTTGAGGTACATACTTCAAAACCTTGTATGCCCAAGATCCCTATGATATAGAGACGGCAAGGGATCTATTAAACAAAGTCACTCTTCCCTCCATATCTATAGAATCCCTTCAGTCAGTGAACAAAGAAATAGGAGAGGAGGAAGTCCGTGCGACTATAAAAGGCCTAGCGGATGGTGAAGCACCAGGGCCGGACAGGTTCCCAGCGGAATTTTATAAAAACATGCAAGGTGAATTTACGGCTACCTTAACCTCACTTTTTAACTCCATATTGAGGGGGGAGGGCCTGCCTCCGTCGGGCTCCTTAGCTTATATAAAGGTACTTCCCAAACAGGGTAAGGATCTCTCCCAACCAGGCTCTTATAGACCGATATCTCTCATAAACCAAGACATTAAGATACTGTCAAAATTACTGGCCAATAGACTGGCGCTAGTCATGCCTGATTTGATAGGCTCTCATCAGGTGGGATTCATGAAGGGCCGATCCGCCATCTCAAATATCAGGAAGGTATTGGCTGTCCTGGATGCCCTCAAGTCAGATATTATACCAGGAAACCCGGCCTTCTTGGCGCTCGACGCCGAAAAGGCATTTGATAATATTGGCTGGGCCTCGCTGGGGGAGGTCCTAGACGCCATGGGCTTCACAGGCAGTTTTCGAAATTACCTGGCTGCAATATATGATAAACCTAGTGCTCAAGTTTACGTACCGGGCTTTCTATCCTCTGGGATACCATTGCAAAAAGGAACTAGGCAGGGCTGCCCCCTTTCCCCCCTGTTGTTCAATCTCGCCCTAGAACCTCTAGCTAGGTTCCTAATACAAACCCCTCTATATGACGGGATTACAATAGGCACGCAGGAGATTAAACTCACTGGATTTGCCGACGACCTGCTACTATTTGTCAGAGATCCAACCACGCAGCTACACAACATTCTAGCAGCTCTCATGAAGTACGGGTCAGCCATAGGATACAAAATAAACATCTCAAAGAGCCAAATTATGTTTCTTAGGACCCCTGGTACTGATTTTACTCGCAATCTACCATTAGAAGTCAGACAAGACTATATCACCTATCTGGGAGTTAAAATCGGCAAACTCCCAACGACCATATATTCTCTAAATTACCCACCCTTGATAAATAATATTGTGGGAGAACTGAGCAAATGGAAAATGACGAGCTTTCCCAGATTACTTTACCCTCTGCAGACAATTCCCCTGCTGCTGAAACATACCGATATTAACAAAATACAGGCAGCCTTTATTCAATTCCTTTGGCGACATAAAAGGCCCCGAATAGCTTATGAAAAATTGACTATGCTAAAATGGGAAGGGGGACTACAGCTTCCGAACATCCGTCATTATAATCTAGCAGCGTTGTTTAGACATGTAAAGGATTGGGTTTGGGGTTCATCCCATTTCACAGTGGACAGGGTGGAACAGGAGCTGGCTAAACCCTGGGACCTAACGGCTATTTTACACACTAAATTGAAGGATATTCCGCCTCACATTAAACAATCTCTATTGCTACGGCATACCATTATGGCATGGAAGTCGGTACGTAAGATATACCGGCTACCGATTTATATATCGCATTACATGCCGTTATGGTCTCTACCGTCCTTCCCACAAGGGAGGGAAAACTCAATGTACCGGATATGGCTTCAAAAGGGTATTCACAAACTTAGGGACGTGTTAGATGACACGAATATGAAAATGCTGACTTGGGAGGAAATTAGGGCTAAATATGGGCTGACAGCCCCCCACTTCCTTCCCTTCTTACAACTACAGGGCTACTGCAGATCACTAGCGGAACAGCTGGGCGACGGCAATAGATTGACATGGTTTGACGCACTTTTGGGGTCAAAGGACTCTATGATTCCATTGTCAGACCTGTATCGCAGGATCCACGGCATACAGACAATAGGAATTGTAGATCGGGCCTTTACAGCGTGGGAAAGGGAGCTGCAGGTAGCTGGACTAGCGAAACAAATTAGAGAAGGTTATGAGATGGTACAGAAGACCATATATAACGAACAGTGGCGGGAGACACAGTTAAGACTGATACACAGGGCGACTTTTGCATTTGACTTGCCATATAGGAGTGCTCCAGCTCATTATTTGAGACACTGCCCTAAATGTCTGTTACCGAAAGAGGGTCTTCTTCACGCATCGTGGCAGTGCCCAAATGTATCCCCAATATGGTCCCAGGCCAAGGATTTTATAGCTACGGTGTGGGAAGTGGACCTGACTCTCACACCCCAACAATGTATCTTCCAGTTCATTCCGGTTGACCAAAAAAATGAGGAGGGGAATGGCGTCAGAGTGAAGGGGGTACATATCCTACTGATGTCGGTAAAGAAGGCGCTTTTACGCCATTGGCTCAGCAAGGATACCCCAACATGGGATGAAGTGTTAGGCATAATGAAAGCCATGTTATACATGGAACGTTTGGAATTGGAACGACATAAAGAGAAATCAATAGGCAACTTCATTAAAAAATGGAGAAAATTCATGGAGAATTCCTTGCCACCAGAAGAAATTAGAGAAGTAATGGCCCCATTTACACAAACCAAATGGTATATGCAGGCCAAGATTAGCGGGAAATTAGGCCGCTTGGAGGTGGATAGAACGGAAGATGAGAGGGGGGTCTAGTGCCTGACTATGGTAGAATGTCGGACGGGATGGATGAGTTGTGAGATTTTGCATCATTTCCTCATGTTCTTAGGGTGGGTTGGGTTAGGGTGGGGGGCGGGAGGCAATTTTGAAAAATGGGAAAAAAGTGGAGATACAGGACTCATGCTATCAACCATCATAGGGCAGGTCATACACAAAGATAGAGCCAAGTTTTCCATTTGCCTGTATCGTCTTATTCCTATGCTCACTTGCACTGATTACTCTGTCAATGCTACAGTGTACCATGATTGTATGACTTGATTTGTCTCCAAATAAAGAGATGTTTAAAAAAAAAAAAAAAAAACGTTTTCAAGAAATCTACAGCAAATCAAGTTGTCTTGATTTATTCATTACAGATTTACCTACAATTACACTTTGCCCGGTGATCTCTATTTTGCCTGTGGACTAGCAGCATACAAGTGAATCCCTCTCGGAGCATCTGGGACGTGCACACTAGTAAGGCCCTATTCACACATCCGCAATGTAGTCCGCATGTATTCCGCAATTTTGCGGAATACATGCGGACCCATTGACTGTGAATGGGGCCGGGAAAGATGCGGAGAGCACACACTGTGCTCTCCGCATCCGATTTTGCGGAGCGCGCCGCCGATTTTCCGGTCCGCGGCTCCGCAAAAAAAATAGAGCATGTCCTATTCTTGTCCGCAATTGCGGACAAGAAGAGGCATTTTCTATGGAGTTCGGGCAATGTGCGGTCCGCAAAAATGCGGAATGCACATTGCCGGTGTGTCCGTGTTTTGCGGATCCGCGGCTCCGTGGATCCGCAAAACACTTGCGGATGTGTGAATAGGGCCTAAGACTGACTCCTGCCACTTTCATTTTACCACAAGACAAGGTTGATGTTAATGCAGCCCCAAACATACCCTTTACCGCAAGGCTGCAGACAAGATCCCTAGGCCCAATGGAAGAGCCATGTAGTTGAAATGAGTATCTCGAATAAATTATTAAGCGCTCTGTTCCTTGATTTGATAGCAATGCAGATGTGGGACAAGTTAGTAGTATCCACAGATTATCTTGATGATCAGATATGGAAAGTGTTAGGAATGCTGAATCAGACTAATGATGTTCAGTCCCAACTCATTTTTGTTACTAACCAACATACCCTATTATTAGATTATCTCACTGCCAAAGAAGGAGGAATGTGTCAAGTGATAGGTCCCGCCTGCTGCCACTATTTAGACCCCAAGGAAACCTATAAGTATGAGCAGGGATAGAGAAAATGAAGGAAATGCAGGAAAAATGGTTGAGAGAACATAGTACAAACAAAGATTTCTGGTGGGGAGACAGTTTCTCATTTCTAAATCCCGCTAACTGGTTCAAAGGGGTCAGTGGGTGGTTGGTGGGAATTTTACAAACAATAATGCAAGTAGTGTTGATTATGATAGTAGTATATGCTGGGATTAAGCTTATGTTTATGTGCACCAACAGGCTCTGCACCAAAAGGAGAAATTACCAGGACTATTGAGAGGTCTTGGGAACTGCATTGATACCTGGGATGGAATCTGGCCTCCGGCTGGCAGTTGGGCCTATACCACCTCGAGTACCTCTGGGTTAAGATGTCAGTTCCAAGATATCTCAAAATAGGGGAATTGTGAGGGATGAGAATCCATTTTGTATGAGTATTTCTTCCATCTTGTGCATATGTGGAAAATTAATGAGCCAGCTGGCAGGATGTAGGGAGTCTCTGTGTATATAGATGACATGTTCCTAGCTGCAAGGCCAAGGTAGCCGCTCCCTTATCAGCATTCCCTGTAGCTTTAAGGATGCGCTGCTAAAGAATGCTAACTTTGAGATAAGATGCTGTTACCATATATAAGAAAGCATATGAAGTACACGATGTCTTTACTGGTAATAGTAAGGCTACTTTCACACTAGCGGCAGGACGGATCCGAGATCTTTTGATAGTACTGCCATTGCAGTGATATGGCTCCCTTACCCACTATTTCCAGTACATGCCGGATAAGTGGTCATGATGTTCCCATGTATGCGTAAACCACTCAATTGCATTAGTGATCACATGCAAAAGAACAGCATGTGACTACAGAGGCTCAGCAGTCACGTGCCAATTAAAGGGGTTTCTACAGGATTTTAATATTAATGACCTATGCTCAACCCAACCCCCACAGAGGTGGTATCTCCAGTGCTGCTCTCATTCTCACCATCTCCATAAACTACGCAATACTATACTATAACATACAGAGCAGATACATTGTACACTATACAGTAATACATCACCCATACAGTGTACACTATACAGTAATTTGTACAATATAATACAGCGCCCATACATTGTATACTATACAGTAATGCAGTCCATACATTGTATACTATACTGTAACGCAGCCCCCACACATTGTACACTATACTATAATGCAGCCCCCCCACATTGTACACTATACTGTAATGCAGCCCCCACACATTGTACGCTATACTGTAATGCAGCCCCCATACATTGTATACTGTACTATGTACGCTATACTGTAATACAAAGCCCATATATTGTAGGCTAAACTGTAATACAGAGCCCTTATTGTACACTATACTGTAAAACAGAGCCCATACATTGCACACTATACTATAATACAGAGCCCATACATTGTACGCTATACTGTAACACAGAGCCCACACATTGCACACTATACTATAATACAGAGCCATACATTGTATGCTATACTGTAATAAAGAGCCCACACATTGTATACTATACTGTAATGCAGCCACACACTGTATACTATACTGTAATGCAGCCCCACACACTGTATACTATACTGTAATGCAGCCCCCACACACTGTATACTATACTGTAATGCAGCCACACACTGTATACTATACTGTAATGCAGCCACGCACTGTATACTATACTGTAATGCAGCCCCCACACACTGTATACTATACTGTAATGCAGCCCCCACGCACTGTATACTATACTGTAATGCAGCCCCCACACACTGTATACTATACTGTAATGCAGCCACACACTGTACACTATACTGTAATGCAGCCCCCACACACTGTATACTATACTGTAATGCAGCCACCACACATTGTATACTATACTGTAATGCAGACCCCACACACTGTATACTATATTGTAATGCAGCCCCCACGCACTGTATACTATACTGTAATGCAGCCACACACTGTACACTATACTGTAATGCAGCCCCCACACACTGTATACTATACTGTAATGCAGCCACCACACATTGTATACTATACTGTAATGCAGCCCCCATACATTGCATACTATACTGTAATGCAGCCCCCACACACTGTATACTATACTGTAATGCAGCCCCCACGCACTGTATACTATACTGTAATGCAGCCCCCACACACTGTATACTATACTGTAATGCAGCCACGCACTGTATACTATACTGTAATGCAGCCCCCACACACTGTATACTATACTGTAATGCAGCCACGCACTGTATACTATACTGTAATGCAGCCCCCACACACTGTATACTATACTGTAATGCAGCCACACACTGTACACTATACTGTAATGCAGCCCCCACACACTGTATACTATACTGTAATGCAGCCCCCACACACTGTATACTATACTGTAATGCAGCCACGCACTGTATACTATACTGTAATGCAGCCCCCACACACTGTATACTATACTGTAATGCAGCCACACACTGTATACTATACTGTAATGCAGCCCCCACACACTGTATACTATACTGTAATGCAGCCACACACTGTATACTATACTGTAATGCAGCCCCCACACATTGTATACTATACTGTAATGCAGCCCCCATACATTGTATACTATACTGTAATGCAGCTCCCATACATTGTATACTATACTGTAATGCAGCCCCCACACATTGTATACTATACTGTAATGCAGCCCCCACGCACTGTATACTATACTGTAATGCAGCCCCCACATATTGTATACTATACTGTAATGCAGCCCCCACACACTGTATACTATACTGTAATGCAGCCCCCACACACTGTATACTATACTGTAATGCAGCCCCCACACACTGTATACTATACTGTAATGCAGCCCCCACACATTGTATACTATACTGTAATGCAGCCACACACTGTATACTATACTGTAATGCAGCCCCCACACACTGTATACTATACTGTAATGCAGACCCCACACACTGTATACTATACTGTAATGCAGCCCCACACATTGTATACTATACTGTAATGCAGCCACACACTGTATACTATACTGTTATGCAGCCCCCACACATTGTATACTATACTGCAATGCAACCACACACTGTACACTATACTGTAATGCAGCCCCCATACATTCTATACTATACTGTAATGCAGCCCCCATACATTGTATACTATACTGTAATGCAGCCCCCACACACTGTACACTATACTGTAATGCAGCCCCCACACACTGTATACTATACTGTAATGCAGCCACACACTGTATACTATACTGTAATGCAGCCCCCACACACTGTATACTATACTGTAATGCAGCCCCCACACACTGTATACTATACTGTTGTGCAGCCACACACTGTATACTATACTGTAATGCAGCCCCCACACATTGTATACTATACTGTTGTGCAGCCACACACTGTATACTATACTGTAATGCAGCCCCCACACATTGTATACTATACTGTAATGCAGCCCCCACACACTGTATACTATACTGTAATGCAGCCCCCACACATTGTATACTATACTGTAATGCAGCCACACACTGTATACTATACTGTAATGCAGCCCCCACACACTGTATACTATACTGTAATGCAGCCCCCACACACTGTATACTATACTGTAATGCAGCCACGCACTGTATACTATACTGTAATGCAGCCACCACACATTGTATACTATACTGTAATGCAGCCCCCACACATTGTATACTATACTGTAATGCAGCCCCCACACACTGCATACTATACTGTAATGCAGCCACCACACATTGTATACTATACTGTAATACAGCTCCCACACATTGTATACTATACTGTAATGCAGCTCCCACACACTGTATACTTATACTGTAATGCAGCCCACACACTGTATACTATACTGTAATACAGCCACACACTGTATACTATACTGTAATGCAGCCCTCTATACATTGTATACTATACTGTAATGCAGCCACTAACACTGTATAATTATACTGTAATGCAGCTCCACACATTGTATACTATACTGTAATGCAGTCAACACTGTATACTATACTGTAATGCAGCCCACACACTGTATACTATACTGTAATGCAGCCCCACACACTGTATACTATACTGTAATGCAGCCCCCACACACTGTATACTATACTGTAATGCAGCCCCCACACACTGTATACTATACTGTAATGCAGCCCCCACACATTGTATACTATACTGTAATGCAGCCCCCACACACTGTATACTATACTGTAATGCAGCCACACACTGTATACTATACTGTAATGCAGCCACCACACATTGTATACTATACTGTAATGCAGCCCCCACACATTGTATACTATACTGTAATGCAGCCCCCACACACTGTATACTATACTGTAATGCAGCCACCACACATTGTATACTATACTGTAATGCAGACCCCACACACTGTATACTATACTGTAATGCAGCCACACACTGTATACTATACTGTAATGCAGCCCCCACACACTGCATACTATACTGTAATGCAGCCACCACACATTGTATACTATACTGTAATGCAGACCCCACACACTGTATACTATACTGTAATGCAGCCACACACTGTATACTATACTGTAATGCAGCCACGCACTGTATACTATACTGTAATGCAGCCCCCACACACTGCATACTATACTGTAATGCAGCCACCACACATTGTATACTATTCTGTAATGCAGCCCCCACACATTGTATACTATACTGTAATGCAGCCCCCACACACTGTATACTATACTGTAATGCAGCCACACACTGTATACTATACTGTAATACAGCCACACACTGTACACTATACTGTAATGCAGCCCCCACACACTCTATACTATACTGTAATGCAGCCCCCACACACTGTATACTATACTGTAATGCAGCCACACACTGTATACTATACTGTAATGCAGCCCCCACACACTGTATACTATATTGTAATGCAGACCCCACACACTGTATACTATACTGTAATGCAGCCACACACTGTATACTATATTGTAATGCAGACCCCACACACTGTATACTATACTGTAATGCAGCCACACACTGTACACTATACTGTAATGCAGCCCCCACACATTGTACACTATACTGTAATGCAGCCCCCACACATTGTACACTATACTGTAATGCAGCCACCACACACTGTATACTATACTGTAATGTAGCCCCCACACATTGTACACTATACTGTAATGCAGCCCCCACACACTGTATACTATACTGTAATGCAGCCACACACTGTATACTATACTGTAATGCAGCCCCCACACACTGTATACTATATTGTAATGCAGCCCCCACACACTGTATACTATACTGTAATGCAGCCACACACTGTACACTATACTGTAATGCAGCCCCCACACATTGTATACTATACTGTAATGCAGCCACACACTGTATACTATACTGTAATGCAGCCCCCACACATTGTACACTATACTGTAATACAGCCCCCACACACTCAATACTATACTGTAATGCAGCCCCCACACATTGTACACTATACTGTAATACAGCCCCCACACACTCTATACTATACTGTAATGCAGCCCCCACACACTGTATACTATACTGTAATGCAGCCCCCACACACTGTATGCTATACTGTAATGCAGCCCCCACACATTGTATACTATATTGTAATGCAGCCACACACTGTACACTATACTGTAATGCAGCCACACACTGTACACTATACTGTAATGCAGCCACACACTGTAATGCAGCCACACATTGCTGTATTACAGGCTATGACACATCGCTTTCTCCTCATGCAGGACTATGACGCGCCAGAGGGAATCACTGGAATCAGAGTGGCCGCCTGTGACTCCTCCCAGTCAGGTCAGGGCGGAGTCTCCTCCTCCTCCCCGTATCTAGGCCCCACCCCTCTGGCTGTATGGTGACCTGGGAGAGATGGAGAGAGGCCGGATGCTGAGGAGGATGGAGACGAGGTCCCGGGTGACGCCGCTGCTCGTGGTTCTACACCTGTACCTGTGGGTGCCCAGCGCCCGTGCCCAGACAGACAGCCGCTCCTATCATGTGCTGCTCAAACAGAACCTGGGTGAGTGGAGGTCATTGTTCAGGGGTGATTGGGGGCGCTGCAGCCGTGACCCGGTACCTGTACATGCAGCATGCATCCTCAGGGTGGCGCAGTGCTGGGCCAGGGGAACACAGGATGATGCTGGGTGTTCGTGTATTTCTATAGGGCCAGTGATCTAGAGAATGAAGCCCTGTACAGGAACTGCAGGGGATGTGGAGGTATATGGTGACAGAGCAAATGCCAGATGTGTAATTTGGTGTAATTTGAATCAGATTGTGCTGTCACCAGTGTCACCTCCCCCTCAGTACCTGTGAAGACATAAGCTATACACCTGATCCAGCTCCCTGCATGTTGTCACTGCATGGACCATGTCTTCTGCATGGACCATGTCATGTGCACCTCTGCAGCCAATGGGTGACGTGGGTCACATGCTGCTTAGGGACATGTAACCACTGATGCCAGTCATCGGCATAAGTACCAACATCTCAGTTGGTAAAATCAGGGCATATAAACACAGCTCCAGGGAACGCCCGGGATTGGGATTTGTGCTAGGCCCGCCCATTTTCAGCTCGGGACAGCACCAATTTCCCAGGACTGCCTCTGACAATCGGGGACATCCCGGCAGATTTGGGACAGTTGGCAAGTATGCATTGGTGGGGACTGGGAGTGCAGTGAACACAGCCAGAAGCCATTGAGCAGCAGGGAGCAGGTCAGGTACCAGTGTGTGTTATAAAAAGAAATAAATTCCTGGTTAACCCATTTAAGATAATCTCTATGAATCGTGTATTACTTTCTAAGGGTACCTTCACACTGTTTTTTTTCTTTTCCGGCATAGAGTTCCGTCGTCGGGGCTCTATGCCGGATGAATACTGATCCGGATTATCCCCATGCATTCGGAATGGAGAGAAATCCGTTCAGGATGCATCAGGATGTCTTCAGTTCAGTCACTGAACGTTTTTTGGACGGAGAAAATACCGCAGCATGCTGCGGTATTCTGTCCGTCCTGGGATGCGGAGCAAAATGGATCATAACCCCCAATGTAAGTCAATGGGGACGGATCTGAGTTCCAAACGGATCTGTTTTGGCAATGTTAAAAAATAGTTAAAGTTAATGCAAGTGGATCCGTTCAAACGGATGCATGCGGTTGTATGATCTGTAACTGAAGCGTTTTTTTTCTGGCATAGAGCCCCGACGACGAAACTCTATGCCGGAAAACAAAAACGCCAGTGTGACGGTACCCTAAATTACACATCCAACACACAATATAATATTAGCACAAATGATTCATAACAGTACCAGATATTGTATACTGTATGCCTTAAGACGCAGCTAGGATTTAGAGGAGGAAAAAGAAGAAAAACTAATATTTTGTGCCAAACAGTGTGCTAAAATAAGGCCCCCTATAGTGCCCCCAGCAGTAACAAGGCCCCTCTATAAAGCATCCCTTTAGAGCCCCCAGTAGTAATAAAGCCCCCCTATAGTGTCCCCAGTACTTCTAATGCTAGGTGTTTGCCTGACTGATGGACACGGTACTGTTGCACAGGCATTAATAGTGGCCCCACTGTAATTAAGATGCCCCTGGTTGCCAGGCAGGGAACCCAGGTCCCACACTCTGCCAGGAAACCTGCCACTGTGCGCTATTCACCCCGCTCCTCCCCTGTATGGCCCTTGGCAGCTGTATCTTCCACAGAGGCAATGCTAGTCCTATATGTATCCCAACCCTGTCAGTGCCACAGTGTGCCATTACTCCCCCTCTCCCCACAGAGACAGTGCCACCATATCACCCCTTACTCACAGTCTGGCATACTGGAGCAGACCTCCTCCACAGTGGCAGTGCCAATGCCGAATCCCGGTCTGAGGTGGCACACAGCAGCAGTCCCTTACAAGTGGAGGGACTCTGCTAAACCGTGCTCGAGGGGACAGGAGTGAACTGTGGCGGGCTCACGCTTCTTGCAAATTAACAGAACTGGTGAAGAGTGCCCATTGGATTCGGATCACAGGTCAGCTGCGGTGATGCAGTCAGCACTGTGGAGGAGGGCAGAGCCGCCAAGTGAGTGTAATCTACTAGTGTGCCCTGCAGGCGCAGAGGAGGAAGCGCTAAAGATCTCTGCCAGAGTTAACTGGTGCATCGATGCCGCCCCTCAAAGACGGTACAGGCCTCCACTCTATAAGACGCACTGACATTTTGCCACCACTTTTAGGGCAAAGAGTGCGTCTTAGGGTCCATTCACACGTCCAAGTGTGTTTTGCGGATCCGTGGATCCGCAAAACACGGACATCGGCGATGTGCGTTCCGCAATTTATAGTGCGGAAAATAATGTATCTCACTGTCACCACTGCTCTGGCCATGTGGGCCCTGTCACTGTGCCCAGGATCACAGCTGGATATAACACAGATCCAAGCCGTTTAACCACTTCCGTACTGCGGCACCTAAGTGGCTAGATGGAGGGGCTCCATCTGTCACATCATTGTTCCCCTTGCGACAGAGGCGGATTTACCATTTACTGTACAGGCAAAAATCCAAGTAGGACCTCCAGGTTATGACATCATAAGGCCGTCCCTCGCCAAAACCAATTGTAATATATTATACGATGATACACTGAAGACCCATACACCAGTACACTCTGTGGCATCACCAGCACAAGGACCTTCATTCTTTTTCTGATAGCTTTGTCACTTCCTAATACAAAGCATTACTTGTGTACAGCAGCCCTGAAATACTATCCCAGTGTCACAATAGAGTCGTTTACATCATAAAAAAGATTTCCAGTTAGGACAGAAATGTGTCTTGTGCATTCTTCATTGCAAGAATTTGAGAAAAAAAGCCCAGATGCCAATGAGGTCCTTATAGCAGGTCCGTCATGAGAGCTGCTCAAGCACAGCGCCATTCATTGTATAGCGGCTCTCCTTTGTATTGCAGAACAGGCCCATTCGCTGAGGCCATGGGACCAATGAACATGACATTGCTTGAAGGCCGCAGCCTGTGAGGTGGGGGCGCCAGGAGTCAGACCCCACCAATCAGGACCTATCCTAAAGAACTGAATAATACCCCATAATGCAAAAGTGAACACAGAATGTGCACCTGCGCCTATCATGAGGATAGGTCATCATTATCATTTACCGGATAACGCCTTTAAGGTTTCTGGCTCTTACTGTTCGGTACGGTTTTCCTTCAGTCACTGAATTGAATGGATCTGCAATCCGCAAGATACGGAAACAGATAAGACATGTCCTATCTTTTACCATATCTTCATCCAAGTCAGTGGGTCCAAAACGGGGTGCACGCAGCCATTGCCCATGCATTCCGGACTGCAATGTGCGGTCCACAGTTCGGAGCACTTGCATTCATCTGAATGGACCCTAAACCAAGCACCACAATAAGGAATTAATTTTGCAGTTAGACTAATTGTTTCTTTTCTTTCAGTGCTCCTTGGCAGCGTCTTAACTGCCCTGTTTATTGCTATGATCCTCCTGGCTGTCTGTGTGTACAAACCTGTAAGAAGACGGTAACAGAATTATGGACTGAGCATTATGGAAGAAGGATTACTGTCACCCCTAGATCGTCAGTTTGGGGACCCAGGGATTGCTGCCTATACTTTCATCACAATGGAACAAGAATTTTCTGTTTCTCTTATGTATGCTGCTGCTACGTTTTCTTTTTCTAATAATAATTTTAATATTTTGTTCATAACCACCCTTACAGCGATGCGCGTGTGAATGTGATCATGAAAGCAGTATTAATTTGGGGTACCTAGTAACATTTTCTATAGAGTAATTACAAGAGCTGAAATAGAGACATATTGTGTTGTATCTGTGTGGTTCCACTCATGTGGATGCTACTTTTTTACAGCTTGGTTCATTACAAGTGTAGTGAACCTGAGTGCTCTGAGTAGATGAGGCTAAACTTGAGGACATGGCCTGTGAAGACAGCCGTCCCTGGCTAAAACATGCTTTCTGTCCAGTCACGATTTCTTGCCTCGAGTGGCTGTTGTCAATATTTATAAGTTAAAGGGGTTGTCCAGGATTTTAAAGGGAACCGGTCACGTTGAACATCGTATCTGAGCTGAAGGTACCATGTTATAGAGCAGGAGGAGCTGAGCAGACTGATATATCGTTTTATGGGAAAAGATTCAGTAAAGCTTGTATTTCATTCATTTATATTCCTGCTCTTTCTGGGCTTTAAAGTCAAGGAGGCGGTCCTATCAATGATTGACAGCCTTCCCTCTATGACTATGTATATAGAGATAGCTGTCAATCACTGATAGGACCGCCTCCTTGACTTCAAAGCCCAGAAAGAGATTTCAAATGAATGAAAAGGGTTTTCCGAGATTTTTTTTTTTTACTGATGACCTATCTTCTGGATAGGTGACTAGTATCTTATCAGTGGGGGTCCGACACCCAGGACCCCCGCCGATCAGCCGCTTGAGAAAGCCATGTGACATCACGTTCATCGATCACGTAGCCTAGGAGCAGCTCAGCCCCATTAAAGTGAATGAGGCTGAGCTACAGTACCAAGCACAGCTGCCATGCTTGGTAAGCACGGAGAAGACAGCGGCGCCCACAGTAGTGGCTGATCAGCGGGGGTCCCAGGTGTCGGATCCACCGATTAGATACTGATCAGTAAAACAAATATTGGAAAAACCTTTAAAATTGAATTTATTCCCACAAAACTTTACAGTATATCAATCTGCTCAGCTCCTCCTGCTCTACAACATGCAGTTGGCTACTCACTCATTAAATCTCCTGCCGCTGTAGCGCTGATGTTCTATAGTGATGTACGTTACATTATGCCATGTACACCATTCATGTGACTTCTGCAGCTAAACACAGTAGTCACGTGCCATACATGCAAGCATCACCACTGCAGCCAGTGATCATGATGGCATTTCTGCAGGATCAGCAGGGAAGGGTGGGTTAATGGGTGAAAAATGATTATTTTGCTCTTAGGCAGCTTTCCTAAAATCCCAGACGACTCCGAATTCTAAATGCGATACTATTTCGTTAGTACACTGGACGGTTTTTATAAGTTATTTGTTACATTTTTGTTAACATTCCATTACTTTTCTTCCCTATAAGGAAGTGTGTAATTTAAATTATAGAGGTTTATCATGTATTTGAAATAAACAGTAAATGTGTATTTTACGTTAAATGTAGTGAGCAGAGCATTATTTCAAGAACATTCATGAGTTTAAGGACATTATTATGGGTTTTAGTCCAGGTTTTTCATCCTCTTCATAGTACAGCTCTACCGACACCACTAGGGGGAGCTCTCTGATTTAGGCAGCATTCACATCTTTGTCTTGGGCTCCTTTAGGGGGCAGAAAGAATCTGCAGTGAAAACGAACCTGTGGTGTGGATTTGAAATCTGTAGGATGTCGGTTTATGCTTTGGAATTTTATTGCGAATTACACCTTTTCCAGTGACATCCGCATCAAATATGCCACATTTCTGTGATTGAGGCCTGATGCAAGTGGCGGTAGCCATTTTTGTGGTCTGAAAATCACTAATACTTGCAGTGTGCATTCCGCATTTTGAGGATCGGTATATCCTATGCTCTGTTAGAAATGGCTGTTCTTGACCGCAACACGAACAAGAATAGGACATGTTCTATTTTTTTGCGGTGCCGAGGAACGGAAATACGGATGTGGTCAGCACATGGTGTGCTGTCCGCATCTTTTGCGGCCCCTTTGAAATGAATGGTTCCGCATCCGATCCACACCAAAACTACGTTCGCGTGCATGAAGCCTAAGGCCTCTTTTACACGAGCGTGTCCGGATTAGGTCCGGATGCGTTCAGGGAAAACTGTGCAACTGCAAGCCATTCAGTTTTGCCTGTGATTGCGTTCAGTTGTTTAGTTTTTTCCGCGCGGGTGCAATGCGTTTTTCACGCGATGCACCCGCACTTGCTTGCAGATGCAATGCGTTTTTCATGCAGCCCCATTCACTTCTATGGGGCTAGGGTTGCGTGAAAATATAGAACATGCTGCAATTTTCAAGCAACGCACAAGTGATGCGTGAAAAAAAATGCTCATGTACACAGCCCCATTGAAATCAATGGGTCAGGATTCAGTGCGGATGCTATGCGTTCACGTCACGCATTGCCCCCGTGCGGAAAACTCGCTCGTGTGAAAGGGGCCTAACTCTGTAATAAAAAACGCACTATTTGGTGTGTTTTTTGTTCGCTTTAGCATTTCAGCCACGTGTAGACAAACCCATAGGTTAATTGCAAACGATGTGGATTATGTATAGTTTTTCAACGTGGATTTTCATGTGGATAAACTGCAGTGTAACACAGTACCGGCAAGGTGAACAAGATTTGACAAATCTCATGTATACTTTGCTTTTTTCTTCCATGTGGATATTGACCATGCTCGCAGATTTTAAAATCTGTAGCATGTCAGTTGTTTGTGCAGTTCTTCATCTTCTGTAGAGTCGTTTTCCCCATTGTCTTCAATGGGTTTGTTAACATAAGCAGAGTGGGGCTGAGCTGCGCCTAGGCCATGTGACCGATGAACGTGACATCACATGACCTAGGCCGATGCTGGAAAACCTCCGGCACTCCAACTGTGGTAAAACTACAACTCCCATGATGCCCCCATGCTTGGCTATAGAAATGAATGGAGCATGCTGAAGTGCCGGAGGTAGCCATAGCTGGCTTAGGCTAAGCTACCAGTGCTGGGGCCTTATCAAACAGTTGATAGGTGGGGGTACCAGGTGTCAGACCCCCACTGATCAGATACTGATGACCTATCCAGAGGATAGTTCATCAGCATATAAGTATGGAAAATCCCCCTTTAACGGTGATATCACACAGCTTTTATGGCATTTTTTTTTTTTTTGCCAAATCCAGAAGTGGATTGAAAGATAATGCAAAATATAAAGGAAGATGCTATACCTCTCATTCCAGCTGCATTCACTTCTGGCTTTGGCTCAAAACACGACATCAAAAACTGCCACAAAAAGATGTCTGTGAACCTACGCTTAGGCTGGATGTATACGGCTCCTTTCACACGAGCGAGTTTTCCGCGCGGGTGCAATGCGTGATGTGAACGCATTGCACCCGCACTGAATCCTGACCCATTCATTTCAATGGGTCTGTGTACATGAGCGTTGTTTTTCACGCATCACTTCTGCGTTGCGTGAAAATCGCAGCATGTTCTATATTCTGCGTTTTTCACGCAACGCAGGCCCCATAGAAGTGAATGGGGCTGCGTGAAAATCGCATTGCATCCGCAAGCAAGTGCGGGTGCGTTGCGTTTTTCACTGATGGTTGCTAAGAGATGTTGTTTGTAAACCTTCAGTTTTTTATCACGCGCGTGAAAAACGCATCAAAACGCATTGCACCCGCGCGGAAAAAACTGAACAACTGAACGCAATCGCAGGCAAAACTGAATGGCTTTGTCTGTGAAATCGCACAGTTTTCACTGAACGCATCCGCAACGCATCCGGACCTAATCCGGACACGCTCGTGTGAAAGAGGCCTACAGCATTTTCCACGTTTTTGGGGAGAGAAGGGGTCAAGATCTATGCAGTTGCCAATCAGTCCCCAATATAATTAAAAGTAAAAGCCTGTATGAGCATTAGAAAGCTCCAATAGAAGAGACCAAAAGTGTGCACGGAGGCATTCTGCAGTGATGTATTGTCCCATCTGGTTAACGAATGGGGCTAATCTACAGCACCAAACACAGCTGCATGGATAAGTGTGTCCCCCCTTTTTTCTGACATGAATAATAAGGGGGTTTCCTATGCACACCAATCGCATATTGATGGCCTATCTTATGTTAAATTGTGGGAAATGCTTAGGGTGGAATGTATCATGATGGGACTTTGTGAAGTCAGTTTTGCTTTGGCGAGAGGTGTCCAAACTGTATCAAAAATTTGCACACAGATTTAAAGATGTGCCAAGTTTATAAAAAAAATAGTTTTGTCTAGAAAAGTTATTCCAGTTTTCCTGAATTTTCCTGGAGTTAAACTAGTTAAAGGGCGTTGTCTCACTTCAGCAAATGACATTTATCATCTAGAGAAAGTTAATATAAGGCACTTACCAATGTATTGTGATTGTACATGTTGCTTCCTTTGCTGGCTGGATTCCTTTTTCCATCACATTATACACTGCTCATTGCCTTGGTTACGACCACCCTGCAATCCAGCAGCAGTGGCCGTACTTGTAGAATATTGGAAAAAGTGCTGGACTATGCACACTCCCGTTTTCCCAGCCACCAGAGAGGCCTGCACTTTTTCCTATATTGTGCAAGCACGACCACCACTGATGGATTGCAGGGTGGTCGTAACTAGGGGTGAGCAAATCGGGCTTCGGATCCGCAGTCTATTTGTTCCCCAACTTCATTTTAATCCTTACGGAGACCTGTCTATGTACAGCATTAAAATGTATGGGCTTCGCAGAGGCAAAATTCGTTAAGTCCGAAGTCACGCAAGACTTCGGTGAAGAACTTTGGGCTTTGATTCTACAACTTTAAAAACATTTCAAAATAGGAATCCGAAGTTGGCATCAGTACAGAGGCACCAGACGGTACCGAAACCGACTTCGGATTCTTGTTTTAAAATGTTTTTAAAGTTGTTGGATTGAAGCAATCTTACAACATACAATAGGTTAGAGCGACTTAGTGTGGATTTTAGAGGGTACAGGAATTCATATCTTGGTGGAAAAGTTGCCTTTAACTGAACTGATGAAAAAAGTTTGGGATAAGGTCAAGCAGCTGAGAGCGGTTAAAAGCGTTAGTGAAATATCTCCCATATGGAACAATCCCATACTCTCCGAGTTCCTCTCTCTGTCTGGTCTTCAAGAATGGAAAACAAAGGGATCCCCTTAGAATAGGAGATCTTTTAGACAATGGAGTGTTTAGGTCCTTTACAGATATACAGGAGAGATTCCGGATTCCTCGCTCTAGCTTTTATCAATATCTTCAATTGCGACACATGCCATATGAAACTACTTTGAAAAAAAAAAAGGTACTAGCATCATTAAATTAGAAACAGCTCAAAAACTAATTCTCACAGGAGGTGGAAGGAGAGGTCTGATATATATGCTGTACATTTTATTACTGGATAAGTTCCTGGATTCTCATCCGTTAACTTGAATGAAAAAAATGGGACAGAGAGATCTGGGAGGGCTATCACAAGATCAATGGGAAGACATCTTAGAGGCGTTCCTTCTGACCTCATTGAGTGAACAAGGGAAACTTGTACAAATCGCCAATATTTCTAAAGCACATAGGCGTCAGAACAGACGCACAATGCCCAAGGTGCTCTTTTGAGCTAGCTGATTTGTTCTACATGCTGTGGAAATGTCAGAGCTTAGACGGATATTGGAAAGGTATATTGGAGATAATACATGATAAAATGTCAGTGAGGGTAGATAGGGATCCCAAAACATGTCTACTAGGATATGTCTCTAAGGTAAGGGATAGATGATTATAGAAAGGTTGCGGTGGGTAGACTGTTATACCTAGCCTGAAAACTGATAGCCCTACACTGGATACAGGGTTAAAGTTAATATGTTGGTCTGTGAAAAAGCTATATTCCTTAAAAGAGGATGTCCACAAAAATTTGACAAACTATGGAGTGTTTGGTTGTCCAATAGCGGTATCATGATATAGGGAGTAGGAATGGAGTTACATGCCGGAGTGAGTGGGGACAATGCAAAATGAATGTACCAAGAGCTTTATTTTTCTTGATATGTTATATTACACATTTTGTATACATGTAAAATATCTTGATTTGATTTAAAAAAATAATAAAGTTGTTGAATTGAAGCACGAAGTTATTCACCGAAGTCTTGCGCAACTTCGGACTTAACGAATTTTGCCTCCGCGCAGCACATACATAGACAGGTCTCCATATAGCATTAAAACTAAGTTAGAGAACAAGTCGACTTTGGCTCTTAGATCTGAAACGTGATTCGTTCACCCCTAGTCCTAACCCCTGGAAATGAACAGTGTATATAATGCGATGGAAAAATGTATCTAGCTAGCAAAGGAGGCAATATGGACAATCACGATACATAATGAATGCCTCTATGGAAATGGCAAGGATAGTGTAAATAATACTCACTCTTTTGAAGCTTTGCTTGTATTTTTCAGTCCTTTTATTTTTCAGATAAATAAATCGCCATAATGCATAGTAATCCTGAGAGCGCTGAACTGATTGCTACCCCATGCTGAACGACGTTTTGGGGTCACGCCCCCTTAATCATGCGTGCCTGTGGGTTGTAACCATGCGCTTTAAATACAATCTCTTTCCATCATCATTTTACATTTACATATATTCATTGATAGCTTCAGTTTTCACAAATAAAATATTTACGTTGCATTTAAAACCAGTTACTGAGATGCTGTTCATATGGAAAGAGATTGTATTTAAAGCACATGGTTACAACCCACAGGCACGCATGATTGGGGCGTTCCCCCGAAACGTCGCACAGCATGGGGTAGCAGTCAGTTCAGCACTCTCAGGATTACTATACATTATAGCGATTTATTTATATGAAAAATAAAAGTACTGAAAAATGCAAGCAAAGCTTCAAGAGAGTGAGTATTATTTATACCTCACGAATAACCTTTTGAATAATACTAATATGAGTGCATTATGTGGATATAATTGTGGTGGAGCCTGAGTGAGGTTCTGAATCAGGTCGTGGTATACTACAAGTGAAGCAACAGTTGATGATTGAAGGATAGTGTAAAACAACTAAAAAGTTTCACTTCTTGCCACAAATGGCACTTGAGCCATTTTTTTATTTTACCAATTTTTTCAAGACAAGATTCAGTAAATTAAATGGTGCCTTTAAAAATACAAGTTGTCCCACAAATGAGGCTGTGTGAATAGAAAAGTAAAAAAGTTCTGGGAGAAAAAAATTGGACTGGCCTTTAAGGCCTCTTTCACACTTGCGTTCTGAGGATCCGGCAGACACTTCCGTCCCGCCGGATCCATCAGAACGCAAGTCGCCTGAAAGCATTAGAAGACTGATCAGGATCCTGATCAGTCTTCGAAATGCTTTCAGGTTACTATGGCAGCCAGGACGCTATTAAAGTCCTGTTTGCCATAGTAGTAGTGGGGAGCGGGGGAGCAGTATACTTACCGCCCGTGCGGCTCCCGGGGCGCTCTAGGATGACGTCAGCGCGCCCCATGCGCATGGATCACGTGATCCATGCGTGTAGGGCGCCCTGACGTCACTCTGGAGCGCCCCGGGAGCCGCAAGGACTGTAAGTATACTGCTCCCCCGCTCCCCACTACACTTTACCATGGCAACCAGGACTTTAGCATGGTAACCATTGAGAAAAAGCTAAACGTTGGATCCGGCGATGCGCCGAAACGACGTTCAGTTTAAGGCCGGATCCGGATTAATGCCTTTTAATGGGCATTAATTCCGGATCCGGCGTTGCCGCAAGTGTTCAGGATTTTTGGCCGGAGCAAAAAGCGCATCATGCTGCGGTATTTTCTCCGGCCAAAAAACATTCCGGTCCTGAACTGAAGACATCCTGAACGGATTTCTCTCCATTCAGAATGCATTGGGATAATCCTGATCAGGACTTTTCCGGCATAGAGCTCCGACGACGGAACTCTAGGACGGAAAACAAAAACGCAAGTGTGAAAGAGCCCTAAAGGGGCTTGTCTCACTTCAGCAAATGCCATTTACCATGTAAACAAAGTTAAAGGGTTTATCCCATGATTAATGTAAAAAATAAAATTAGACATGATATAGGACATGATAACCTCTTTCTAACAAACCCAGAACCAGCCCTGTACCTCACATGGATCCAGAGATCTCCCCATTCATTGCTCTGCTAGATTTATATCACGCTGACAGCTCAGGGGCGTGTCTTTTCTGCAGCAGTTATAAGCAATATGGATAATCACAATACGTTAGTAAGTGCCTTGTATTTACTTTGTCTGCATGGTAAAAGGTTATTTGCTGAAGTGAGACAATCCCTTTAACCCGTAGGATACCAGAGCTGTATCTTCACAACGCTGCAGGACATGACTTGAGTCCCAACGTCATACAAATATGGCGTGCTGATCGGACGGGCGAAGCTGCTGCACCCTCCAGCGGCACGGGCCTGGCTGTCACTGAGAGCCGAGCCCCTTCTGTATACCCTGGCATTGGTGAATACACCGATGCTGGTGTATTAACCCCTTGCTGACTGCGGCATAGAAGGTAATTGTGGAGCGTGCGACCTTAACTTAACAAAAAAAAAACATTAGATATCGCTCTGTCCGTAACGAACTGCTGTCTAAAAATATTACATGATCTACCCACAGATCAATTCCGTAGAAAAAAAAATAACTTCCAAAACAGCCGTTTTTGGTCACCTTGCCCCAAAAAGTGTAATATTGAATGATCAAAAAAATCATATATAGTAGATCCAAAAATGGTACCAATAAAAACATCGACTCTTCCCGCAAAAAACAAGCCCCTACATAAGACAATGACCTGAAAAATAAAAAAATATGGCTTTCAGAAAATGTAGACAAAAATGCGTTTGTTGTATTAAACTGAAATAAATTTTAAAAAGTAGACATATTCAGTATCCCTGCGTCCGTAATGACCTGCTCTATAAAAAAATATAATCACATGATCTACCCCCTCCGGTGAATGTTGTAAAAAAAAAAAAAAAAAAAAAAAAAAAAAACTGTGCCAAAAACCTACACACCTAGAGATAGGAAGAAAACAGATGGCTTTTAGAAAATGAAGACACAAAAACAATTTCTTTTCAAAAATGCTTTATTATGTAAAACTGAAACTAAATAATCCATATGTGGCTCCTTCCGAGAGATTAGCGAATTTCCGGTTATGAAATTCGTTTGCGATTCGTTTACTGGTAAAAGGTAAATTGCTTTATGGATTCCGTTTCCACACACCATAGAGCAAGTCTATGACGGAAAGCCCATCATAATAGAAGTCTATGGGCTGCATAACTGATCCATCCCGTTTCCGTTATGCAGGAGAGGACTCCCCTGCATAACGGAAACGGATCAGTTTTGAAGCCCATAGACTTCTCTTATGACGGAATGAATAACGGAATGCCTCAAAGCATTTTGTTATGCATTCCGTCATAGAATTGCGTTATGGTCCCTGGTAACGGAATCCATAATGCAGTTGAGTAAATACCACAACACAAACCCGCACACGAACTTCAAAATATGAGATTCACTTATCTCTACTCCTTCCCTTCTGCGCCCTGCCGTGTGCCCATACAGCAGTTTACGACCATATATGGGGTGTTTTTGTAAACTACAGAATTAGGGTAATAACTTGAAGGGTGTAGTTTCTAAAATAGGGTAATTTATGGGAGGTTTCTACTATGTAAGCTCCACAACAGGAACTAACTGAACTAGTCCTTAAAAAAGGGGGTTTTAGAAATGTTCTTAAAAATGTCAAGAATTGCTTCTAAAATTCTAAGCCTTCTAACGTCCTAAAAAATAAATGACATTTTCAAAATGATGCCAACATAAAGTAGATATATGGGAAATGTAAAGTAATTTTTCTTTTTTATAAATAAAGGTGAAACATATTGACTCAAATTTATCACTAACATAGCAAGGGTGCATTCACATCACCGTTTAGCTTTCCGTTCTTCTGATCCGTCAGGAGATAGAGAGAAAAAAAAGTACTGCATGCAGTTTTTTCCCGTGTAAAAAACAGATCTCAGATGAAAATGGCTCAAACGGATGACAAAAGATGCAACAGGATCTGTTTTTTTACTGGATCCCGTTTTTCTCTCTCTATTCGAACAAGAGAACACATGCCCATTGTGTTCGCAAATTAATGCTTCTCAAAATGTGCAGAGCCCCAAGATGATGGTGAAAAGCAGCTGAGGAGACATTTTTCACAGCGGCTATAAACTCCAATAGGCCTTTCTATGGCTGCAGTAATCTCTCGATTACCAGCAAAATTTACTCATATTACACTAATGCCATACAGTGTTCATGCTAAAATTACATTTTGTCTACTGAAATTCTACTAAACTTGGTCTGCCTGGTGAGGCCTCAGTAGAAAAAGTTCAAAAAGCCCTGTTATAAATTATACAAAAAAAAAAAAAAAAGTGGAACAATCCAATAAATAATACAATCTAGAAAGACTACAGTTTTTAACATTTTGGGATATTATAGAGACATGGGGAGGAATTTCTGAAGCCGCGTGCGCTGGATTTCTACCACAAAAACACACAAATTTATCAAACAACATGAAACATTTGATAAATTTGGCTCAAATTACGGCAATGCAGACTAAAGCAAAACTAAAAAATTCCCCTCATGATAAATCTCCCTCTAGTGATTTAAAGGGGTTGTTCTATTGCAAGAACAGGCTTAGCAGATACAAGTGCTCAGCTATCTCCGGCAGTCCCATAGAACTGATAGAGCGGCGGACTCGCACGTGTGTCTGCCGCTCTATTTAAACAAGAGAACACATGCCCATTTTCTTGTGATCGACAGATGCCCCTATGGTCGGACCCCCGCCAATCAGACACTTAACTCCCATCCTGTGGATAGGGGATAACTCCTTGTAATGGGACAACCCCTTTAAGGCTACATGCACACTACCTTATGTGTTTTGCGGTCCACAAATTGCGGATCAGCAAAAAAATAAAAACGGATGACGTCCGTATGGCATCCGTTTTTTTTTTTGCGGAGCCGTTATTTTTGCGGATCCATTGTAATATTGCCTATCCTTGTCCGCAAACTAGAAAAAAATAGGACATGCTCTATTTTTTTTGCGGGGCTACGGAACGGACATACTGATGCGGACAGCACATGGTGTTGAAATGAATGGGTCCGCATCCTATCAGCAAAAAACAAAAAAACGGACAAAAACAAAATACGGTCGTGTGCATGAGCCCTAAAGGTCCACTGTTATATTGTGAAAAGGTTGTGCAGATTGTGCTGTAGGAGAGTCCAATCAGTCAGTATTTACTACAGCTCTTAAAGCAGTGACCACAGGACACCCTCAAATACAGTTCCTGTCACCCGCCCCCTCCCCCAAATATAATTCATCTCCTGCACTTACATTCCACGGGGAAAAAGTGTGTATGAACAAAAAGAAGCAGTACTTCTTATGGAAGCAGTAATTGGTCATGTGGTGTTGGTCATCTTAGGTTGTCTTTGTCTAATTTTAAAGATCTTCTAGCAGATTTTTTCATGTCCTTTTAGGGATAAGAAATTGATTTGTATGAATAGATTCTTTCATTAAATAGAGTTCTTCAGCTAAGGGGCTGTCCCCACTGTTGAAGAATCGCCCCCTGACACTTGATTGACAGGGCCAGACATGTCACTTTGACCAGAGAATCATGCGTCAGCGCTGCTTCTCTGAGTAGCCGTGCAAGCGCAGAGGTTCTGCTTCCGATACTGCCTAGAAGTGTAGCGGGCATACACAGTCACTGATACATAAAACCATAGAAATCAAAGAGGGTGTACTTTATTTTTCAGATGACTGTGCGTATGTAATTCCTGTAGGTAGGGAGTCGGGACAAACCTGGACAGTGAGCCCTAACCTAGAACCCATTCCCTTTCCCTACCTATTCCCGACTCCAACTGGTTGACAGTCCCTACTATGCTACTAAGGTGCAGAGACAGAAACACCAAGAGACAAAACAGCACAAAAACAGGATTGTACATAAATGGGGTCAGAACCATACAGGCTATGCAGTACCAAACAAGGACAGAGAGTGGTTAGAAGACAAGTTGAGATCAGAACCAGACAGACCATGCAGTACCAAACAAGAGAGTGGTCAGAAGACAAGGCGAGGTCAGAGGAATGAGCAATCCAATAAGCACAGGAACCAGGAACACAGCTAGTGAGTCAGAGACTATCACTAGTGTGTGGCCAGGAAGGGGTTTAAATAGAGCGCCGACTCCCTGGATCAGAACCTGATAGGTCCATGACTCAGCGCTCCATTAGTTAGAACACTAGCACATAGGAATAGAGCAATAGGAATCAGCCCACTGCTAATCTCCTCCGACACATGCCTGCTGTGGGGAGAAACAAAGCATTGCATCCTGTTGCTAAGAATGCGGTCGCGTCAAGAGAGGGCGTGGCTTAGCTGTGCATCTCTATCAGCGCGGCCACGCCAAAGCCGCTGGAGTCCGGACAGATGAGTTTGAAACAGTGTCTAGCCCTTATTACTGTTAAGGTTTTCACAGGACATAATACAACACATCAACAGGTACCGGATAAAAAGATTTTGTGTTCTCTTTTATTCATACAGCGTGCACTCCATATACAACACAACAGAAGCCCTGGACATTTCGCCGCCCTCTGTGATAGGAGTGGGTCACAAAAGCTTATTTTCTGCATGGGACGCTAACCCATGGTCATAAATATCTGGGCTGAACAAATCAGCAGTAAATCATTTGCATATATTTATAGATTAAGAAATATACGAGTTATGTTACTCTCAGGAAATGAAGTCCTACCGTAATAAAAAGTTAGATACAACAAATATTCAAATGTAATGAAATATAGAAAAAGGTTTAGAACAAACTTAGAATTTTTACAATATTTTTTTTTTATGCCATGGAGTGATCATATATTATATATAAATGGTTTCAATGCATTGGGTTCATATATCAACATGTCTTAGAATACAAAAATGATCAAAAGTTGTCAACGATAGTGGTGGAAATGTGTGACATTTGCTCTTTTGGCCTGACAGTCACAATACTGCAACATATTCATATGCATACAATGCCAGTTACTGTATGGACACCATCATGACTTTTCTCTAGTTCTCTAGTTACTTTCACACTTGCGTTAAACTTTTCCGGCATAGAGTTCTGTCCTAGGGGCTCAATACCAGAAAAAAACTGATCAGTTTTATCCTAATGCATTCTGAATGGAGAGAAATATGTTCAGGATGCATCAGGATGTCTTCAGTTCAGTGACTGTGCGGTTTTTGGACAGAGAAAATACCGCTGCATGCTGCAGTTTTGTCTCCATCCAAAATTACGGAACACTTGCCGGAATACCGGATCCGGCATTAATTTCTATTGACATGTATTAGTGCCGGATCTGGCATTAAAATTACCTCATTGACGTATCCGGTCTTCCAGTCTGTGCAAGCGCAGACCTTTAAGAATGTGAAAAAAATAAATACCGGATCCGTTTTTCTGGATGACAACCGGAGTGACAGATCTTGTATTGCAATGCATTTGTGAGACGGATCTGAATCCGGATCTATCTGCAAATGCTGTCCGTTTGCATACAGATTGCCGAATCCGGCAGGCAGTTCCGCCGACGGAACTGCCTGCCAGAATCCAGCAACGCAAGTGTGAAAGTACCCTTACAAAATTATTATTGTAATAGCTTTATGTCACACGATGACATTGCTTTTGCCTCATGTGCTGAAAACAGTATTGACTCATGAACTCCAGTGAGTCTTTCAATTATTTTATAGTGATAAAGACAGAAACCAGTCATTGTATTAATTCACAATAATACAATTCTTAAAGGGGTATTCCCATCACAGGCAATGGGGGCATATCGCTAGGATATGCCCCCATTGTCTGATAGGTGCGGGTGCCACCTCCCGCACCTACAATGAGAACAGAGCAGGGAAATGAACGGAAGGCACACTGCGCATGCACATCTGCCCTCCATTCATTTCTATGGGGCCACCGAAGATGGCTGAGCACTGTCTCAGCTATTTTCGCCTGCCCCATAGAAATGAATAGGAGCATGGGCCGCGTGTGTGCAGTGTGCTCCCATTCACTTCTATGTGAGCAGCGCTTGGTGGTGGACGGACCCTGGGAAATCCAGGGTCCAACAGCCACAGCTCTCCCCGCTCCGTTCTCGTTGTAGATGCGGGTCCCTAGCGATATGCCCCTATTGTATGTGATGGGAATACCCCTTTAAAGGGATTGTCCAATTTATTTATTTTTCTGAAGGAAGTGATCAAAATAATGACCATTTTTTAGACTTACTGCCAAAGTCCCCTCAAATCTCGTGCTGCCACTTGTCTCCTGCGTGCCACTGCCGCAATGATGTAATGTTTTGTCTGCAGTGGTTATGTGCTGTATACTGAATGTGACCGCTGCAGCCAATCACTGTCCTCAGCAGCAAATGGCACAAGACTGCTGAGGTCTGGCTGCAGCAGCCATATGCGTTATACAGGCACGTCATTGCTGCCAGGAAAACAAAAGCTAGATGGAAGGATGGAGTGACAGTGAAGTAGCAGACAGGATTCAGGTGGTATGTATAACGTTTCTAATTACTCTAAGGCCAAGTTCACACTTCAGTTGTTTGGTCAGTTATTTCCATCAGTTATAATGAACCAAAGCCAGGTTCGGGTCAAAAACAGGAGGAAATCTCGCCATTACACTGATCACCGAGTATGCTTCAATGCTGGGTTTGGTGCACAATAACTGATGGAAATAACTGAAGTGTGAACTCAGCCTAATGGAGTCTCTTCCTTCAGAAAAAAAAAAAAAAAGTCAGAAAACCCCTCTAAAGTTTCAAGTGGCTTTCATGTAGATTTTGCTGTGTATATTTTAATCTGCAGCAAAATCCACGTTTTACTTGTGGATTATGTTGCGTATTTAACCCAGATTTCACTCTTTGAAGTTCGAAATGAAAATCCTCAGAAAGAATTGACATTTATTTGACTTCCTCATATGGCGACGACATATTCCGCAACTTTGACACCATGACTCGCTGTCTCCAGTGGAGCTCACAATCTAATTTCCCTATAAGTATGTCTTTGAAGTATAGGAAGGAACCAGAATACCTGGAGGAAATCCATGCAAACACAGGGAGAACATACAAACTCCATGCAGGTGATGTCCTTGGTCACATTTGAACCCAGGACCCCAGCGCTGCAAGGCACCAGTGCCAACCACTGAGCCACCGTGCTGCAGATTTCAAAATCCGCACCGCAGATTACACACTGAAAATTTCTGCAACATAAAATGAGCATTTTAAAATATTATCTGCACTCAAAGCCCCACGTAACAGTAACCTGTGCATGAAGGATATCAGTCATGATCAAGGTTGGAAACATTAGCTTAGCCCTATGGTGCCTCATTGTCAGATTGGATTTTCTACAGGTTTTCTTTTTACAGAGGAGGCGTTTGGCAGGAGCATGGCCATATGCACCTGCCCCCTGCCCATTATGTAGGGATGGGTAATGCATGGCTGATATTTCCTGTGGTGGGAGATCTGCTAAAATAATAAATAAATGAAAGGCATTACCTGCTACAATGTAGAAACCATACTGTAACAAAGCGAGCGCGAATAGAATTTACAATGTGGCAAGACCGCACATACACTTAACGATTTTTCATTTTTGAATGGAGTTCTCCTTTAAACCTTTGCCTTCCTTGGAAAGTTGCACATTTGGACAAGAAGAAAAAAAATAAAATAAAATCAGGAAATTTCTGACATCTGTTTAAAATGTGTAATGAAAATATCTTCTCTATAGCACCACGAGAGTCAACTGGGAAAGGCAACTGTAGTCGTCCGCACAATCTCTGCCATCTATCTACTGGTGAGGCCTTCTGGAAACGGCAATGTCCCACCTGCCTAACTGGAAAAATCTATTACCTTCTATTCATTAGTTTAGCACAAACCAAAGACTACATTTTCCCAGGTGCTTCAATACAGCCTTTGTGATCTTACCTGGAAATGGTTTTGTTCCATTGTTACAAAGTATTTTTGTTCTATCATTAAAATTTTTACATAGCACTTGAATAGACTCTGTAACTGAACCAAAGTCGTGGCACCTTCTGGTGCCAACTTCCGGTAAGCTCTAGTTCAACTAAAAGACTCACCAGATATACAGTATTTACATCCGTGGGGCTCTACACGGCTCTGCATTTACTTTAGCTACATCTGTATCTAGAAACTAAAAAAAGGACACTTCTGCTATACTGCTTCCTGAAAAGGGTGAAGCTGTAAACCAATCGATTCCGTTTACATCCTGAAGTTACTCTCCACCAACAGTCGCTTATTACGATGTCTGTTTGACTACTAGAAATCAGAAGGAAGGAGGCAGAGTCCCTGGTTTGAAAGTCTTTAAAGCAATGGAAAAAAAAATAAACATCAAAAGTATCAAAAATGTACAGTTCTTTGGTAGATACAGAGTCTGTGGAGTGACCTTATGCCCTCACGCATGGCATCTTCACTGCTGGCATTAGAAAGGTGAAGGCTAGACCCGTATCATAAGAGGTTCCCAAGCCAGTGTGATTATCTTGTAATTCACACAGTTTATTTCTCTGTAAGAGAGAGCCGGAGAATCTCTGCCAGCTCAGCCTCTTCTTGGAGACGCATCTTTTCTTGTTCTTCTTGTTCCTTGGCAGACAGTTCCATAGCAACTTGTAAGTCTTTGTCAAAGCTTTGAGAATGGCTGCTGAGACTGGAGTGGACTCTTTGAGAGTTGGCAAAAAGGCTTTCCTGCAGAGCCCTGATGGATACAGATAAGACAAAAGTTGTATTTTCTTTAAATGGGAGTCTACATAAACAAAATCTGAAGTTCTTTTTAGAGGTATTGCCAGTAGAGACATAGGATATGTCAAAAATGTCCAATAGGTCCTGAAGTGGGACCCGTACCCATCTCAAAAACCTGACCCTGTGAATAGGGAGGCAGCGGCAGCACACAGGTACTTGCGGCATGGCGGATCCGGCAGGCTGTTCACCCGCCGTATAGCCATGCCGCAAGTGTGAAGGTACCCCAAGACTGAATACTGACGTTTCTTGAAGCACCAGATCTGTTACTCAGGGACCAGAGAAGTAGGCCGAGCAAAACTCAACACAGTAGCATCTGAACAGGGAGGTCTGGTGATGGTGGCAGTGGCACTGTGGAAGGCAAAACCGGAGTGAGGGACTCTAGGCAGCAGTGGTGGTCTGGTGGCAGTGAGTGGTTGATAGCACTGTGCAAAGTGACATCATAATTGAATGGAGGAACTCGGACTACCTAATGCTATACACTTCTTTGTCTCACTAATAGTGTTGAGCAAACTTGTTTTTAAAGTTCTGCGTCCAAAGTTCGGGTTATCGAAGAATCCCGTTAGGGATTCCAAATTCCGTTATGGTCCGTGGTAGCAGAATCCATAATGGGATTCTTCGATAACCCGAACTTTGGATGCAAAACTTAAAACACAAGTTCGCTCAACACTACTCACTAACCAGTGCTGACCATCTGTTAGGGTATATTTACAGTGCGGTCAAGTCACCGTTTTTACTGTGACTGCCACAAATAGTTTACTGCGTATCTGCGACTACTGCAATGCACCATAATTGTGTGTGTGTGTTTTTTTTTAGTTCACTTCACTTTCTGAATATACCTGTCCCTAAGAGATGTGTGCAGACACCTGGTATCTTTGTAACAAACGGGGTTCACTCAAAAGTTAAAGGGGTTGTCTCACTTCAGCAAGTGGCATTTATAATGTAGAGAAAGTTAATATGAGGCACTTACTAATGTATTGTGTCCATATTGCTTCCTTTGCTGGCGGGATTCATTTTTTTTCATCACATTATACAATTCTCGTTTCCATGGTTACAACCACCCTGAAGTCCACCATCGGTGACCACGCTTGCACACTATAGAAAAGGCACTGGGCACTCTGGTGGCCGGAACTATAGGAATGTACATAGGCCAGAGATTTTTCCTATAGTGTGCAAGCATGGCTACCGATAGTGGACTGCAGGGTGGTTGTAACCATGGAAATGAGAAATTCCATAATGTGATGGAAAAATGAGTCTAGCCAGCAAAGGGAGCAATATGGATAAAAACAATACATTAGTAAGTGGCTTGTATTAACTTTCTTTACATGATAAATGCTGAAGTGAGACAGCCCCTTTAAATAAAGACCCTGGGGGTCACTGGCTAGAGTTAATCAGCCCCTGGAGGCACCGTCTACAGTTAACGAGCCCCTGGGGGGCACTGGCTAGAGTTAATGAGCCCCTGGGGGGCACTGGTTAGAGTTAACGAGCCCCTGGGGGGCACTGGCTAGAGTTAACGAGCCCCTGGGCGGCACTGGCTAGAGTTAACGAGCCCCTGGGGGGCACTGGCTAGAGTTAACGAGCCCCTGGGGGGCACTGGCTAGAGTTAACGAGCCCCTGGGCGGCACTGGCTAGAGTTAACGAGCCCCTGGGCGGCACTGGCTAGAGTTAACGAGCCCCTGGGCGGCACTGGCTAGAGTTAACGAGCCCCTGGGCGGCACTGGCTAGAGTTAACGAGCCCCTGGGCGGCACTGGCTAGAGTTAACGAGCTCCTGGGCGGCACTGGCTAGAGTTAACGAGCTCCTGGGCGGCACTGGCTAGAGTTAACGAGCTCCTGGGCGGCACTGGCTAGAGTTAACAAGCTCCTGGGGGGCACTGGCTAGAGTTAACAAGCTCCTGGGGGGCACTGGCTAGAGTTAACAAGCTCCTGGGGGGCACTGGCTAGAGTTAATGAGCCCCTGGGCGGCACTGGCTATGGTAAATAACGACCCTAGGTGTCACTGACTAGAGTTAATAGGCCCCTGGGAGCCACTGTCTACAGTAAATGAGCTCCTGGGGGGCACTGGCTAGAGTTAATGAGCCCCTAGGTGAAGTCTGGTGTGAAAGCACAGCAGACTGTTATAGCCCAGTGATCAACTACAGTCTAACATACAATATATTGGACTGTAGCATAGTCCAATATAGTGTATCTGGCTACTCTATACCTGTCTGCTGTGCATTCATCCCAGACCCCACCTAGGGGCTAATTAACCCTAGCCAGTGCACGTCAGGGGCTTATAAACCCTAGGCATGCACTCTACCCAACATTTACTGGTGCTCACCAGCCACCTCTTACAAGAGGCTGCTTACCCCACCATGCCGCCTCTCCATTGGTAGTATATTTGTGTGTGTCAGTGTGCCACAGTGTATATGGTGTTTTTTTTTGTATATATGCATGCAAGTACCATGTAAGTGTGTCCATATTAATGGCTGTGAACCAACCCCTTTAAAAAAAAAAAATATTACATGTCCTTGGATAAGCGTACACCCATGAGTTTGTCATAAACCCTTTGCTGCCCTGAGACAATCACAGACCCATACATTTCAGCTTCTGTCCCCACAAGTGTCAGATAAAGTCAAGAGCCACAGTGACCCCAGGAGTGCAGAGAATACTGGCTGAACTAAAGAAAGCAACAAATATACCCCCATATTGAAGGCCCTAAAAGGAAGTGATTTTATATCACATGTATCGGGCAAATTTATACCTTACCTTTCATACTGGGCATCAAACACCTGATTTGAAGAAATGCTTCCATTTGAATTGCTTTGTGACATTTGCTAAAAAACAAAGGCAGAATATGGCAGTTCAAATAGTTTGTACCAAAATGGTGTTTCAGAGATAACAGTATATCACAGGGTGCACAGGATGACAGCAATTCTACCGGTTCAAGTGGCTGTTGGCTGGAATTAAGCTAGTTTCACACTAGCGTGTCAGAGCTCCCTGCCGGAACAGCCTCTAGATCTGGCATTGGCGGACCCTGCCTGACTGCCCGTCGGGCCCCATTAACTATAATGAGGACTGGCAGAGATCCGTCCGCAACCCGTCAAATGGGTAGAGAATGCGTCAAACAAATACTGCTTGTTGAGCTGCACATAATTGTATCTGGAAGCATATTACTCAGTAAGTGTATGGCTTTACTGTCTGCAAGCGAAACTCACAGACTACAAATATGTTCCATACATATACATAATTGTGGTGGACATTTATTAAAACTGGTGCTAAGGAAAACTGGCTTACTTGCCGATAGTAACCAGTAACCAGATGATATCTTTATTTTTTTACAGCTCCTTTGGAAAATGAACGGGTCAAGGTCATTGGTCGATATGGGCAGCTAAACCAGTTTTCCTTAGCACCAGTTTTGTCCCCTTGTGTGTTTTATTTTAAAGGGCTTGTCCCATTAAAGGCGTTACCCAATAGTACAACTAAAACCCCCCACCAATTCCCTGGCCCCTCCTGTAGACAATACTTACCTGGTTCTCGGCACCCACGTTATACCGGATCTCTGAACGGCCATCGCATGGATCAAAACATCCTGCGACGGGAGGGAGCAGCCAACAGCAGGGCGCGACCGACCAGCCTTCCTAGCATTGTGGGTGACGTTAGGGGGCTGGTCAACGTTGCGCCCTGCTATTGGCTGCTCTCCCTCTGTCGCCAGATGTTTTGATCCACGCGACGGGGAGATGTAGCGGTGGCCGTGTAGGGATCCCGAGGTACACAGGTGCCAGGGAGCGGCTAAGGAGGGGCATTGTGAGGGGTATTTATACAATTGGATTACCCCTTTAAAACAACTTCTCCTCTATCCACAGAATAGAGGAGGTGTGTAATTGACCAGGGTCCAACGCAGGTCTCCTGCACATATTTCTTTTTTTTTTATTAAAAATTACGTTTTATTATATTCTTTTAAAATGAAATCAGAGAAGGATAGTGTATTTTTTTATCCCTCTATGTTATCCTTTCTTAAAAAAGCCCTTCAATAATAAAATACTAAAAAACATTAGTGTATTATTTTTCTTTTCACTTTCTCCTAACAAATATATTAGAAGAAAGTGAAAAGAAATACTAATAATAATAAAAGAAATAAAATAATACACTAATGTTTTGGGGCATTTTATTATTGAAGGGCTTTTTTGAGAAAGGATACCATAGAGGCATAAAAAATACACTATCCTTCTCTGATTTCATCTTAAAAGAATATAATAAAAGATAATTATTAATAAAAGAATGAAAAAGAATAAATCAGGCCTAAAAAGTTATCTTAATGGGACAGCCCCTTTAAAGTGAACCTGTCACCTCTCCTGAAATGTCTGTTTTAGTAACTACTTGCATTCCTCTGTCAATAACAATTCTTTTCATATGATTCTATTTGTGCCATTTCTCCATTATTTCTTCTAGAAGTTTATTAAGGAATTGACAGCAACTTGCAGTCTGTTGGGGATGCGTCCCTGCACAGTCTGACATTATCTAATCAGTGCTACCAGTGTCAGATTTTCAGGCGCACACCCCAATGGGTAACACCCGGGCGGACCTTTATTGCAGACTGCTGGCATTTCATTCATAAATGTCTAGTAGGTATTATAGCAGAAGAATGGCACAACATAGAGTCATAAGAATAGATGCCCCAGATTTGTTACTACATGGAGATACAAGTAGTTACTAAATCAGACACGTCAGGAGAGGTGATAGGTCCTCCTTAAGGGTTGGACAACCCCTTCCAGTGAATCGATCTTGTAAGGGAGCATTTTTTGCCTACAAGTCTTCATTAAAGCGACACTCCAGGAAAAAGTTGAAAAATGCAGCCTTATACCAAAGAGATTGCCCTCACCACTGTCCTAAACTTATATGTATCTTGCCACCACCATCACACATAATATACATGTCGTGAGTTGCATGGGAATCTGTACATGAGATAACTCTTCGTATATACACATCCAGAGTGTTATTTCCTGCACAGGGGCCCACTGACCTCTCCCTAGAGGTAGAGGTACCCTTCACAGCAGCTCACTGCTTTGACTAATAGCGGGGTTGGGAGACCCTCCTCTATTACATCTACAAGCCCTAATTATTAAACAGTCATAAACAATCCCTGAAATTATCTATACTGTTTCAAAAAATACACCTTTTTAGGGACAACTTAAAATGATGTTAGTTTTTTGTGTGCAGTTGAAATAATAGCTCTGCCGAAACACTGTACTGCCAATGAATTTTTAACAAACTTTCATTGGGTGCATATGTAAAGCTGACCTGATTGCCACTGCACTCTAGAAGACTCTGCTGAATAGCAAACTGCATGATTTCATCATCTTCATCACGAATATGTAGGCTCCTTCCATTTTCCTGAATATGGTAGGATGGTGGAATCTCAAAGACAGATTGATCTACTTCAAATGTTGGAGCAGGGGTGGCTGCTGCTGCTGCTGCTGCTGCAAAAAGCAAAAGGATGTAAAAAGCATATGAAGTATGACCAAAATATCCCAAAAAATTAGCACTTTCATACTCTGCAGAATATCATCAGCCATGAGCCTTCACCTTCATCTGGTGTCCCTGCTGGAGTGGTTGGAGACTTCTCCTCTGCCGTGGAGCAAGTATTCACACTGCCAAATGTAATTCTTGCATTCAGCACATGAAATAAGGGGATTTCTGTTGGAAGAAGCACAGTAATGTTCACAAGGGTTAAACCACACAGCAGTGCAACACAGTAGACTAATGTACATGGAAAAAAAAACGCAACAAGGAGTTGTTAGAATCGAATGAAACTTTCTGTGTGTGAGTGTAAGGATCATATATGTGATTACAATATTAGAGCGAAAGGATAAGTTTATTGGGAAAAACTGTACAATTGAAAAGAGGTACTAGTGCCCTGTTGGTCCACCTCATAGAGGCAAGTCTAGCAATCAACAACCTCTCACCAAGATGTGCACTACCCAAAAGTAGCCCCTGAGAACCTTTTTATAGGACAGCGGGAGAAGCACTTTAACGCTCTCTTGTGGCAAGACCAGGTGTCTAATTAGACACCTGTAATCATTTACATATCTGTTTGTGACATAACTGCATGCTAAGTTTTGCAGCAATCCAACATTTCTGTCTGGATGCGTTATCTTTTGTCAAGGAGCTGATTCAGCATCAAAATCTGCATCGTGGGTGATGCTAGGGGGGCTCGTCCCCGTCGTGGCCTGCTATTGTCTTTCCCCCACTGCCACCCCCCACCCACCGGATGTTTTGATCCGCATGATGGGGAGATGCAGCGGCGGCCGTGCATCAGAAGCGACACGGGTGCCATTGAGCGACGTAAGTACAACTGTATGAGGGACCCGGGCATCCAGGGGGGCATAGGGTAACAGGGAAGAGGCAATGCTCTCCTCATAAATACAGCAAACTTGCCTTCAGCCATCACATTAAATCCATAGTGAATAAATATGGGCTAGACTAGGCAGCAAGTGGGTCAGAGCATTTCCATAAGTGCAGGTCTTGTGGAATGTGCCCATTATGCGGTGGTTAGCATCTAACCAAAAGTGGTCATGGGTAGAACAACCAGTGAACCAGTGACTGGGTCACGGGCACCCAAGTCTGAGTGTAAGGAGCGAAGGCTAGCCCATCTGCTCTGACTCCATAGAAAGGCAGCATTTGATAGTAACAGTACCACTTTAAAATACTGCTGTTACCAGATACAGGGGATTCTGCTGCCTTATCTGTTCAGCACTTGTGCAGAATACAGGCTACCCAGAAGAAGCGTGGCCATCTTGCTGCCCATGGACGTGGAGGATGAAGGACGAGTATGTTTACTTCACGGACTGGGGCAAAAGGGGCCTCCATTAGGTTAGCTGGGGAGGGGACAGTATGCAGGCATGTATGCTTGTATGGAGCTTACATGTCGGTATACAACTTTCTGAACAATTACACTGCAAATTGGTCAAACCCTTTAAACACTCTGGGGAGTGCCTGGACTGGCTACCAATTGTACCAAACTCTCCGCAGTTTGAACAGCTATTTACGTGTATTTAGCCTCTGAATTAAATATTATCATTCATTGAAAGAAACCAGATATCTTGAACATGGTGAGGAATAGAGGTTGAGTATATTAGAAATCCGCACCTTCTTCATTATGAAATGACAAAAGGTATATAAATTCGCACCTATTTTCACCGGAAAGCCAGGGGGGAACTGAAGGGTTATAAAGTCCCGGAGATGAGCAAAGTGAGAACTTGTCCTGGCCATTAGGTCTATGATGGGAGTTACTTGCTCTACTAAGGAAAGAGGGAAATCTTCGCACATCCAAAGCGTGCCTTTAAATCTGTTAAGAAATAACGCGTTTTATACTGACTATAGTAATAAGCAGAATAAAAAACACACAGTAAAGACAACTACAGACGACATCACGATGAATAAACAACCCTGTGTGAAATATATGTGATTACACTTACCGGTAATCGTTTTTCCTTGAGCCTATGACAGCACCCATGGATAGCATCCGCCCCTCTCCTCAGGACAGGAAACAGGAAGCACAGACTCTTTAAAAGGGAAGTACAACCCCCATCATGCCAGTCCTATTCCAAGAACTAAGGAAACAAAAGACTACACAAAGATATAACATATCTAGAATACATCCATTTCTTTTTTTTTTTTTTTTTTTTTTAAATATGAATAACCTGAGTATCATACCCCTTTTGTTATCAGAACCCATATATACATATCTCCTTTTTTTTTTTTTTTTTTTTTTTGGGAGGGTATTAGGCGGGTGCTGTCATAGGCTCAAGGAAAACGATTACCGGTAAGTGTAATCACATATTTCCCCTCGCCTATGACAGCACCCATGGATATCTAGGCGAGATTATCTAGGGTGGGACAACAGCTTGGAGGACCTTACGCCCAAACCCCAAACCTTCCTGGGACGGAAGCTGCAGTCTATAGTGCCTAAAAAGGTATGTTGAGAACTCCAAGTAGCAGCTCTGCAAATCTGGTCAATGGTAGCTGAAGCCCTTTCTGCCCAGGATGTGGACACCGCCCTAGTTGAGTGTGCCCCAAACCCCGTAGGAGGAGGAATCCCTTTGATGAATATGCAAGATTTATTGCTTGCTTAATATATCTAGCAATAGACTGAGAGGAAGCTGGGGAACCCTTCTTCTGCCCCTGAAAGGAAATTATAAGCTTAGAGGACGACCTCCAGTCCCGGGTGGCAGCAAGGTACTGAATTAAGCATCTCCTAACGTCGAGACAATGGAATTCCCTTTCTTTTTGATTCTTTGGAGAAGAGCAAAAGGAAGGCAGGACCACGTCTTGTGAACGATGGAAGGAAGACGAAACCTTTGGAAGGAAGGAAGGATCAGGAGACAAAACAACTCTATCGTCTAAAATGTTAAGATATGGTTTTTCTATTGAGAAGGCCGAAATCTCACTTACTCTCCTAGCAGATGTAATGGCTAGTAAGAAAGCTAGTTTATAGGTTAAGATACTTATTTGTATAGTTTCAATAGGTTCAAAGGGATCACCAGTTAAGGCAGACAACACTAGATTTAAGTCCCAGGGAGGCAATCTAGACTTCTGGACTGGAGCAAGTTTTGAAACAGCGGTGACAAACCTCTTTATCCAGGGGTGGTCCGCTAGCTTATACTCAAAGAGAGCGCTCAAGGCTGAGATTTGGACCTTCAAGGTACTAGGCCTGAGTTTTTTATTCCACCCTTCCTGGAGGAAACTAAGGACCATCGGGATGTCTGGGGGATCTAGGACATTAACCGGCTTATCTGCAAATCTAAGGAAGGCCCTCCAGATCCTTAAATAAATTTTAGACGTGACAGCCTTTCTACTAACTAAAAGGGTATTTATTACATCTCCTGAAAGACCCCTCATTTCTAAGATCTGCCTTTCAACAGCCAGGCAGTTAGATGCAGATTCTCTACCAGTGGATGGAGAACAGGACCCTGCGCTAGAAGGCCCGGGAAGACAGGAAGTACCCAGGGGTCTGCTACCGACATCTTTCTTAGCCAGGAAAACCAGACCCTCCTGGGCCAAAACGGGGCAATGGTAATTACTAGAGCCCTCTCTTCCCGAATCTTCTTTAGGACTCTCGGGAGTAATTTTATGGGAGGGAAGGCATATAGAAGGCCTACTTCCCATGATTGGGCCAATGCATCTACCGCTGTGGGTTGCTCCGACGGAGACAGGGAGAAGAACTTTCTCACTTTTCTGTTGTTTCTTCTGGCAAAGAGGTCCACCACCGGGAGACCCCATAGGGCTACAATGTCGTTGAAGATTCCCTGATCTAGGGACCATTCCCCTTGTTGAATTCGATGTCTGCTCAAAAAATCTGCGGTCATATTCTCTGTCCCTTTCAAGTGTACTGCCTTGATGGATGGCAGGAATCTCTCTGCAAGCCCAAAAATCTCTCTGGCTAGGGACATCAGATCCGGAGATCTGGTCCCCCCCTGACGATTGATGTGAGCCACTGCTGTCATGTTGTCTGAATAGATCAAGATGTTTCTGCCTTTTATGAGATGGAGACTCTCCCTCAAGGCCATGAGAATAGCTAGAAGCTCCTTGAAGTTGTGAGACTTGGAGATTATTTCCTGACTCCACTGCCCCTGCAGAAGGGCCGAATCTGTGTGGGCCCCCCAACCCCAAGGACTTGCATCCGTAGTCAGGGTTAGGAAATCCTTCCTTGACCAAGGGACCCCCTTCTGAAGGTTGGAAGGAACAGTCCACCATTCTAGATCCCTTAGTGTTTGTGGTGACAGGCAAAAGGGAGAATCTAGAGATTGGGGATCTCTGTCCCAGAACCCCAGGATCTGTAACTGTAGAGACCTTGAGTGGAAGTGAGCCCATTCCACCCGGGGATTGCGGCTGTCATCAGACCCAGAACGGACATAGCCTCTCTTAAGGAGATGGAACAGCGAGTTATTATGCTCCGCACCCTGGAGATTAGAAGGGATACTTTTTGTAGAGGAAGGGAACATAACTGTTTCTGGGAGTCCAGGGATAGCCCCAGAAAGGTGCATAACTGACTTGGTATCAGACTGGACTTCTGGAGATTTAACTCCCAACCCAGTCTTTCTAGGACCTCCCTGAACCAAGAGATCTGACTGACTAATTGGTCTGGGTTCTGAGAGAGAAGGAGAAAGTCGTCCAAATAAGGGATGACAACCAAATCCTTCTCTCTCAGATGGGCCATCATTTCTGCCACTATCTTCGTGAATAGTCTGGGTGCCTGGGATAACCCAAACGGTAAGGCCTGAAATTGAACATGAAGGACTCTGTCTGGAAACTGAACCGCTACTCTCAAGAACTTTTGGTGACTTGGATGGATAGGTACATGATAATAAGCGTCCCTGAGGTCCAGGGTTGCCATGTAGCAGTCTGGGAACAGATTTGGAATAACTGAACTGATGGTCTCCATGCGAAATTTCTCGTACACCAAAAATTTGTTGAGAATCTTCAGATTTATTATAGTACGGTAGGTGCCGTTCGGCTTTTTTACCAGAAATAGCGTAGAGTAAAAGCCCCTCCCCTTTCCTGAACTGGAACCTCCCTCAGAACATTCTTTCTTAGTAAATCTGAAACTTCGAGAAGCAAAGCATCCAGCTTCTCTGGGCTGGAGCGAAAGTCCGTCACGGCAAACTTTTCTGGAGGAGTCCTCAGGAAGTTTAGAAGATATCCTTCTGATATGATTGAAAGAATCCAGGGGCTGTTTGAGATCTTCCGCCATTGCTCTATGAAGAGGGTGAGCCGGCCTCCTACCGGGAATTTGGCGTCATTGCTGAGGCTTCTTTGAGGCCTCTCCACCTGAAAAAAGAAACCCCTTACTCCTTTTATTTGCATAGTTGGCCTGTCTGGGAGCCTCTCTCTTTTGAAATTGAACCTGTTTGTCTGAGAACGGAAGGGTCTTTTTGGGGCTGTTGGCTTGTAGATGGGAAGCCCTTTTTTCTGTCTGAGGCCTTTTCTAGTAGATCGTCTAATGTGGGCCCAAAGAGGAATTCGCCCTGACAGGGAATGGCACATAATTTTGCCTTTGAAACCGAATCCCCTTTCCAATCTTTAAGCCAAATAGCCCTTCGGGCAGAATTGGAAAGGGCAGCGGCTCTAGCTGACAGCTTTAAAGAATCAACAGAAGCGTCTGCTAGAAAGTCAACAGCACTGTATAGGGTAGGAAAGGAAGCCAGTAATTCCTCCCTAGGAGTCCCCTTCTTAATCTGTTCTTCTAATTCACTCATCCATACTTTAAGAGATCTGGCCACAGAGGTAGCAGCTATGGCGGGTCTAAATGAGCTGGCCGTAGCCTCCCAATTTTTCTTCAAGTAGACCTCAGCCCTCCTGTCCATTGGGTCTTTAAGTATCCCTGAATCATCGAACGGAAGGGCTGATTTCTTAGAGATTTTTGCGACTGGGGCGTCGAGCTTTGGTGCCCTGTCCCAATCCGCTGTAGCCTTCTCTTCAAAGGGGTATTTCCGTTTAAGGGCTGAAGGTACAAAAAATTTTCTATCTGGTTTACACCATTCATTTTTGATTACAGAGGTCACGTTCTCATGGACATCAAAGCATTTGACCTTCCTAGGACCCAGGCCTTCAAACATCGTATCCCTCATGGACTGTGGTTCGGACTGGTCTTCCAGACCCATGGTCGCCCTAACAATCCGGACTAGAGCATTAATGTTCTCTGACTGGAACAGAGGCTTCCCTGCCAATTGTTCCTCTTGGGAATGATCTGAGGATGGAAGTTCTCCTTCCTCCTCTAACCCCGACAATAGCTCTTGATCACTTGAAAGGGGGATAGAGGGAGCAGCAGAAGAACTGGGCCGATTTTCAAGCAGGATATTCATGGATTCTTTAACCGACTCCTTAACCTCGTCCTTAATTATCTGTCTTAGGCTTGACAAGAGAGAAGGGGCCTCATCCTCCAATAATTTACCAACGCAAGCTTGGCAGGCAGGTTTTCCCCAACCGGACGGTAGCTTTCTCTTACAAATTGCGCAGCCCCTGTCCTTGGCTCTTGACCCCCTTCTCTCCTTGGCAGTCTAGGTACATAAGACAGAGCTCCTATCAGCATTAACATGCACAAGAGAAAAAAATTATTGTGGGGTATTCACCCCTCTTACCCCCACCAGTACCGAGGGTTCGTTGGTGGTGTCAGTGGGTTCAACGCGCTGAATGGACTCCATTTTCTGCTGGCTTCCTTCCATGGAGGTTGCTGCAGGCAAACACACCAGCCTGCAGCCCGAGCTGGCTGAATATGAACTCTGCCGGGCGCGTACCGGCACCCGACCCTTCCGGTCTTAGGCACGCCTCCTCCCACTGCCAACCCGGAAGAGGCCTCAGCGCCGTCAGATGACATCAGCGCTACCCGGCCTACCGGAAGTGACGATGCCGCGCCTTGCACGAACGCCGACTCTCAGCCGAACATACGGCACGGCCGCAGAGGTTCGCCGTACAGGGGAACCCGAAAGTAACCCCGACGGGGGAGGGACCGGAGCGAAGGGGAGTCCAGTGATCCAGGCTTTAGCAGCGGCTTCCACGGAAGACTTACGCCGCTCGGGTAGGCCCTCCTCACACGGGTAACAACCAGGGGCTCCCGCAGCTCATCCAAGAGCACTGTGCATTCCACCCTGTCCCTTAGGACAGGAAACAGAACTGGCATGATGGGGGTTGTACTTCCCTTTTAAAGAGTCTGTGCTTCCTGTTTCCTGTCCTGAGGAGAGGGGCGGATGCTATCCATGGGTGCTGTCATAGGCGAGGGGGGAAATTAGGTGTAAATGTACATAACAGATACCTACATGTAGATACGGACATCTTTTGTAAAGCGAATTTAAACTCCTTCCTTGACATTTACTTACTTCTGAGTCCTTATGGCCAATTCTTTAGGCCTTCCAATGTCCCGATTTTTAAGCTCAAAGTCAGGGTTAAAGTATTCCTCTTGAAGGATAGCAGTCGGGTTGTTGGCTGTGGCAAATTCTGTGGTAAGATCCTGAAAAATGGCAATAATGGAACTAAATTAAAAGCTATATTTTAGGCCAAAGAAAGGAACTCAACTTGGCAGACTTACAAATACAATTTTTTCCACTTGTAGGGCATGACGGTACTAATGTCCTGTAAAGCTCTGTGTAAGGTCTAGAATATTCCCAAAGCTCTTATCTCATGACTCATTACCTGAAGAACTGCACATAACATTTGTTGCGTTCCCCCTCCCTTCTCCAACGTCACTAATGTAACAGAAGAGTGAAGATTCTGCCACAAGACCAGTTGGTCCTGCATTAAAAAATATATATCTATTTTATCTTTTAGAAACCAGGTAGCAGCAGAAGAAGCAAAGTGAAAGGCTGTGACCGATGCACATAGCGAGCTGAACCTCCCACAAGCTGAGAAAAGCAGCAGCAACCCACAGCGTGAACCCGGCTTTATCTCAGGAAAGCGAAACCGAAAAATTTGAAAAACGCTGTAATTTATACAATACTGAAGATGTCAAGTCTAACTGTGCACATTGATCAACTTAACAGGAACATGTTATAAGGATTTAGCCCCCAGACCGCCACCAACCTATTATCCATTATGGTGACAAGTTCAAATGATGATCTTCTATTATCTAGATAATTCTGCATAATGAAGAAAAAGAACTGATTCATTTATCACTAAGAAGTTACAGGGGTGGATTCCATACTTTCTGGCTTGACTAACATCCTATAGGACGAGTACATCATCATAGGCCTCCTCCAGTGGAATCCGGGGCCTGCACATATGAATTTGAGACCAGTACACCTTGCATCACGGTGCATGATCAGATGCCACTGGAGGCAGCTGGTAGTAGGGGTGGGCGATATGGCCTAAAATTTATATTGCGATATAATATGAAGCATGTGCGATATGCGATATATATTTTCTATATTGGAGGGAGGGTTGTAAATCTTTTTTGTTTTTTTTTCCTTCAACTTTTTATTTAATAACTATTTAGCCTCCTTAGGGGCTAGAACCCTTGTCCTATTCACCCTGATAGATCTCTGTCATGGTAAATAGGACTTGACACTGACCCTGCTGCCCTGTGCACACAGCAGCAGGGAGCTGACCATAGCTCCGATCACAACTGCCACTGCCACCAATGATCGGGGGGCCCACTGTGCCACCAATGAGTCAATAGAAACGTAGCCTGCATGTCCCGGCCATATACCATACTGGGCCTCTGTGACTGCACTCTGCGATCCACCGCAATTAACCCCTCAGGTTCTGAGGGGTTAATTGCGGCGGATCGCAGCAGGCAGTCATAGAAGCCGGGTATGGGATATGGCCGGCACATACAGGCCTATAGGACCTTTCATTAGGTAGCAGCACATAGGGGGCACTTACTATATTTGCGGGGCTCCGTTCGCCTGCTCTGGCCCCCGTCACATGGTGGGAACACCAGGGAGGAGACATCAGCTTCTCTCCCTGGGCGTTCCTTCTCCCTTGCCGGTGACGTTCTGTACTGCCCTGCTCTCATTGGTGGCAGTGACCACAGTCCCTCCCCTCCTCCGCTCTCATTGGTGGCAGTGGCTACAGTCCCTCCCCTCCTCCTCTCTCATTGGTGGCAGTGGCTACAGTCCCTCCCCTCCTCCTCTCTCATTGGTGGCAGTGGCTACAGTCCCTCCCCTTCTCCGCTCTCATTGGTGGCTCTCAGTGGGGAGGGACGCCCTCCTTCTCCACTCTGCTGGTTCAGGAGAACATGGTATGCGCAGAGAGCGGCGCATACCATGTTCTACCGCGATATGGCGATATAGACGAAATCGATATCGTGGCACAAATTCATATCGCATATCGTCTATATCGCCATATCGTCCCACCCCTAGCTGGTAGCGATGTACTTGGCCTGTGGGACATCAATCAAGCCAGTAAGGGGGGACAGGCCAGCGTGACAGTTTTGGAGAGGGGCAAATGAATGCATTATTCAGAATCGTCCAGAAGATAGATGATCAGGATTGTAAACCTGTCACTTTAATGGATAACAGGTTGGTGAAGATTTGGGGATCTAGATCTTGGTGACGGGCTTTTAAAATGCTTTATTCAAAGTGTTAAAAAAAACACAACTTGGGTAAATGGGCATCACACCAACACAAGATATTAAATGAGTCAGGGGCAACGTTACGGTGCAAAGTAGTTAAAATCCAGATCACAACCTCAACAATATCATATACCATAAAGTCTATCACTCACCCCTTGTGCTCCAAACTGGTGCTCTACAGTTCCCAATAAGGACTCCAAAAAGTTCCTGTCAGCTAAGATATCATACAGAAAGAAATGTATTCATATATTATATAAATACAAAAATGTACTATTTATGCCCTCAAAAGATAATATACAATCATAAGCAGTGCAGGTTGCCATTAAAGGGGTTGTCTGATTTTGTTATAGCTCATTAATATCAGATCAGCCTGGGTGCTGGCAGTCGTATAAGGGCTGTGCTCTCTTCACCGTTTACCTGCTCGCCGTCAACATTGCAGTGTAATTACAGCTCTTCCGTCCCCATTCACTTTAATGGGACGGCTCTGTCCTATTCAAGTGAACAGTTCAGGAAATAGAATAAAAAAATCTACAAATCAGAAAATAAAAACAGATTTAACTAACAGAAAAAATATAGGTGACACATTCCCCTTAAATCAAGACTTGGGTAAAATGCTATTTTCTAGATTAAAGGAGTTTTCCAGGACTACAAAACTGATAGTCTATCCTTAGTGGACCCTGGTTTACAAAGAAATAAATGATAAACATAAATCATATGATATGGTATACTCCCAGTAATGAAGCATAGATTATAAGCATAGATTAAAAAAAAAAAAACAGATTCCGCTACCTTTATACCGAGACTTTTCTTCTTCTGTTAAATGTTCTGTCCGTGTTTTCGTAACAACATTTACATTATTTGCAGAGTAAACCTATTGGAAAGGAAATCATTATTTACAGTGCATTTTGAAAGCCTCCAGACCCTTTCACTTTTTTCACATTTAGTTATGTTGTGCCAAAATAAAAATAAAAATTTAGTTTTTCTCCGTCATTCTGTACTCAATACCCCATAATGAAAGTAAAAACAGAATGGTAGAAATCTTTGTTAATTTATTGAAAAGTAAAAATTAAAATCTTGCACTGATATAAGTATTCAGTTGCAGCCCCTTTGGCAGGGATTACAGCCTCCAGTCTTCTTCAGTATGATGCCACAAGGATTGCGCATCTGGATTTCGGGATTTTCTGCCATTCTTCTATGCAGATCCTCTCAAGCTCTGCCAGGTTGGATGGGGACCGTTGGTGGACAGCCATTTTCAGGTCTCTCCAGAGATATTCAAAAGGGTTCAAATTAGGGTTCTGGCTGGGGCACTCAAGGACATTCAGAGTTGTCTCTAAGCCACTGCTGTGCTGTTCTTAGCTGTGTGCTTAGGGCCCTCGTCTTATTGGAAGGAGGTGAACCTACAGCCCAGAGCACTCAGGATCAGGTATTCATTAAGAATATCTCTGTACTTTGCTCCATTCAGCTTTCCTTCAAGCCTGACAAGTTTTCATGTACCAGCTGCTGAAAAACACTGCCACATCAAGCTTCACGGTAGGGATGGTATTAAGTAGGTGAGCAGTGCCTGGTTTCCTCCAGAAATAACACTTAGAATTGAGGCCAAAAAGTTTAATCTTGGTTTCATCAGAACAGAGAATCTCGTTTCTCACAGTTCTTTCAGGTGTTTTTTTTTTTTTTTGCAAACTTTAATGTGTCTTTTACCGAGAAGAGGCCTCTGGCCACTCCACCAAGTCCAGATTGATGTGTGCTGAAGGGATGGTTGATCTTCTAGAAATTTCTCCCATCCGCATACAGGATCTTTGAAGGTCGGCCAGAGTGACCATTAGGTTCATGGTCACCTCTCTCACCAAGGCCCTTCTTCCTCAATTACTTAGTTTGGTGGGGTGGCCAACTCTAGGATGAGTCCTGGTTGTTCCAAACTTCTTCCATTTAAGAATTATGGAGGCCACGGTGTTCTTGGGAACTCAATGTGGCAGACATTTTTTGTACCCTTCTCTAGTTCTGTGCCTCCACACAATCCTGTATATGGGCTCTACAGGCAGTTATTTCCTCCCCATGGCTTGGTTTTTGCTCCGATATGCATTTCCATGCTCTGAGATCTTATATAGACAGGGCTGTGTCTTTCCAAATCATGTCCAATAACCTGAATTTACCACAGGTGGACTCCATCAAGGTGTAGAAACATCTCAAAGATGATCGAGAGAAATGAGAGGCCCCCAGAGCTGAATTTCTAGGGTTATAGTAAGGGTATGTTCACACAACTAAAATCTGCCCCTAATTCAGCAGGGCATGTTCAGCTGCTAAATCCACAACCATAACTCACCAACAGTATCCCCATTGGCTTTAATGTTAAAACCTCCACTTTGTGCACACAGTGTAAAATGGTAGCTTTTTCTCAGTAGCTGATAAGAAAAAAGCTTGAGAGGTGACAGGTTTCTTCTTGGAAGCAGCTTTGATTGTGGATTTCATAGAAGTCACCGGGGAAGTAGAAAAAAAATTCAACCAAATACTCTAAGGCTGCATTCACACGGGCGAGTTTTCCGCGTGGGTGCAATGCGTGATGTGAACGCATTGCACCCGCACTGAATCCGGACCCATTTATTTCTATGGGCCTGTGTACATGAGCGTAGTTTTTCACGCATCAGTTCTGCGATGCGTGAAAATCGCAGCATGTTCTATATTCTGCGTTTTTCACGCAGCTCTGGCCCCATAGAAGTGAATGGGGCTGCGTGAAAAACGCATTGCATCCGCAAGCAAGTGCGGATGCAATGCGTTTTTCACTGATGGTTGCTAGGAGATGTTTTTTGTTGACCTTCAGTTTTTTATCACGCGTGTGAAAAACGCATCAAAACGCATTGCACCCGCGTGGAAAAAACTGAACGCAATCGCAGGCAAAACTGAATGGCTTTGCCTGTGAAATCGCACAGTTTTCACTGAATGCATCCGCAACGCATCCGGACATAATCCGGACACGCTCGTGTGAACCCAGCCTAATACTCCCAATTAGAAATCTGCCACTAACAACAACCTGTTTTCAGCTAGTAGTCTGCTACTGATTTTTCAGTATGAATTTAGCCTAAGGCTACATGCACACGACAGTTGTTTTTTGCGGTCCGCAAAACGGGGTTCCGTTGTTCCGTGATCCGTGTCCGATTTTGCTTCCGTTGTGTTTCCGTGTGTCTTCCGTTTTTTTAGCGGACATGACACAAAAGATTTTACCAAAAGACAGGCTGACAATTTTTGCCAAGTGCCTGCCAAGAGAGCCGCAAAAAAACGCGGACGTGGAATACGGATGACACACGGATGGCCATCCTCATTTTTTCACGGTCCCATTGACTTGAATGGGTCCGCGAACCGTTTTTTGCGGACAAGAATAGGACAGGTTATATTTTTTTGACGGACTGGAAGCACGGACGCGGAGGACAAACGGTGCATTTGCCGAGTTTTCCACGGACCCATTGAAAACCAATGGGTCCGCAGAAAATCACGAAAAATGAAGCAACGAACACGGAATCAAACAACGGTCGTGTGCATGAGGCCTAAAGGGTATGAATACTTATATCCATGTGAAATTTTAGTTTTTCCTATTTAATAAATTAGCAAAAATTTCTAAAATGGTGTTTTCACTTTTTTATTGTGGGTATCGAGAGTGCAGACTGTTGAAGAAAAATTTCAATTTTGGTTTCATTTTAGAACAAGGCAGCAATATAACAAATTGTGAATTTCAATGCATTGTATATGTGGAAATGTATGCAATGGACACAACCAGTACACCCAGGAATTACCTTGGCTTCATACCCATTAACCATTTCTGCTTTGTCAGTCCTCCAGCCCCAGAATCCAGACTTTGTTCTGCAAAGAGAAGAATTATTACAAAAACAGCAAGAATTCGCCTTTCTTCAAACGATCCTTAAATTGCCTTTGTTATACATAATAATCTTAGTATGGAAACCGATTGAAACTACTGCGTACACAATTGCATTATCTGGTTGGTCTCTCCTCAGTTATAACTGGTTCCATTAAGGCTTCGTTCACATCAGTATTACAGGATAGGTTACAGCCTCTGTCACAGATTCCATTAATAACACCAAATGTTGTGCAATTGTCCAATAAAATGGAAACCCGACGGGTCTGTTGGGCGCCATTTTTGGCTTATAACGGAGCAGAACAGAAATATTTAGTGCAGATGTGAACAAACCTTAAAGGGATTCTGTAACTTTATCTTACATGCACTACTTTTTTGCAGTGCGGAGGTACGGACAGAAAACCCACGGAAGCACTCTGTAGTGCTTCCGTGCCTCCGTTCCGCACGACACCTTCCGTATTGCAGGACCCATTTAAGTGGGTCACAATATGGGCACCGGCTGACTTAGTCAGTGGAGAGGGGATCACTGCTCCCGACTGGTACATCCCTATATAGGGGACCTAAACGTTTGGTGAAAGCATGAACTCAGAGCACTCTGCACTGTCGGGTTTCATCTGCCTTTCCAGAGTGCGGATCCCATATACTTTGTGGTGGCCTGTACGTAAGATGCTGAAAACGTCAGAGACAGACGATGAAACCCGACAGCGCAGAGCACTTTGAGCAGCACTGCTGTATGATCGTGCTTTCCAAAACCCCACACCACCGCCGATCAGTTCTTCGAGAGCAGCTCCAGTGCCAGAAGAAGGCACCAGAACTACACAGCTCTGTCCGTTGTGTAGTGGATGAAGCTGGTTACTGCAGTGCTGCTCCCGTTCAAGTGAATAGAAGCAGCTTCTTCTGGCACTGGAGCTGCTCCCGAAAAAGGCAGGATATCAAGTGGTAGGTATATCTTATTTTATTAACATATATAGGGGCACCGGAGAGGTTTGCCTATAAGTCGGACAACCCCTTTAAGCATAAATGTAGAGTGTGTTAAGAGTATCACGGAAGCCACTGAAAACAAGCGTCTTTACACTTTTCAGTCTTACAGTTCTGAAACCCCATCACCCCCAAAACCCTATGTGGAGAGGAGCACGTTGCAGTACACTGGGCTACCTTTCAAAGGCAATCGAAGTTGTATCCAGGGAAGTGTTAATAACAGGAGAGGTGAGTCTCTTGGTGACTTCCCGCTCGGCCGGCTGCATGGAATCCAAAGTAATGCCTTCTATTTCCTGTGAGATGTCAAAGCGTTCCTTGGTGACTGTCCTGTCGTCATGGTTGATCTCCATCAGCTCTGCCCAGTTATCTGTGGACATTGGAAGTCTGTTTGTTTCTTCATAGCATTAACTGGGAAATTAGATTTAAAAAGCTCTCAACATGAAAAAAAGCCTTATCCCTCTGAAGGTTACTGAGCCCTGAAAAGCTCATCCTTATAGGTTCATATTCTAAAATGATCATATCGTCATCAATAAATGATTGAAGCACACATAATGAAGTTACGAAATGTTCACCAGAAGCGGAACAGGGACACGCTGATACACTTTGTGTGGGGGTGACTGCCGCTCAGTGTACACAGGACAATCACATGGACTGGCCACCACCGCGTCTTCATTCTCCGTAATGGATTGTGACCACTGTACGATTCCTAATCCAACAGGACACCGATGTATCCATCTCCACTACAGGCATTTAACCATTTCAAGACCAGACCAGTTACTCCTCCCCTTTTTAGTACATGCATCTTCAAAAGCCAAAACTTTTTCCTTCTGTTTTGTTATTTAAGTAATGTTTTTATCTTCTATCAGTGATACAAAGGTTTATTTTTATACCATTTTTATTTTAGTATTTTTTGTTTTTATTTTTTTTATACCAGGGTAAAAAAAAAAAAAAAAGTCTGTTTTTACAATTATTTTAAGGCCAACTAAAAAGTATTTTTTACATTATGTTCCTTTTTGTAACAGCAGCTTTGATATAGGAGATCTAAGTATATACTATGGTCGGTAGGGGCAGAGCTAGAAGTACCAATATGGGCTAGTAGTGCGGGTTTCTTTTTTACTACTTTATTTATTTATTGCAGATTTTTCCTGTAACTGAGGCGGACATATTAGCTCCAGTTACAGGAGGAATACAGCTTCCTGAAACACACCGCAGAGCTGAGAAATCACATGATCACAAAGACAAGTGCAGGAAGCCACACTGAGCACTATGTATACAGCGAGGGGAAGGGAGGGACACAAAAAAAAACCCCATCTCTGCCTTCTCGATAGAGACCTAGGTCGTCTGTGACAACTGACTACCCGTTCCTAGGCTACATAATCTCCATGAAGCTACAAACTCTGCAAGGATGCTCAGACCTCGCAGAGTGTGGAAAACCCATACACTGACAGTCTATACGTGGTCCGCAAGTGGTTTTCTGATTTTCAAATTTTTGACTAGATGAAGGGATGCTGTTACAGAAAGAGTGCTCATACCTCACATGACTGCTAAAGCCAATAACTGGACTCAGCGGTGTACGGCATGACTCTGCTGAAGCCAGTCACTGTTGTAGCCAAAACAATACAGAGAGGACAAAGTGGTGAGCGATAGATTGCAGGGGGCTTGGGAAAATGAATTTAAAGGCTATGGAAAACTCAAAATCGGAGGAAAAAACTTGAGTTTTGTCCGATTCATTGTCAATGTGGACAAAACTGAACAAACCAGAACAGGTTTGTTGCGTTCCGTGACCAGACACAAAATCAGTGCACACTGCGGTTTTGTGTCCAGTTTTCAAAACTGAACAAGCCGGAACAAGGAACTAAAAACAATGTAAGTCAATGGTGACGGATCCGTTTTTTTGGACAGGAAAAAACAGATCCGGCGCCCGTTGACTTACAATGACTTGTTCATTTTTCATTTAAATCGAACTGAAGCGTTTTCTTCCTGAAAGGGAGACACATGTGAAAGTAGCATAGGTAGGTTTAGAGTAGGATCTGCCTGACTGAAACAACCTTGGCACGGGTAGGCGGGCATAGAGTCTCAGATTTTATCATATGAGAGTAGGGTTGGGCAATATACCGGTGTTTATGATATACCGCGGTATTAAGAAACTGCGATATGGCGATATCACAGTTTCCTAATAACCGTGGTATTTAATGACGTCATAGGAGCGGTCGCACGTGTGCCGACCGCACCTAAAACGTCCATGTACTGCGCCTGCAAAAAGGATTCAGGAAGTGTTGGTCCCCGCAGCGGCTGCCTCCTGCTTTCTCCTATTCTGCCCCCCGTACTGACACAAAGCCTGGGAACTGCGGGCACAGAGCGGCCCCAGGGCGGGGTGTGGAATTCCTATTGCCCGACGCCCGGGACATGCAGTTCCGGGCGCCAGGCAGTTAGTTTGTGCAGATACCTTAGCCCTCATTCGGGCAAGTAGCAGGGCTCGGGTGGCAGCGGTTTTTCATCTGCACGGCCCGGCAGCACGTTTGGACGGCTTTCCGCACTGTGATCAGCGCTGCGCACAGTGTGCAGGCAAGAAGTCAGGAACAGAGTAGTGCCACCGGACGGAAGTCATCCAGCTCCCAGCAGAAGCGCCGACACCGCCGAGTCAGCGGCTTAAGTAGTAATGGAAGCTCATGTCTCCTTACATGGTGGCAGCCCCTGCCCTGATACCCATCTAGCAGGTAGTGTATGTGTGGGGTGACTCCTCTGGGTGAGCTGTGGAGGATACTCTCCTGTCAGGCTGCAGCTCTGCTTCTTCTCCTGGCGCTTAAGCTAGAGTCCTGCCTTCCTCTTTGTGCTGCCAAGTTCTAGCCACTCACCCTCTATGGGGGAGCTGCCCCATTATTGCATGTATATAACATTAAAGGGATTCACTGCCCCAGTATGGCATATAGTATATGCCATACTGGGGCAGTGAATCCCTTTAATGTACATGCCATACTGGGGCAGTGAATCCCTTTAATGTACATGCCATACTGGGGCAGTGAATCCCTTTAATGTACATGCCATACTGGGGCAGTGAATCCCTTTAATGTATATTATACATGAAAGGGATTCACTCCCCCAGTATGGCTTGGCTGCCCCCATACAGTATAACGTCTCCTTATGGCTGCCCCCATACAGTATAATGTCTCCTTGTGGCCCCCATACAGTATAATGTCTCCTTATGGCCCCCGCCCCCATACAGTATAACGTCTCCTTGTAGCTGCCCCCATACAGTATAACGTCTCCTTATGGCCCCCGCCCCCATACAGTATAACGTCTCCTTGTGGCCCCCATACAGTATAACGTCTCCTTGTAGCTGCCCCATACAGTATAACGTCTCCTTGCGGCTGCCCCCTTACAGTATAACGTCTCCTTGCGGCTGCCCCCATACAGTATAACGTCTCCTTATGGCTGCCCCCATACAGTATAATGTCTCCAAGTGTTTTTTTCTTCTAAATGGGCATTTATCGTGATATATATCGTTATCGCGATAAATTTCTTAATATCGTTATCGTGGCAATATTTTTGATATCGCCCAACCCTATATGAGAGTGAGGGCTTAGTCCATATATGATGCTTGCATCTGTTGGGTTGGTGCATTATTTTCTGTTTTCTGTAATTTTTTTCATAAATGTAGCCATGGACATCCGCATATTTATCTATCATATCGTGCAGGATGTTTTTATCTTTGTTGATTATCTTTTCTTGGATTTTAGCCTAACTAAGGAATGGCACAAAGCAGAGTTCTAAGAAAACATGCTTCAGAATTGTAATTTGCAGTCCTCAATGCATGGACACTATCCGTGCGGCTGCCGCGACGGATTCAGACCCGTTCTACAAAATTTTTTTTGCGGTGCGGAGGAACCCCACGGAAGCACTCTGTAGTGCTTCCGTGCCTCCATTGCGTACCGCACCTCCAGATTGCGGACCCATTCAATTGATTGGGTCCGCGTCGGTGATGCCGATGCCCACATATTGCGGACCCGCTGTTTGCGGGCTGCGATACCGGCCACGGCCGTGTGCATGAGGCCTTACAGACACACAAGAGACTCCTCTAATCTTCAAAAGCTGTGTAGAAGCAGTTCTTTTACCAGGCTCACAATCTCAGCTATCTCTGGCATGCCCCCATTTCCGGTGAACAATCTTCTATGTCTCCGTTAGGCCTCTTTCACACTGGCGTTTTATCTTTCCGTCCTAGAGTTCCGTCCTCGGGGCTCTAGGACGGAAAGATACTGATCAGGATTATCCCAATGCATTCTGAATGAAGAGAAATCCGTTCAGGATGCATCAGGATGTCTTCAGTTCAGTACTGAGACGTTTTTTGGCCGTAGCGAAATCCGCAGCATGCTGCAGATTTTGCTTCGGCCAAAAATCCTGAAGGCATGCCGGAAGGACGGATCCGGAATTAATGCCCATTGAAAAGCATTAATCCGGATCCGGCTTTAAGCTAAAAGTCATTTTGGCGCATCGCCGGATCCGACGTTTAGCTTTTGTGAATGGTTACCATGGCAGCCAGGATGCTAAAGTCCCGGCTGCCATGGTAAAGTGTAGTGGGGAGGCAGGGGAGAAGCATACTTACCGTCCGTGTGGCTCCAGATTCCCGGGGCGCTCCACAATGACGTCAGAGCGCCCCATGAGCATGGATCACGTGACCATGCGCGTGGGGCGCTCTGACGTCATTGTGGAGCGCCCTGGGAGCCGCACGGACTGTAAGTATCTGCTCCCTGGCTCCCTACTACTACTATGGCAACCAGGACTTTAGTAGCATCCTGGCTGCCATAGTAACCTCAAAGCATTTGAAGACTGATCAGACTTCAAAATGCTTTCAGTTGTCTTGCGTTGTGACGGATCCGGCGGGCATTTCCGGCGATAGAAGTGAACTCCGGATCCTCACAACGCAAGTGTGAAAGAGGCCTTACTAGCAATAGATCTTGCCTGAAGACAGGCCGTGGACTGCGAATTAGGTGGAAGTGGGACCCCTAGTGGCCATGACTTTACAGCTGTTTTTCAGGTGGATGCAGGCATATAGTGATTTAGAAATTTGCTAGTTACACCACTCTCTATGACATTAAATTCTATAAAAGAACAGTGACTCTTTAAGCCAAAATGTATACCCCTGTAGAAACAGAAAATATGAATATGTAAGACCTCACCTTCTTCTTTAAATATAAAGCTATGCTTTCCACGGATCCAGCTCATATTCTCAAAACCTAACAGAGTGGCATCAACGCGAAGATTGGCACCGCTTTTCCATATCCGACAAACATCACTGGGACACACCCTGGACAACAATGGAACTGCAAGAGAAGGAATAAGCATTTCATATTTTGTACTGTATATATTTTAACACAAAATATTTTGGGGACAAAACTGCTATTTTTGCAGTGTGAACTTCAGCATTTGCATATCACAGGATATGTAGGCAGAAAGCTCTAATGGTGATAGCATACGGGGAAGCAGGTGCTTTAAACCTTTCCCTACCAAGGACGTATCTCATATGTCTGTCTTTCTAATGACCCCTCTATGTCTTTACATTTAGTTTGACGCCATGACCCAGATGTTTACCACTGTCCAGAGCACAGCGCCAAAGTACATTTTACACTGTCCCTATCATACATATACCTGATCTACACAGTAAACTATACAGATCGCTTCTCTATCTATTACCTGCCGTAATAGAGATAACAATCATCACTAAGGCTATATTCACACTAGCATTTTTACTGGATCCGGCAGGGTTAAGCAAAAACACTTCCGTTACTGATAATACAACCATCTGCATCCGATATGAACGGATCCAGTTGTATTATCTTTAACTTAGCCAAGACGGATCCATCATGAACTCCATTGAAAGTCAATAGGGGACGGATCCGTTTTCTATTGTGGCAGAGAAAACGGATCCGTCCCCATTGACTTGCATTGTGGGTCATGCTGGATCCGTCTTGCTCCGCATCTCAGGACGGAAAGCAAACGACAACATGTTGCGCTTTGCTCTCCGGTATAGGAACGCAACTAAACGGAACGGAATGCATTTTGGAGCATTCCGTTCTGTTCCTATTGACAATGAATGGGGACAAAACCGAAGCATTTTTTTCCGGTATTGAGCCCCTATGACGGATCTCAATACCGGAAAACTAAAACGCTAGTGTGAAAGTAGCCTAAAGAGAAATTTGTAATCTATGGAAAAACATTTTACTTGAGTCAGAAAAGACATTTTCCCTCAATGTCGCCATAAAAGATCATTTTCAATTACAGTTTTTTGCTTGTTAGTTTTTTTCTCTAACAATAGTATTCAGACACTTGTGTGTTTCAGGGGCTTTTTTGCGTCCATATTATGGATGCAACACCCAGATCTCCTGGGATTCACCAGAACCAGTGGTATGGCGCCCCAACTCATTTTCTGATCAACTACAGGAGGGTCAGGTGTTGTGTCCATAATATAGCACCCATATTATATCAGTCTAAAAGCGGTTTCAGTTAAAGCATTATATGAGGTTTAGGAATGTATCCTTGTTAATAAGGATTACTCTTTGTATAGAGGGATTGGAAATTATATACGTACTACATAATTCCCAATACTTGCATGCAAAACTTACTTGGCGCATGCCTGCGATTCAATTTGTTTAACACATGCAGCCTTGAGTGTACAGTAGACATGTGTGGTATGTATGAAGGCCTCATGCCTTACAGTTTTTTTTTTTTTTTACATGCTGCATTTTGCATAAGGTCTCGGCCAGAGTACGCATATTAGCTCCAACTTTGAATTTTTGCTAATAATCATTGTTTGCTGCAAAGTTGCATGAAGGTGGCTATGTGTATTAATTATTAGGTTACATTTGTATACACACTATGTTCTGTTACTAATGGCTATAGTTTTAAAGGGGTTGTCCCATCTTGGACAATGGGGGCATATCGCTAGCATACGCCCCCATTATCTTATGGGTGCGGGTCCCACCGCTGGGACCCGCACCTATATAGAGAACGGAGGCCCGAAAGTGAACGAGGGCGCACTGCGCATGCGCAGCCGCCCTCCATTCATTTCTATGGGGCTGCCAAAAATAGCTGAGCCCTTTCCGTCAGCCTCATAGAAATGAATGGGAGCATTGGCCGCGCATGCGTGGTACGCTCCCATTTACTTCTATGGGAGAGGCAGGGAGAAGCGCTGGGTGGTGGACGGACCCCGGGAAATCCGGGGTCCTCCAGCCACAGCTCTACCCGCTCCGTTCTCGATATAGGTGCGGGTCCCAGCGGTGGGACCCGCATCTATCAGACAATGGGGGCATATGCTAGCGATATGTCCCCATTGTCCAAGATGGGAATACCCCTTTAAGTAGGCAATGGAAGTAAAGACAGTATAAAGTACAGTACTAAAACTAAATACCCAAAGTGACTTCTATGGGGGATTTAGGGCTTGATGTAAGAATATAAATGTAACTGGTAACCTGCATAAATCGGTATCAGCTTACCCCAACTTGTGAATTCCCACTTCATTTCCACATAGAAATCAGAAGCCTGAGGGGAAAAAAAAATAATAAATAAGGGGTAAATAACAGGTTGACTTTTCTTTGTTAGGCTAGTTTTACACTACTGTTAGACATCTCAGCCTGCCGGAGATGTCTGGATCTGGCATTGCCAGACGTTACCTGACTCCTGCTGGGCCCATTCACTAAAATGCGGACAGGCGCAGATCTGGCCGCAACCTGGCGAGAATTGGACGGCTCTCCGCTGGTCCCCATTATAGTCAATAGAGCTGGACGGCAATGTGGTAGCTTCGGGCAATGCCAGAATGTAGAAAAGGTCCGGCAGTGAACAGATCTAAAATTGCTAGTGTGAAACTAGCCTTACTACACATCGATGTTTAAAGGGAATAAAAATAGAACTATTTTAACTCATTCCTGTCTAAATTTAGGAACAGGAGGGTTTCTAGTGTAGACATAACTGTATAATGTAAAGATAGGCAACTCACTAATATACTCTGGTTTCAATTTCTCGCCATTTTCAAGATCTGTTTGCTTGCGACAAACTATTACGCTAGTGGAGACTATGTGCTATTGATGTATTTAGGGCGGATACAATTGCAGACAAACTCTTAGCTCTTCTCCAGACTAGGCCTATAGTCTTTAGCCTCTGGATTTTCAATATTAGAAAAAAAAAAAAAAAAAAAAAAAAAAGAACGCTTCTCATTCACTAAAAGAAAGACACCAGGATACACCGCAACATATTTTTGAGGGACAGCAAGATTCAGAAAAGTCGAAAAGTCGCATTACCAAAAACAGTTGTGTGATACATCTGCAACTATTTTAGACCTGAGATTTGGCTGTAAAAACACAACCGAACCCCAAACTCACAATACGGCGTAGCGATCATCATGACGTCATGTAGTCTCAGCCTAAAACATTTGGCAGGTCTTACCCTGGGAGTGTGGGTAGGGTGTTCCAGTCACTTCATGGAATTTGGGACACAATTTGGAGAATATATTTACCATGGGGAGGTAAGGTTGCAGCAGTGACCTATAAACCTGATGCATCATGGCAGAAGTGCATGAAAAAACTGCAGCAAAACTGAGCTCACCTCCAATGTTTTCTTAAGGAGCTCAGGAACCCCTCCAAGGGCTGTAGACGCCTTGTGAAATTCTCGGTACTGCAGAACCATCTGTACCATCTCTGGGTCTCCAGTGCTCACAGCTTCATGCAAAACTGGAAGACATAATAAGATGCTGTAAAAATGCAACTAATGTAAAAGATAAAGGCAAATGGTGACCCATGTAGTTATGCTGTAAACTAGCTTTATTTCACAAGAATGCGTGTCTTGTACGTAAATATTCTTGTGTAAACCAATTGTATCAGTGCATCTTACAATTACTCTAAAATAAAAAGGCCCGTTTGGTGATGGATACTTTTTAATGGGGTTTTCTAGGATTTTAAACACTGTTGGCCAATCCTCAGAATAGGCCATCAATATCTGTTCAGTGTAGGTCTGACATTGGACCGCAATGGATTTTGACCATACAGTGTTTTAATCAGCAGGATTAACCCTACCAGGTAGTATAAATGTTTTAACATGGTTTATCCTGCTGGCTTATTTTGGCCACGTTGAACACCACTAGGAACCCCAATGATCCCTGGAACGAGGAGCACACAGAGCGTGGTCAAAAGCATTACGTAAAGCTCTTTACCAAAAAGGAGTGTGCATGAACATTGATTAAAGGGGTTGTCTCAATTCAGTAAATAGCATTTATTATGTACAGAACATTAATAAAAGGCACTTACTAATGTATTGTGATCGTCCATATTGCCTCCTTTGCTGGATTCATTTTTCCATCACATTATACACTGCTTTTTCCATGGTTACGACCACCCTGCAATTTACCAATGGTGGCCATGCTTGTACTCAATAGAAAAAAAAAAGCACGAGTCTATGTGTGCTCCCACCGTCCCGGCCACCAGATGGGCCAGCACTTTTTCCTATAGTGTGCAAGCTCGGCCACCGCTGCTGGAAACAAGACGTGTATAATGTGATGGAAAAATTAATCCAGCCAGCAAAGGAAGCAATATGGGTAATAGTAATACATTAGTAAGTGGCTTGTATTAACTTTCTCTACATGATAAATGCCACTTGCTGAAGTGAGACAACCCCTTTAAGGTTCTGGACCAGATACCCCATTGGGCCTTAAAAGTTCATGTTTGCCAAAGCAATATTCTTTGGACGTCAATCGATGTAACATCCTAACTAGCTGCTGATGTGGATATGTGGGTGGCAGTTTGGATCAAACAATGCCCCTGTGAAGGATCAAATGTCAAACATTAAGATAGGGAATTCTGGAACAGAAGATGGCAGCCATCTGACCAGTCACTTCAACCAATGGATATCTTCCAGGAGAAATACTGAAAATATGTCAGCACCTTAAAAGGGATTCTGTCACCAGTTTTCACCCCTTTGAGCTAAACATATGCTCATGCTCAGGGTCTCTTCATGATTCCTAATGTGGGCTTAGAAACGAGATCTGTAGCTTAGTTTTGCCAAAAAGCAGGTTTTACTAACCTGTCAGTCATAAAAATAAGGTGCCCAAGGGGAGGTCCAGGGATGCAGGGTGCCCGGCTGCAGCCATCGCCGTTGGTGCCCAGCGCCGCCTTCCCAGAGTTCTGCGCTGCCTCCTACCCCTCTTCCCGCTGTGAGATGCCGTGCGTGCGCACAGGGTCAGCCTGATGCGCCCGTATGGACTGCTTGGATGCTTCTTCTCTAGCGAAGTGCCGGCGCATGCGCACTACGCTAGAAGAAGCCGATACCAGCAGTTCGTGCGCATCAGGCTGAGCCTGTGCGCACGCGCGGCATCTCACAGCGGGAGAAGGGGGAGGCGGCACAGAGAAGTAGGAGGCGGTGCAGAACTCTGGGAAGGCGGCGCTGGGCACCCTGCATTCCTGGACCTCCCCTTGGGCACCTTATTTTTATGACTGACAGGTTAGTAAAACCTGCTTTTTGGCAAAACTAAGCTACAGATGGCATTTATAAGCACACATTAGGAATCATGAAGAGACCCTGAGCATGAGCATATGTTTAGCTCAAAGGGGTGAAAACTGGTGACAGAATCCCTTTAAATGTGCAGTAAAATGTCTATTAAATTAGGATTCTGCCAGTCCCAGCAACCAGCTAATCCCCTTAGGCTACTTTCACACTTGCATTTTGGCTTTCCGTTTGTGAGATCCGTTCAGGGCTCCCAGAAGCGGTCCAAAATGGATCAGTTTCACCCTAATGCATTCTGAATGGAAAAGTATCCACTCAGAATGCATCAGTTTGCCTCCGATCAGTCACCATTCCGCTCTGGAGACACGAAACTGAGCCAAACGGATCCATTCTGGCACACAATGTCAATGGGGACGGGTCAGTTTTCACTGACACAATCTGGCACAATAGAAAATGGACCCGTCTCCCACGGACTTTCAATGGAGTTTATGATAGATCAGTCTTGGCTATGTTACAGATAGTACAAACGGATCCGTTGATGACGGATGCATGCGGTTGTATTATTGTAACTGATCCGTTTTTGCAGACCCATGACGGATCCGCCCAAAACACGAGTATGAAAGTAGCCTTACGTACAGATTTGGTAAAGGACCAGACAGTAAGGAATGGGGGAAGGAGATACATTTTCAGCAGCTATGTTCAGGTCAAGCTTGTGATATATCCTTAGTGGGACAGCTTCAGAAGTACAGACATGTCCACATTAGCCAGACGAGGGGCAAAAAAAAAATAAAAGTGTCTTTTTAGCCTCCCCCCATTTGACTGGTAGATGAAAAAATTATAGAATAGTGTATTACCCAGTATGTTTTTTTTTTTTTTAAACAATGCTGAAGTCAGAGGCTTCCATTTAACGTCCTAGCATCTTACAACGGAGGCCAGAAACGCGAGGTGAATAGAGCCTTAATACAGGGTGAATGAAATGTATAGATTCTGATTTACCAGTCCAGCCATCCCGGTTTTCTTTTGTGACATCTGCCTTATGCCTGAGAAGCACCCTAGCAGACTCCAGATGTCCTAAGGAAACTGCGAGGTGCAATGGTGTCCGGCCCCGTGGATCCAGCTCTTCAATATCCTGTTGGGAATATTATTTCTTATTATTTTTATGTGGGTTCCCATTCGGTTACTAAAACACGATATAATATAGAAATTAAATGAATATATGGAAGGAAAAACTCCCTTACCAGCTCCAACCTAGGATTAAATCGTATGTCAGTAGGTACGGCGTGTCACGGCGAGTGACAACACCCAAATTGGAAAACAAGGATCGAGAACTGCCATTCTCCAAAATGACTTTATTGAAATGTACACATGCAATTAAAAGAGACTTAGTTTTCTTGACGCGTTTCGGGCAATACTAGCCATTTGTCAAAAGAATAAAATCTCACACAGAGTAACAGGTAAAATACACGTTTGGAAAATCAGGTAGCCAGTAGTGAGTCAACACATACAGATGAATATCATTAGGCCTCCACAGGTCCATGACTAATTGTTCAGAAATTGTTCAGATTGTAGGGCGAGTGGTGACAGACGTCATTTTTGAATATGTTGTGTATATCAAGCATTGTTTTTTAGGCATCTCCCCCTCTTTCTGAACAATGTGGAGGCCTAATGATATTCATCTGTATGTGTTGACTCACTATTGGCTACCTGATTTTCCAAATGTGTATTTTAGGCTACTTTCTCACTGGCGTTTTGGCTTTCCGTTTGCGAGATCCGTCATGGGCTCTCAGAAGCGGTCCAAAACGGTTTTGCGCTAATGCATTCTGAATGGATAAGGATCCGCTCAGAATGCATCAGTTTGCCTCTGATCAGTCTCCATTCCGCTCTGGAGGCGGACACCAAAATGCTGCCTGCAGTGTTTTGCTGTCCGGCTGACGAAGCCGAGCCAAACGGATCCTTCCTGACACACAATGTAAGTCAATAGGGATGAATCCGTTTTCTCTGACACAATAGAAAACGGATCCGTCCCCTATTGACTTTCAATGGTGTTCAAGACGGATCCGTCATGGCTATAGAAGACATAATACAACTGGATCCTTCACGACGGATGCATGCAGTTGTAATATTGTAACGGAAGCGTTTTTTGCAGATCCATAGCGGATCCGCAAAAAACGCTAGTGTGAAAGTAGCCTAAACTGTTATTCTGTGTAAGATTTTACTCTTTTGACAAATGGCTAGTGTTGCCCGAAACGCATCAAGAAACCTCAGTCTTTTTTTAATTGCATGTGTACATTTCTATAAAGTCGACAGTTCAGAGAATGGCAGTCCTGGATCCTTGTTTTCCAATATATAAATTAAATCATTTTCATTTAGTGTAGGTCACTGAGCCTAAAGACGAGAACAAGCACACTCATCTACTACCACCACTTTACATGCCCCATTTGGCTTTCAATTTTTGTACCTCCAGAGCTACAATGACAGGTCTATTGGTGTAACTAACATCCATGTACAATACAGCTTCACTAAATGCCACAGAACTACTGGTAGGAAGCTATGAAATACAGAAGTATAGGTAGGCGCTAAATCTCCTTGAAGAGATTGGTCCTGTATGGAGACCTACTGGAAGTACTCCATGGTATGGAGCCTTATTGGTGGTGCTCCATGGAAAAACAATGTGCAAGGAGGTATCTTCCAAGAAAGAGAACCATCTCTTGGAAGTGGCTCCCTAGGAGTCAAGATCTAACTTTCCAAGAAGCCTTGGGATTTGACAAGGGAATATGGCCAGGCCAGTTATCCATCAGGGTGCTCACGCCTCGTCAGTATGGATGGTTCAATGTGATGCCTTGGAAGCAGCTTAGGCTGAATCTCCATGAAGAGACGAATCCTGTATGGAGACTTACTATGATTGTTCTGAAAACAACCGCGTGACACTTAAAAAAAAAAAAAAGTTGTCACGCGCCCATTTTTGTGAGACTAAGACCTCAGTGTCAGACATGACATACAGTAATTAGAGAATGTGTAAATTAAAGAATATTCCGTTACTGTGACGTGTTTAGTAGTAAGTCAGGGTAGTGAAGCGAGGGATTTTCGGGACAGGAAGCACTGTACATGGCATACTTTAGGGTTACCCTATCCACAGACCAGTCAAGGGCTTTGCCATCTACTGGAGTTTTACAGTACTCTTAATTATCTACTGGACCTCTGCTTTGAAAAATTTTGCATCTGCCCAATTTATGTTCTTAGAGCTGGTGAAAAATTGGACAGGAGCCAGCTCTTAGACAAAATCCTCCAGCTCAATAAGACTAAGGAGGAAGTAATTTTGGCTAATCCGTTGCAATTAAGTGACTGTTAATACTAAGAGGATTCCAATAATTAGGAATATTGCTACAATATTACACGTAAGAAGATTGTAGAGGAAAAATCTTTAATAGAAGCAAGCTGGTACGCACATTAACAGAGATCCTGTCAACACGTTCAACCGCAATATGAAGCCCTATTCCTGCCTAGATGCCTCCAATGCAGCAATGAAAGCCCGGACATCCGCATGATCAATACCAGCAAATAATCTAAATAAGATATTAAAAAGGAAAATAACAGCATTTCAAAATAAATATTCAGTAAAGTGCAGCGCAATGATCCCAACAGGGGTTTCCATAAGCTAATCTGAGGCCCTGAACCCATCCCGGTGTTCCATCCTGCTTCACTCAAAATGGGACAATTAAAGGGGTGGTCCAGGATAGGACTGCTTTCTTTTAAAACCAGCACCGCACCTGGTTGTAGGGGATACTGCAGCTCAGCCATGTTCTGTTCAGCTGAGCTGCAATACCAGACACAAGGTGGGATTTTCGGAAGAAAGCGGATACTTTTGGATTCCTGCACAATCCTTTTAAGATTGCTGCAGCTCCGGTCCTTATTTCTGAAGAAACGATAACATTATATTATTACCCAAACACATCATAATGTGCCAGTGATATTGGTCATACTCATAAGTCTGCATGTGCACGACCATATTTTTCATCTGGTTCTACAAGCGTTTTTTGCAGATCGCACATCGACCCATTCACTTCTATGAGGCCATACACGTATCCGGAATTTTTCGGGATCCATGTGGCCACTTAGCACAGGGTCCTATATACTGGCACAACATGGGGGGCACACTATGGAGAAGAGGGGAAGCACTACGGAGGCCCTATATACTGGCACATTATGGGGGGGCACTATGGGGGCCCTATATACTGGCACATTATGGGGGTACTATGGAGAAGAGGGGAAGGAGCACCATGGGGGCGTCTACAGGGGGCTTTATGACGCGGCTCCGCCTGGCTCCTAGATTCCAAGGAAATTTGTCAATCCCTGACTTTATTATTATTATTTATTTTTAGAGCACCATTAATTCCATAGCGCTGTACATATCATAAGTGGTGCACATACATAATACAGGCAGTTGTCTTAAACATGAACGAGACGAGTTACAGACTGGTACAGAAGGAGAGAGGGCCCTGCCCGCAGGGCTGTGGAGTCGGTAGATAAATTGTCCGACTCCGACTCCTCAGATTTTGAAACTTCCGACTCCGACTCCTCTGTATTTAATATGCAAATACGAAGCTGTTCCACCAAGTTCTTCTAATCTTCTCTAGCACAGAGAGGTAGTTGAGCAGAAGCTGCTGCCTTCTCCTTTGTGTGCTGATCTTCTGCTGAAGATAGAGCAGTGGGAGGATCCAGGAAGGGGCAGGGGAAGGGGCATTTATTTTTAAAACATGATTTTCCTAGTAGAATCCCATAGTCATGTTTAAAATTTAAGCTAACAATCTGAGTTTACATGTTTTATACATGTATATATATATATATATATATATATATATATATATATATATACTGGTATTCATCAGAGAATTAGGAATAAAACTATACTAATGTTACCCCCAGTTAAGCTGTACTTGTGTTTAAAAAACATTTTAATCTGTATGCAAATTCACTATCTTTGTGCCCAATGGGGCAGCGTCTCCTGCGGCTTTGTGCCCAGCCGCGCCCAAAGTACAGCTTCCCAGCGCTGTTCCCCTCGTTATTATTCACTGCACTGGCCTTTTTTTTCAGGCTAGCCGAACGCTGAATTCCTGCGCAGGCGCACGTGTAGAGTGCTGGCAGCAGCCTCGTCTGGCTATGCTGAGGCTGTGCAAGCTTTCTCTCTTCCTCCTCGCTACCTAGTCCTGTCTAGTGCTGCCAGTACTCTACATGTGCGCCTGCCCCCTTGGGCACAAAGGTAGAGAATTTGCATATTGATTAAAACGTTTTTAAACACAAGTAAACCTCAACTGGGGGTAACAGTCATCTAGTTGTATTCCTAATCCTCTGATGAATACCAGCAGATATATCTTTAGCCGGTAAATCAGCCTGTCAGTGTCCCTTTAACTGCATAGTAAAGCATATAAAAAGCATGCTTCTTCACGGTCACTTAACGTCTTTCTTTAGTGGTAACGTGACGCACTGCATGCATTAGCCTTTATTCTTACAGTAGAGAAGTAATTAATTATAACTTTATCTGAATTGGGACATTTAAACTTGCTTTTTTTTTATTCCAATTTTTTTTTATTCCAATTTAAATCTAGTAGGAGTCGGAGTCGGTCCATTTTTTGCCGACTCAGACTCCAGGTACCCAAAATTGCCTCCGACTCCGACTCCTCGACTCCGACTCCACAGCCCTGCCTGCCCGTGAGGGCTTACAATCTACATGGTATGGGAGAAGGACACAGTAGGTGAGGGTAAAGCTGGTCATGGCGGTATAGCAGCAGTAGGGTCACTGGTTGTAGGCTTGTCTGAAAAGGTGGGTTTTCAGTTTTTTTTTGAAGGATTCCACTGTAGGTGAGAGTCTGATATGTTGGGGTAGTGAGTTCCAGAGTGTGGGGGATGCACAGGAGAAATCCTGGAGGCGAGTGTGGGAAGAGGTGATAAGAGGAGAGGAGAGAAGGAGGTCCTGTGAGGATCAGAGATTACGTGTGAGGATGTATCGGGAAAGTAGCTCGGAGATGTATGGAGGGGACAGGTTGTGGACGGCCTTGTATGTGTTGGTTAGTATTTAAAACTGAATTCGCTGGGCAATGGGGAGCCAGTGCAGGGACTGGCAGAGGTGAGAGGCAGAGGAGTAACGGGGGGGAGAGGTGGATTAGTCGGGCAGCAGAGTTGAGGATAGATTGTAGGGGTGCGAGAGAGCTAGATGGAAGGCCACAGAGGAGAATGTTGCAGTAGTCTAGATGAGGGAATGTACAAGCATTGTTGCCCATTTTAAAGTTGAGGAAAGGGCGGATGCAGGAGATGTTTTTGAGTTGGAAGCGGCAGGTGGTGGAAAGGGCTTGGATGTGATTTAGCATATTATAGAACATGTCCTGTTCTTGTTTGTATTGCAAATGCACACGGAAGGTATCCATATTTTCTGTTTAATAAGCGAAATACAGACATGGCTGTCTGCATGAAGCCTTAGTGTTAGGTTCACACCTGTGGTGCATTTTTCTGTTTTCCTGTTCCGTGAAAGAACAGAAAAATTATTATTACTCTTACCGGTAATTGGATTTTCCAGAACCCATGACAGCACCATAGAGAGAGATGGATCGGCCCCCACAACTGAACAGGAAGCCCCAGAGCAATCAAAAAAGGGAACACCCACTTCCCCCCTCAGTGTTGATTCCAGAGTAGATTAGGAGCCGTACAAAATAGAATTCCTATAACCTCATTCTTCCTTTTTACTTGAAAGACAGAAACAATTCTCATCAACCCTAAGCACCAGGGAGGGAATTAGAGGGGTGCTGTCATGGGTTCTGGAAAATCCAATTACAGGTAAGTGTAATTATAATTTTTCCCTTCACCCATGACAACACCATAGAGAGATAGAATACCAGAGATAAAAAAACACCCCTCAGGAGGGACGTGCTTGAAAAGTAATCTTAAGGTATTGAAGACCCCAAAAGCTAACAATAGGTCCAAACTAAAAAAGTGGGAACAAACATCCTAACCTAGGAATTTCAACTTTATACCTTAAACCCAGGATAAAAGATATCTTATATGGGTTTCTCATCAAGGGTTAACAAATCACAACAGATTTAACAAAACATCTTAGAAAAGTACTTATCTTGATGCAGAATGATCAAACTGAAGATGATTGCTGAACACAGATTCCTTTAGTGCAGATTATATTCCGAGACAGACGTTTCTTCCTGCCTCACCAAAAGCTCCCCAGGAGAGGCCCTTCCAAGGCACGCCACCTGCACTGTTGAATCTTTAGGGAGTGTGGAGCGGGGAACTCACCCAGTGATCCAAGATCCACTGGAGGACCAGAAGAACTTCAGATGCCAAAATCTCAAAATTTTCTCGCAATCTGGCATCCATGATGGAACCCTAACGTGGCATCAAACCCCTATCTGGAGGAGCTCACGGATCTGCTGCAAGAGGTCCAAAGAGCCCCCTGGACCCTTGTAGGCCACCCAGACTAACCAGCCCATCTTCTTACTCCCAAACAGGAGCCATATAGGGCTTTGTTGGTACGCCATATGACATGTAGGCCGTCCAGACAACATGGTCCAGACCATATCTTCACTCCCAACTAGGAGACTTATAGGGCTCTAAACCATCTGGTCCAGCCCATGTTCTCATTCTCCACTAGGAACATTATAGGGCTTCGTTGGTGTACTATGCTTATTGTAGATCATTAAACTACAAACTGTCAATCAGGCCTAGCCATGGAACCAGTTCACCATGCAGGCATAGCCATCAAGGTAGACCGCCACCAAGACATGATTGCATCTCAGGCACAGCTGGTCACAGACACCCGCTCAGAGACAGGTACCATCATCCAGATACTGTTGCAAGAACAGTCAGTTATCAAGACACGGTGGCACAAGCCGCCAGCCACACAGACATGGCGACCAAATCCGCCAACCATGCAGACACGGCCCATGCAAAGTAAGCTGCTGAACAAACACAGCTGCACTAGATAAGCGCAGCAGCAGAAGCAGCCAGCTATAATAGAGAGCTGGAGAAGCAGTCATCCCAGGCAAGCATAACATAGAAGCAATCAGCTCCATAGCAACATGAGCCCATGAAAATAGTCACCCTGCCACAAAGACTGACTTACCGTATTTTTTTATTTTTTTTTTAATTAACACAGGCTCAAGGCAGTGAATCAAAAAGGCCCAGGCAGCTATCATTTTTTAGGCATGGACTCAAAGGGATAAGCAGCCAGGCATATACTCAAAGGCAGGCAGCCAGCCGACCAGGCGCAGACTCAAAGGCAGCCAGCCGACCCAGCATGGACGCACAGCAGACCAGGCTTTTAACAAAGCAGGTATAGATGCAAGACATTCAGCTAAGAAAGCATAGATGCACAGGTAGACCGCCAACTAGGCGTTCAACAAAGCCGGCATAGATTAAAAAATGTTTAGGCAGACAGGCATACAGCCAAGCATGCACAAGGCATCGGAATTCAATGAAACCAACTTAAGATAAAGGCATTCAGCCTGAAGCCAATAGGCAACCAACCAGCCCCCAAAGCTATCAGGCCCCCCCCCAAAAGCCAAGAGGCAGTCAACCAGGCCCCCCCCCAAAAGCCAAGAGGCAGTCAACCAGGCCCCCCCCAAAAGCCAAGAGGCAGTCAACCAGGCCCCCAAAAGCCAGAGCGTCAGCCCCCCAAAGCCAAGAGGCAGTCAACCAGGCCCCCAAAAGCCAAGAGGCAGTCAACCAGGCCCCCAAAAGCCAAGAGGCAGTCAACCAGGCCCCCCAAAAGCCAAGAGGCAGTCAACCAGGCCCCCAAAAGCCAAGAGGCAGTCAACCAGGCCCCCCAAAAGCCAAGAGGCAGTCAACCAGGCCCCCCAAAAGCCAAGAGGCAGTCAACCAGGCCCCCCAAAAGCCAAGAGGCAGTCAACCAGGCCCCCAAAAGCCAAGAGGCAGTCAACCAGGCCTCCCAAAAGCCAAGAGGCAGTCAACCAGGCTCCCCAAAAGCCAAGAGGCAGTCAACCAGGCTCCCCCAAAAAGCCAAGAGGCAGTCAACCAGGCCCCCAAAAGCCAAGAGGCAGTCAACCAGGCCCCCCAAAAGCCAAGAGGCAGTCAACCAGGCCCCCCCAAAAGCCAAGAGGCAGTCAACCAGGCCCCCCCAAAAGCCAAGAGGCAGTCAACCAGGCCCCCAAAAGCCAAGAGGCAGTCAACCAGGCCCCCCCCCAAAAGCCAAGAGGCAGTCAACCAGGCCCTGACAGCCAAGAGGCAGTCAACCAGGCCCTGACAGCCAAGAGGCAGTCAACCAGGCCCTGACAGCCAAGAGGCAGTCAACCAGGCCCTGACAGCCAAGAGGCAGTCAACCAGGCCCTGACAGCCAAGAGGCAGTCAACCAGGCCCTGAAGCCATGAGGCAGTCAACCAGGCCCTAAAGCCCGACAAATATTCAAATCTATCAATCATGCTAAAGGCACCACACAGATTTATACCAACCACACAACACAAATATTCGCTGTATAACCTAAGTTCATAAGGTGTTCCTTGTTTCACAGCCCTGGAGGCTGTATGCTCCAGGCTCCTCTGTCCAGAGGACAGGAAACCACACTGAGGGAGGAAGTGGGTGTTCCCTTTTTGATTGCTCTGGGGCTTCCTGTCTAGTTGTGGGGGCGGATCCATCTCTCTCTATGGTGCTGTCATGGGTGAAGGAAAAAATTGAATAAAAAAAAATGAATTCACATCCACAGCACCCAGCAGACCCCCGATTATAATTCAGAAGGACAAAAATACTGCTGCATGCAGTGGTAGTTTGTCCCAGAACCTCTACTGCAAATGTGAATCTAGCCCAAGCATGTCCAAACTGCGGCCCTCCAGCTGTTGCAAAACTACAACTCCCAGCATACCCTAATAGCTGTAGGCTATCCAGGCATGCTGGGAGTTGTGGTTTTGCAACAGCTGGAGAGCCACAGTTTGGACATGCCTGATCTAGCCTAACTGAAACACAAAAAAGACGAATACAAACTTATACAAGTGCATGATGATCCCTCAGCTAAGTAATGATTCTCTTAAACTGGACATAACCCCATTTTCACCCCTCGGGCCCTTCTGACATCTCATGCTCGGATGCTCTCCGTTGCCCTACGCTGTATTGGGCAGGGCAAAGACAGTTTGTTTGTATTTTTTACACTGATAGGCGGAGGCTTCACCTGCACTGATGAGCGGGCTTTAGCTCTGAACAACCCATTTAATAGCCACCCACTGTTGTCCACACTTGAACTATTTAGTTGGTTGTATTCTGGTGCCTTAAACACACAACAGGATCCGAGTAAACAAGATTCACCCGACCTTGTGGGTAAATATATACAGTATGTGGATTTGGACCAGGTCAGTTATGGACAGATTTCGTTTGCCTACAGTTGGAAAGCTTTTGTGTACATTGATTGTTTATTCTTGTAGTAAGTGTCAAATTGCTGCAAAACCCGGCATGCAGTTATGTCTCAGGCAGATATGTAAATGATTACAAGCAGGGCTGTGGAGTCGGAGTCGAGGAGTCGGAGGCAATTTTGGGTACCTGGAGTCGGAGTCAGCAAAAAATGGACCGACTCCGACTCCTACTAGATTTAAATTGGAATAAAAAAAAATTGGAATAAAAAAAAAGCAAGTTTAAATGTCCCAATTCAGATAAAGTTATAATTAATTACTTCTCTACTGTAAGAATAAAGGCCAATGCATGCAGTGTGTCACGTTACTGCTAAACAAAGACGTTAAGTGACCGTGAAGAAGCATGCTTTTCATATGCTTTACTATGCAGTTAAAGGGACACTGACAGGCTGATTTACCGGCTAAAGATATATCTGCTGGTATTCATCAGAGGATTAGGAATACAACTAGACGACTGTTACCCCCAGTTGAGGTTTACTTGTGTTTAAAAACCTTTTAATCAATATGCAAATTCTCTACCTTTGTGCCCAAGGGGGCAGGCGCACATGTAGAGTACTGGCAGCACTAGACAGGACTAGGTAGCGAGGAGGAAGAGAGAAAGCTGGCACAGCCTCAGCATAGCCAGACGAGGCTGCTGCCAGCACGCTACACGTGCGCCTGCGCAGGAATTCAGCGTTCGGCTAGCCTGAAAAAAAAAGGCCGGTGCAGTGAATAATAACGAGGGGAACAGCGCTGGGAAGCTGTACTTCGGGCGCGGCTGGGCACAAAGCCGCAGGATACGCTGCCCCATTGGGCACAAAGATAGTGAATTTGCATACAGATTAAAATGTTTTTTAAACACAAGTACAGTATAACTGGGGGTAACATTAGTATAGTTTTATTCCTAATTCTCTGATGAATACCAGTATATATATATATCTTTAGCTGGAAAATCAGCCTGTCAGTGTCCCTTTAAGGAGCGGCAATACTTACACTTTCCATTGTCTTGTGGTCTGCTGTTACAGGGAACCCATGGTTATCCTCGCCTCTCACTGATAACTGATTAAGGACTGGAGACACTTGTATAAGTGAAGGGAATGGATGGTCAATAGTTCAAGACTGAAGCTGTAAACCATTTGAAAAACTGCTATCATTCAGCTAAGGCTATAAAACATGTAAACTCAGATTGTTAGCTTAAATTTTAAACATGACTATGGGATTCTACTAGGAAAATCATGTTTTAAAATAAATGCCCCTTCCCCTGCCCCTTCCTGGATCCTCCCACTGCTCTATCTTCAGCAGAAGATCAGCACACAAAGGAGAAGGCAGCAGCTTCTGCTCAACTACCTCTCTGTGCTAGAGGAGATTAGAAGAACTTGGTGGAACAGCTTCGTATTTGCATATTAAATACAGAGGAGTCGGAGTCGAGGAGTCGGAGTCGGAAGTTTCAAAATCTGAGGAGTCGGAAAATTTATCTACCGACTCCACAGCCCTGATTAGACACTGAGGGCGATTTACCAAACCAATCAAATTCCACCTTTTATTATCCAAAGGAGCTCTGAAAAATGAAAGGTGGAATCTGATCAGTTGCTATGGGCAACTAGGTCAGTTTTCCTTTACAACAGTTTTGATAAATCTACCCCAACTGGGTTTTACCACAAGAGGGTATAAAAATGCTTGCCCTATAAAAGGCTCTCAGAGGCTGAGGTGAGGTATCGATTGCTAGATATCCCTCTACAGTTGACAGACGTTGAGAAGGAGTGCATCATTGGACGGAGAGAATCAGAATGGTTGTTTTGAGGAACTGCAGTCCTGAGATAGCTGTTAGGAGGTGGAAGCAGTGGTTACGTGAGGGCACGCACACACGGCAAACAGGCTCCAGACAGCCCAGACACACCACCAGTAGAGGAGCATTGATTTGCACAAGCAGCTCCCACAGTTTCATGGTCCACCATGTAGGTGCAGTTGGTGCCTTCATTACACACCCCTGTCTCTGCCTGAACCATTTCCAGGCATTAAGCAATAGGAAATTTGGCGTTATGGCGCCCATTATATGCCCTGCCGTTGACAGCCAGCCACCATCGCATTCGTTTGCACCGGTGTCATGAATTAGAAACCCACAGAGGTAAGTTTTACCCACTGAAATCAATGGACTGTCTGTGTAAGGTTGACTTCACATGGCGCAGATTTTGTTGCAGAAATATATGCAACTGAAAATCTGTTCCTTTCACCTGAATGGAGTTGCTTTGCTGGCAAACCCATGGATTTCTGAAAGTCCCATTCATGTGAATAGAACGGATTTTCGGTCGCAGACATGTGAAGCCGCCCTAATGCCTGGACCTGCCTAGTCCTCCAGGGCAAGCGACAACAGAGGGCGTAAACTTAGCCAGGCTGTCTAGACATACACCAAATGTATCACAGGGGCTCAGGCTGGATAAGAAAATCGGTGCAGGGCTATAAACATTTGTCCAACTCTATGTCGGCTTACTTTGACAACGATTTTTACGCCAGAATTGGGGTGCAATTAGGGTTGATTCAGTTTCGATACCATAAAAAAGTATTGCGATACTCGATACCACGGGGAAAAAAATAAAAACGCAAAAAGAAAGCCACCTGCATTCCGGCCCGTAATCGAACTGTCCTATGCTCTTTTTTTGGGGGGACAATGTGACTAATTAAAAAAATAAAAAAAAGAGTGAATCGCGCAGTTTTTATTTTACGGCATTCACCACATAGGAGATTTTTGCGATATTTTAATCGTTTGGACTTTTCGGACGTGGCGATGTGTAAAATGTTTATTTATCTATTGTTTATATGTAAAATTGGGAAAAGGGGGTGATTTATACTTAATATTTTGGTGTGTTTTTTTTTTTTAAATGTTTATTTAATAACTATTTCCCCCTTAGGGGCTAGAACCTGGGATCTTTTGATCCCTTGTGCTATTCACCCTAGTATCGAAAAAAGGCGAATCCCGGTATCGAGGTCAATACCAGACAAAAGTATCGATTGGGTATCGAAAATTCGATACCTGAAACAACCCTAGGTGCAATTATGCAGCATGTAGCATATTACACCATGCCCCTTTCCCACAAACCCACATCCTTTTGTTGGGCAGGGCGAACATCATTTTTCTAAACTGCACCACATTAGGGCACAAAGTACGCCACAATCTAGGTGCACACATGTTTATAGCCACTTTCTCCTCTAGCTTACGTCCCCCCTAATAACTCAGGATTCCTATTTGGGTATCTAAACATTTGAGAGGGGTTATTGTCTCAGATTCAACATTAATGGCGTACTGCTGGGATAGCGAAGAAAAAAACCACAATGCAACAGCCCTCTGCAAACACAAATAACGTACAATAATGCCATAGCTTATTTTGTAAATATGAGATTCTTGGCAAATACATTTTGTACAATTTTTTGGGCCCGTCTGCCAAACATCAAGGCGATCTCTGTAAGACTATGCTTCCGATCCGAGCCTCTGTTCCGCACCATATCTTCAGTGCGCACACGGCCAGTGTTCGTGGGGCGCAATACCGGTACGGCCATGCCACAGCTGCGTGTATGAGACCTTAGGCAGTTTTTCTCTGCACTGGTTTTGATAACTCTTCCCTAACGTTTTTAAGGTTGTTTTTCTCAAAAATCCCTTTTTTGTTGTTTTTTTTTGGGGGGGGGGGGGGAATTATAAAACAGCCCACAAACTCTGGCTCAGAGTTACTAATTCTGTAGATGGTGTAAACCTAAACATCTTACACTGGATCAAAACCAATAGCCCAAATAGAATCAGTTTTTATATATGGTCCTCTTTTGTCTGATCATGTCATTTGGATACATTTGTTCCTTGCACTTTTTGGTTATTACTCGTAATTGCTGTATTTTTTGATGTTGGAAATATACTGTATAATTATATATTATTACTGTTTAGGTTGGACGCATCCCTCGTTTGTATCGTGTCCATGGTGACAGACGGGGCAGGACCTGGCACTACGCGTCATCCATTTCCTGGATCCGCGTTCTGTGCCCGATGCCGGTCACGTGTGGACGCTATGGCGCGTTGCGAGGATGATGGCGTCCTAATCATTCTGCAGATGCGACCTATATTAATCCCAGGTGCTTATGCAGTATATATACCCCCTCTTTTCTTCACTTTATCCTTGCCACCTGACAAAGCCAGTGGGTTGGTGAAACGCGCATCGAGGTAGTAGCGGTGTCAGGCGCACCGGGCCACACATGAATTTTGCCTTACTTGGTTACTTTTTATGTAAATCATGTGTCATATGATGCATTTGTTTTGATGGAGTTTATATTACAGTGACTGGTCTCCCCTTTTGGGACCTATATGTATTATTCTGCACATATGTGATTCAGGTTCACAGTTGATCCATCAATATTCAGAGCATTTATTTTGACCCTTGTTATTATCTTGATTTAACTTTGATAGCATGAGAAGGTATTTTTATATATTAGATCCTATCTATGTGATCTCCCATACGAGGTGAGTCCTGGGTTTGCCCCTGCACTGCTGGGATCTGGTGGGGGACTGTTCCAACTGATCCCCGTACTGTTTTTCACCTTTAAAATATATATATTAAAAAAAAGGATCATTTTTCAATTAAAAAATGTTGATATTTTATATTATACTCGTTTATTCTATTTGGGCTATTGGTTTTGGTACATTCATTTTTATCAGTTTACGTTCCGTTTTTTGCGTTCCGTATACGGAACCATTCATTTCGAAGGGGAGATACTCCGTATGCCTTCCGTTTCTGTATTTCCGCTCCGTTCAAAGACGGAACATGTTCTATTGTTGTCTGCATAACGGACAAGGATAGTACTGTTCTATCAGGGGCCAGCTGTTCCATTCCGCAAAAAAAACAAAATGCACACGGACGTCAACCGTATTTTTTGCGGACCGCAAAAGACTGAAAAAGCCATACGGTTGTGTGCAATAGGCCTTAATTTGAGAGATTTTTACGCCTAAATAGTGGCGCAATTTTGGTGCAAAATGTCACCTTTTAGACGCTGCCCTCTTTCTCCTAAAGCTCCACACCTTTCAGAAAAGAGTGCAAAAACACACAAAAAAAAGGGCCAAACTGCACCAACTTCCGCCACCTTGTAGTGGCGGTTTAAGACAACTTCTGGTGTTTTTTGTCCGGTTAATTTTTTTTCAAGTGGCATGGTCTGGGTGTGGAGTTTTTTCTGGTGTTTTTCCATAGACTTTGCTATAGAAAAAAAAATCCTAACATAAAATGTGTGACTAAAAATAAATAAATAAGACATAATACACCTGTAAAACCACACGAATTTCATGGCTTTTTATAAGCCAAAAAAACCAAAAGCTTAAAAATATATGTTTAAGCACCCAATGAAAAAAAGACATATTTCTAGACATCACAAAAGGGGGAGATGGGGTTTCAGTACCATGGTTAGCACATACCAGTATACAGCAAACATCACGACCCTCCAAAGGCTCAGACAATGACATGTGTACGGTATGTCGGGCATATTATGACATCATAACGTGGGGGGGACCTATAACAATATTGGGCACTGTGGCAACATACCCGGGTCAGGTGCTAATCACAGGCCCCATCTTGGTGCAGACTGTAACGTGAAAACACTTTCATTCATTGCCATAACCATCAAACTGGTTAATTTCGCCTCCCCTCCCCCATAATATAAAACAGGGCTCACGCACCATGTAAGGCCTCACATTTGCGTTGGGTGCTCCGTTACAGCCCTCCGTGGCAAACTCCATCTAAAATGTCAAAGCTGTGCAGACAACCGACGGACGCATTACAGTCACGTTGGCGTCACGTGACAGATCCGTCTTTGGCTTGTGTTCTGTTTTGCTGTTCTTATGATGGAACAATGTGAACATGACCTAATGAACGCAGATTTCTTGCTCATTATTTTCTGATGCTTCCTGGGAAGCACATTGACCCCTTCATTTCTATGCAACCATGCACACATCGGTGCTTTTTGCGGATCCGTGTGGCTGTTGCGCAAATTATAGAACATGTCTTATTATGGTCCATATTGCGGATGAGAATCGTAAATTCTGTGGATGGGAGTGAGAAAAAATTCGGAATGCAAATGGAAGGAAGCCCTATTTTGCGCATCTTATCTATTAGTGATGCTGGGGTGTAAAAAGAATCAGGAAACATATAGCTACATATGATTAAAGGGGGTGGACCGTCTCAGCACTGGTGATAATATTGCTAGGATATGTCACCTTTGGGACCCGCACCTATCTGTACAGTGGGGCCCCCAAAGTGAAGGAGAGGGCACCATGCATGCGCGGCGTGCTCTCCATTCACATCTAGGTGGGTCCCGGAATGGAGGGTGGCCATGCTTGCGTTCTCGTTCACTTAGGATGCCCTGTTGTAGAGATAGGTGCGGGTCCCAGAGGTATCTAACATTGGGTGCATATCCTAGCGAAAATGGCGCCAATGTCTGAATGGGCCAACCCCATATGCCCGGGCCCCTCACACTGACTATACTTACCCCACTCCCTGCGCCGCTCCTGATCTCACGTAGACGGATGAAAAGATCCGGTGTCAGGGACGAGCCTCCCTAGCGTTACCTGCGATGCTAGGGAGGCTAGTCCAGGTCACCGCCTGCCATTGGCTGCTCCCCCGACACAAGATGCTTTCATTCGTGCGCAGAGATCAGGAGCGGCATGGGGAGCGGGGCAAGTATATTCAGTGTGAGGGGCTCGGCATAAGGGGGGCATTTTTTAGTCTCCGATAACCCCTTTAAAGGGGTTGGACCATTCAGACATTGGCGCCATATTCGCTAGGATATGCCCCCAATCAAATATATGATACATTCAGTCATGCTAAGCCACGGAGTGTGAAAAAGGCCTCGCTCACGTGTCAGTAAATCACGTATCACGTGGGCTGTCCCTGGTCTCCACGGACCACTCACATAGCCATCGACTTCAATGTTTATATTCCATAGATCGTGGGTCTGCGATTACGGATCCCTCACGCACATTATAGTCTCTGGGTTCCATGACAACCATGGACACAACACATGCCATCCGTGTTTGGTCCATGGGTTTCACGGACCACTGGTAGGAGACGCTCTGGAAATTTGTTTTCAGCCTAGCAGTGTCCGTGGAATACAGATGACACACAGAACCAAACACGGATCTATCACGGTTAGACCACTGACCATCCCGTGACGGATGTCATCATGGGTATGTGAAAGAGGCCCTATTACTACCACCCAGAGCGGGGGATGGGCTCAGCTATCTGGATGCTGTACACACCTATAGATAACGGAGGACAATAGACATGACAGCTCTGACACGGTGCTCTTACCCTTCCGGCCAGCTCCCTCTCCAGGGCACGGAAGTCATTATTCCAGACCAGTACATGCAGCGGATACTTGGCTTGCGGCTCCTCTTCGCCACTCATCCTATAGGACAGGCTGGGCCTCACTCTGTGTCTCCCCTGCTCGGGCCGCTCTGGGAACACCGGACTCTCCAATACAACTTTTGAAACAGGGAAGTGCCGGGAGGCTCACAAGTGACAGCTGCGGGGGGACATAAAAACAGGGGCATCACTCTACAGCCGGCGCAGGCGCACACCCAGCGGGATGCTGAGGAGCACACATACCAGTACGCCACACCCCACCGTCACTCGTCCCCTACCTCAGCCGGCACGCTAGCGCAGCAACTGGAAGCCCCCGCTGGGAGGTGCCGCAGATGGTGCGATCCGTGGGATGGACGCGGCCATTGTCATAGTGCAGGGGAGGAGCCGTCGTGTTCGTGTAGATAACCCCATAGACCCTACTAGCCCCTTGCGTTAGGGTTAAGAACGAGGACCCGCGCGACCTAGCCTGACCTGTGCGGTATTGCTACGAGGTCCTACTGTCATTTCTATGAGTCTCTACCCTGTAATGGCGCGGCCCCAGTAACACACGCAGTTGTTAACACACCCCTATCACGCACACATTTGGTAGTTTCTGTAAGCAGCGCGGGGCTAATGTAAGCCAGTGTTAAAACTGTCAAGCGCCTATTACCTGGACAGCTTGGTAAAGGGAAGAAACATACGGAAGTTGCCGCAACCTCTTGCGTTCCAAAATTTGCGTTTCAAGTCTCTCTGTCCCTACTCTGCTGTACGTGAGGACGCTGTTTGTAGGCGGAGCAACAGCGTGACATATTGCAGTTCTTACGCTGAGCGTCCATTAGCTTGTATTGTGTTCAGACCACGCCCACACCTCTTTGGGCCTTAGGTGATTGGCTGGAGCATTTGACGTGTGCGGGATTGCTAGGATGTGTGTAGCGGAGCTGTCACTTGTACGTCAGCGCCCAATGCGGTTAGGAGGATCGTTGTGAAAACTGATGTTGGCATAGGAACTAGGAAGTAGCAGATGCTGGCTGCCCCATAGACGTTCAGTCAGGGGTGTAGCTGAAGGCTTGTGGGCCGGGGCCCAAAGCATATAGCTGTGAAGAATATAGCTACTATATATCTTATATGTAACATACCTCCTAATCTTCTGAACGATCAAAAAGGGACACTTGCATGAAAGATCCATTTTTCCTGAATATTTATACACGTCTATAGTTTTTCTTACGAATTAGTGCAAAAATGATCAGAATATAGAAGTTTCTAAAATTCCAATTGCATCAAATAATGAACTAATATACAAAGTGGGCTTTAATATACAGATAGGAACCAGACAAACACTTTCTGGATCAATACAGTAATGAAAATCTATACGTCAGATCAACAAGAGGGACATTTATGGGGCAGAGAGGGACACTTGGGAGGTCTGATATAAAAATATACCATATGTTATGTTCTTTTTTCTTGGAAAAAGCCACGGCGAAACATGTCAGGGGTGTGAGGTCCCAGTTTTTTGGTCTGTATGGCTCTATTTTGTATTGCTGTTATCCCTATAAGGGCTCATGCGCCGTTGCCTGGCCATGCCAGTATTGCATCCCACAAAGAGTGGGTCCACACTATACGGGCACAATGTATCACGGATGCGGACCCTTCTCGATGGTGCAGTGCGGAACTGAGGCACAGATCAGAGGCCCACGGAAACACTATTGAAGGGCCAGCACAGTGCTGAGTGGTTAGCACTGGTGCCTTGCAGTGCTGGGGTTCCAGGTTCGAATCCGCACGGAATATAGCTCTACTATATTCCGCAGTGCTTTACAGACAGTAGCATCAAACCGTCCCCAGTGGGGCTCACAATCTAAAGTCCGGAGTACCCAGAGGAAACCCACGCAAACACCGGGAGAACATACAAACTCCAATCACCACATCTGCATGGATTTTGTATGTCCTCCCTGTGCTTGCAGGGGTTTCCTCTGGGTGCTCCGGTTTCCTCTCACGCTCCAAAGACATACTGATAGGGACCTTAGATTGTGAGCCCCATTGGGGACATTGTGATGCTAATGTCTGTAAAGTGCTGTGGAGTATGTCAGCGCTATATAAGTGGGTAAATAAATGAACACATAGTGCTTCCTTGGGCTTTCTGTCCGTAGCTCCACACCACAAAAAAGTAGTGCATGCACTAATATGGTATGGGCCGTAGGATGCCCAGTCGGTGCCCATTCCGCAGCACGGGCCTGGCTGGCACACGTTTGTGTGCATGAGCCCTTAGTGAAATGTTTTTTCACTGTCTTCCTTGCCACTTGTGCTTTGACCTTTTGCCTTCCACTAGTGCTTTGACTAGTGAATCCGCCCTGTAGGCTGGTTTTAAAGTCAGTATAAAACTGAGTCTGCTTTATAGAACTTACCAGAAGCCATTTGGTTCCAGGAGAAGTACTAGTGGGCTCAGCATGCATGTTGGTATTTGCATCCCTTGATCTGATGAACGCTGTATGGCACCAGACGGGGTTACAAGCAGAGTGTATCTGGCATGCATGCTGCACCTGCACTCCCTGGATTTTTTGTGGCTGATATGGCCCATAAAAGGTAAGAATTAATGTTAGGGACCACTCGAGAGGCAACCGTGAAGTGGTGGGTGGCTTACATAATTTGGCCAAAATATAAACTAATGCCTCATCTAACATCCAGCATAGTGGCAGGACGGAGCTCTAGCTGCAGTGTGCCATTGCACCTTTGTTTTTATATTTTATATTTTTGCCATCTCTCCTGACCATTTGGGCTACTCAATGTCTGAATTATTGCATTCTTAATATACTTGCCGGGGCTCCTCTCTACGTGATTTTGTGTTTCATATAATAAACATTAATGCTTTCAATTGCAATTGAGTATTTTTGTAGTCATATTTATAGGCGTAATATACTAAACCTGGCCACACACATATACAGGCCTGATTTGGTTAAGTGTGCATGTATGTTCAGGGGCAAGCTGCTGGCAGGCACCTCTACAATTAAACATGCCGATATTTCTGTATCTGAACATCTGTCATCATACACTACTGGAAAATTAGAATTTTCTTTTTAGAAAACCTAATGATTTTAAGCTGAGAAGGACAAAGTATAAACTGCTAATGGTGCTTGGTCGGTGATCACACATCCACGGTGGTGCCCCCTTTATTTTAGGTTCTTCAGCAGGGTATATGGGGCCGGGTCACAGTAATTCTGGGTGGCATCCCCCCTTGCAGTGATACCGGCTGCCCCTCTGACATTGTAATGCTCATACAGGTGCCGGATGTCCTCCTGTGGGATGTCACTACAAGCTCTTCCATCTTGGACCCGTAGTTTGACCAAGGGGGTTATTTTGGGTTCTTCAGCAGGGTATATAAGGCCGGGTCACAGTAATACTGGGTGGCATCTCTCCTTGCAGTGATACAGGCCGCCCCTCTGCCATGGTAATGCTCATACAGGTGCCGGATGTCCTCCTGTGGGATGTCACTACAAGCTCTTCCATCTTGGACCCGTAGTTTGACCAAGGGGGTTATTTTGGGTTCTTCAGCAGGGTATATGATGAGGCAGGGTCACAGTAATACTGGGTGGCATCTCCCCTTGCAGTGATGCAATCCGCCCCTCTGACATGGTAATGGTCATACAGATGCCGGATGTCCTCCTGTGGGATGTCACTACAAGCTCTTCCATCTTGGACCCGTAGTTTGACCAAGGGGGTTATTTTGGGTTCTTCATCAGGGTATATGAGGCCGGGTCACAGTAATACTGGGTGGCATCTCCCTTGCAGTGATACAGGCCGCCCCTCTGACATGTTAATGGTCATACAGATGCCGGATGTCCTCCTGTGGGATGTCACTACAAGCTCTTCCATCTTGGACCCGTAATTTGACCAAGGGGGTTATTTTAGGTTCTTCAGCAGGGTATATGAGGCCGGGTCACAGTAATACTGGATGGCATCTCCCCTTGCAGTGATACAGGCTGCCCCTCTGACATGTTAATGCTCATACAGATGCTGGATGTCCTCCTGTGGGATGTCACTACAAGCTCTTCCATCTTGGATCCGTAGTTTTACCAAGGCGGTTATTTTGGGTTCTTTAGCAGGGTATATGAGGCCGGGTCACAGTAATACTGGATGGCATCTCCCCTTGCAGTGATACAGGCCGCCCCTCTGACATGGTAATGGTCATACAGATGCTGAATGTCCTCCTGTGGGATGTCACTACAAGCTATTCCATCTTGGACCCGTAGTTCAGCCAGAGAGATCCATCGCCCCATCCAGTCCTAGACATTCTTCATGGGGGAGAGGTCTGGTGAAGGAGTTGGATAGGGGTGCTGCTGGATACCCCGAACAGCGATTTGTGTAGCGTGGGCATTGTGTGTGTGGACCTTATCTTGTTAGAATAATATATTTAACTGCATCAAAAACGGCTGTAGGAGCATAGCAAAGCCCCCCTCCCCACGAATACCAGAGAGAAACGGCCATGGTCACTAATGGCACCCTGTACCATGGCACCTAGGGTTGGTGCTGTGTGTCCTCCGCACTATGCATGATAACAGTAGGTGCTCTCCATCTCTGCCACCTACTCTTATGTGGCCAACAATGGGATATAATAGTGTCTGTGATAAATTTAATAGAGAATGATCTAACTAGCAATTTTCTAAATTACTACCTGCATCCACCTGAAAAAAGCTGTAAAGTCATGGCCACGAGGGGTCTCACTTCCACCTAGTTTGTCAGGCAAGATCGGTCCCAGGTAAACTCAGGTAAAGAGACTCAGAAGACAGCTTACAGGTAGTGGGGGCATGTCAGACCTAGCTAAGTTCCTGAGCATGGTAAAAGGACTGCTTCTACACTGCTTCTGAACATCCCAGAAAAGTGCTGTGTGTCTGTACTCGTGATTTAACCCTCCTTATCTGTTCTGTGACTCTGGAGCTGAAAATAAACATAGTGGGAAATAAGGGAAAGGACGTCACAGCAGTACAGTGCTGGCAGAAGGTAGATGCCCTCTGCTTCTAAGTGAAATGCATCTAGCCGTGCAGCTGAAGAGGGGAATAATTAGACTGAAAGAGACATTAGAGAAGTCCAAACATAACTGCTCTTTCACACTTATGATAGTACAAAGCAAAGCCATTATGCAAACATTTTTTGAAAACTCAGGTACGAATTAATACACCTTTATTACTATAGTGCTATGTACTTATATATATTATGTATTGTATATTGTACTTATGTATATTATGTCACTCCTCCCACTCCATTTATGTAATAAGCTCCTATGGGCAGCAGCCTTTTCCTTTTATCATGTTTTTCTTTTCGTTTGTTTTAACTAATTGTCGTTGTACTGTGGTACAGCAGAGAAGAAGGGGCTGGCCACAGAAAGGAGTGGAAATTATCTTCAGTGAGAGCAACAGTGATGCCCTGATTGCCTCAAGAGCCTTGGAGTTCGGGAAATGGTTTTTTACAGTTTAAATCAAACCCTAAAGTTATTATGCAAAGTCTCGCGAGACTTCGCAAAGTAAAAACTTCGCTTCATTAGAGCTCCGTACAGTATTAAACAAAGTTTTATGCGAATCAACTTCGGATGTTTAATCCGAAGTCGATTTTCTCATCCCTAATTCTAATTTTTTTTATAGTTATGTCTACTGAACTGTGTGAGGTTTTATGGGGCGATCTGTAGTTTTTATTGATACCATTTTGCAGTGTGCATGACTTTTTGATTAATTTTTATTATTATTATATTTTATTATTACTTTTGCGGTAGTGAAGTGACGAAAAAATGCCAAATCGGCCATTTAGATTTTTTTTCTGTTCGCCATGTTGAATTAATATTTATATATTTTAATAGTAAGGGTGTTTTTGGATCTGTCGGTGCTGATGATGTTCTATATTTTAAGGAAAGGGGGGTGATTCCAACATATATACCTAATTTTTTTCATTTTTAAGATGCACTTTCCCCCCCTCAAAAGTGCAGGAAAATGGCAGTGCGTCTTGTAAAGCAAATACTAGTGAGCGCTTCCATTATGGAAGCGTTAAAGGGAACCTGTCACCGGGATTTTGTGTACAGAGCTGAGGACATGGGTTGCTAGATGGCCGCTAGCACATCCACAAAATCCAGTCCCCATAGCTCTGTGTTCTTATATTGTGTAAAAAAAAACCGATTTGATACATATGCAAATGAACCTGAGATGAGTCCTATCCCTGAGATGAGTCCAGCACCGCCCCGCATCCCCAGAATCTCCTCCTTGCTCCCCGACGTCAGTAAGCCAGAGCACCGTAATCTCGCGATGCGCGAGCTAGCGCATGCGCAGTTCGTTCCCTGAGGCTGATGCCAGCACAGGAAAGGAACACTTCGCATGGCAGCACAGTACCAATTTAGACCTAAGCGGATCGACCATCATATCTATCAATCTAGTAGCTAGGGATACAGTACAGTACAGCACACTTGTAGCGATGAGTCTGTCTCACATTACTTAAAGGGGTTATCTGAGCGGCACGGGGAGCCAGTTAAGTAGAATCAGGGTGAGGGGGCATTTCCAGGCTCGGATAACCCCTTTAAAGGGGTTTTCCAGGCTCCTGGAGTGGACTACAAGCATGCATGCTCAACCTGACACTCCATTCATACTGAGACACAAAACCCTCATTCTTGTGATTGTGGGTGGTATCAGACACCCACTGATCAGGTACTTATCCTGTGCCAGTATAATTAAAGGGGTTGTGCCAAGTTGTTAAGTTATCCCCTATCCTGTGGATAACTAGCTGATCGCTGGGGGTCTGACCACTGGGACCACCACCAATCACAAGAACGAGTGCCCCATTCTGATAGAGCGGGAGGTTGTGCATGCGCACTGCTGCTCCATTCATTCTCTATGGGAGCGCCAGAGATAGCCAAATACCGTACTCAGCTATCTCTGCGCTCCCATAGAGAATGAATGGAGTGGCAGAGCACATGCACGACATGGGCGTAGCTATAGGGGATGCAGAGGTAGCAGTCGCCACCGGGCCCAGAAGTCTGAGGGGGCCCAAAGACCCTTGTGCCACATAAGAAGACACACAACGTATTAAGGGAAGGGGGGCCCAAGCTGAACTCTTGCACCAGGGCCCATGAGCCGTTAGCTACGCCCCTGATGCACGACCTCCCGCTCCATCAAAATGGGGGAACAGGACCCCCGTTCTCATGATTGGTGGAGGTTCCAGCGGTCAGAACCCTAATGATCAGCTGGTAATCCTCTATCAAAGCCCTCTAATGTAAAGGACCGGCACCCAGTATAGTTACTGTTCAGCCTTGGTATTAGCTCATTTAGACAGCCATATCTGTTTTTGCAGTCTGCAAATTGCGGATCCGCAAAACAAGGATACTAGCCGTGTGCGTTCCGCATTTTGTAGAGAGGAACGACCAGCCTTATGATAGAAATGCCCATTCTTGTCTGCAATTGCAGTCAAGAATAGCAGATGTTCTATCTTTTTTTGCGGGGCCACGGAATGGAAGTACGGATGTGGACAGCACACGGTGTGCTGTCTGCATCTTTTGCGGCCCTATTGAAATGAATGGGTCTGTTCCGCAATTTTGCACCAGATTTTTGGAGCAGATACATAAGTAAATCTAGGCTTCTGTTGTGGTGCATAAGCAGGGCTTGTCTTAAAGGGGTTGGCCTATCTCACCAGGGGCGGACTGGGAACTTAAAGTGGCCCTGAAAAAATACTAAAAGTGGCCCCGTTTTTTAGTTGGGTCCAAATTGATGGAAGGCATGGCCAGCAATACCATATTGTGGCACATTATACCACCCCAACAGAGCCAAACACTACAGTCCGTCATAAAACACTGCCAGCAGCACAAAATACATCCCCAAAAGCTTCCACTGGCTGTCTGTGAGAAGGGCTCAGACGGCCCCCTCGGCATTGGCCCACCCGGAATTTTCCCTGTAAGGTCTATGGCCAATCCGCCCCTGCATCTCACACATTGGTGACAGATATGCCAGCAATGTCTGATAGGTGCGGGTCCCACCTCTGGGACCAGCACCTTTCTCTAGAACGCAGCATGCTACGTGAAGGGGAGCGGACCGCGTAGTTTCGGCAGAACTGGCCGACTATCTTATCTAAACAGGGGCTTCCTGACTATCCCCCCGAAACATAATGTCAGGGGAAAGAAGGATGGAGTTTGTTGAATTTCAACAGATGCTGAACTGCGCGGGCACCAAAAAGGATGCCATTTAAAAGGGTTGTGTCAAGAAGACAGCCTCGGGCCATATGGACATTACAGAGGGGTTCCCCGGGGGAAACCTATCTATAAGACAGGCTGGAGAATTGCGCTGTGAGAGCTGTCCTTGTATGACACGGAGGGCCATTCAGATGATGACAGACAGTGGCGTACACAGAGAAGTAAGGGCCCCCACACAGGACAGAAGGGTTTCTGCCTAAACCCCATTCAATGACCCTTGGGCCATTATTCTACTGCGTCATTTGCTATAAACTGTTCCTTTAGGCTCCACTCACACGTCCGCAATTCTGTTCCACATTTTGCATAACGGAATTGCGGACCCATTCATTTCTATGGGGACAAACTATGTCCCGCCCGGATCTGGAATTGCGGATCCGCACTTCCGTTCTGCAAAAAAATAGAACACGTCCTATTCTTGTCCGCAATCGCAGACAAGAAAAGGCATTTTCTATGAGTGCCGGCGATGTGCGGTTCGCAAAGTGCGGAACGCACATTGCCAGTGTCCGTGTTTTGCGGATCTGCAAAACACACATCGATGTGTGAATGGCCCCCTAGAGAGTACTGACCAAGTTTTTACCTCCAGTAGAAAAGGGGAGAGTCCCAACTAATACTGGGCCCCATAGCAGTTGCACGGTCTGTCACTATGGTAGTTACACCCCTAATGACATTTGGCTTTTCCTAGTAAATTCAGCTGTAAGGGAGCCCCAGGGTACCTGCCCCTACGGACAGCTGCCACCTCTGCATCCTCAGTAGTGATACCCCAGACAGCACTATTCCGTAGCCATATAGGAACTCATATGTGTCCCTGTGTGAGTGGGCATGTGGAGCGGATGTGTGTGAGGTGACACGCTGCAGAGAGGACACGCTCATCCCGCCGTCACTCGCTATATTTACACCGGCGACACATTCCTGTGGGGGAAGGGCGCGCGCCCCCGCAGCCAGTCCTTCAGTACGCGCATCAAGTGGAAGGGGGCGTGGCAGAGACGTGTGGGCGGCTCCAGGCAGTCAGTCTGCGGGTCCGGGCTGTGTAGCGCCGCTTAGTAGAGCTCAGCCCTACGCCCGGCTTTGTGTCCCGGGACCGCAGCGTCGGTGCGAGCATCTCCGCCTCATTCATTGCACCGCTCCTCGGAGCGGAAACGCGGGCCCCCGGCTCTGTGCATTATGTCAAAGCGGCTGAAGAGCCTGGAGGTCTGCGCGGACTGCAGCGTGCAGGGTAAGCGGGCGGCTGTCACCGGGTGGTGGGGGGCGCTGGGGTCACCGCGGTGGGCATCTGTGCAGGATATCGGGGCCGGGAGACGTGCTGGAGGATATCCCAGGCTGGTGGGGGTGGAGATGGGGACATATTTGGAGATGATGTATTCCTGGGATGTGGTCAGGAGGCTGGTGTGTGTTCTGTCGTGGCTCCCTGTCCTGTGGCACTACATGTGGGCACACTTGCCAGGAAGCCTCCACTTTGCAGTAACCTGTTGTGGGCCAGGCTGTGCCATGTTTACATGTCACCCCTGGCACAGGCTGCTGCCCCACTAACTCTGAGGTGTACCCTGAATTTGACCCTCATGTTGCCCCCATCTTCCAGTTTCGGACTTGGCACAGCGTCCACCATAGTATTGACCTCCGTGGTATATTACATATGGCTAGGCGGTTACGTGTGTTTGCCCTGGTCTGTTCTGAAACTTTTTCTTTCATATTGTTAGCTGTATCCCAAGTTACTGGGCACATACCCTTTAGCTGCCCGTAAATGTCATTGGCACAGAGTGGCAGCGGAGTGCCGCAGCTCCTTCCGTGTAGTGATCAGAGGGGATCCCCTTACCAAACACGGCTTCTGACTGATCTCTGTGACCCATAAGGTGAACCTGATTTCTGCCGCCCTGGGCACAGGATGTGGTAGGAGGGCAGAAGCTGAGCCTGGTGATAAATAGGGTTATGTTTGGGGTGGGATTTCTGAGTAAACCCTTCCAGGACTCCTAGGAGAGACCGTGAGAGTCCTGCTGACGGCGTGATGATTGACAGCCGCCCCTGTATCAGTGTGTGTATACAGAAATCTGTCAGTCACTGTGTGCGGGTAATCCAAACTCTTAAAGGTGTTGTCCCAGTTATATAAAAACTTGGGCAACCCCTGTAAATGGCCTGAAATAATATTGAATGCGTACTCGGCTTTTTTCTCAGTTTCTTCAAGCTCTGCGCTCTGGTCCTCCCACTGCTGATGTCATCTTGGCTGCGGCAGTGACCTTCCATCCACAGGTCACCACTGCAGCCAATCACTGGCCTTACCTGTGCATGGGATGTCTCTGCTGAGGCCAGTGATTGGCTGCGGCAGTGACATTCCATCCACAGGTTACCACTGCAGCCAATCACTGGCCTTACCTGTGCACGGGATGTCTCTGCTGAGGCCAGTGATTGGCTGTGGCAATGACATTCCATCCACAGGTCACCACTGCAGCCAATCACTGGCCTTACCTGTGCATGGGATGCCTCTGCTGAGGCCAGTGATTGGCTGCAGCAGTGACCGTTGTACACAGAAAATCACCGCTGCAGCCAGAAAAACAAAGAACAGTGGTGAGGCCGGAGCTCAGGCCAAGTTTTTATATAACTCGGACACCCCCTTTAAGGTCCTTTTACACGGCCTGAGGCTGATTATCGGGGATGAGTATTTGTAGAAATGCTTGTTCCTGATAATCGGCCTGTCTAAAAGGTGATCATGTCTTTTGGCCGCCACCAATAATCATTGTTTCTGTGCTGTGAAAACAGTGATCAACTGCCCAAGGACAAGGATTTTCTACGGGGACAAGCGATCACTCTAGCCGTCACTTGTGCCTATACAGCGGAGGTGATTGCTGCATATAAATGCAGCTCTCATCCCCGCTGACAATTAGTCAATTATCAGGAACATTTAATTTGTTCCTGGTAAGTGCCTGATATATATTGGCCCGTGTACAAGGGTCCTTACTCAGCTTCTCCCCTCTTTTAGAGACGGTCAGGACCCACATATCACTAGAGTCTTGGCCCGTGTTCACCCATTTTAATGGAGCAGCAGACGGCGGGCGCACGCATGTCCTCCTTTCCATTTAGGCTAGGTCTACACTACGTCATTTGTCGCGCAACATTTTTATAATGAAAGTCTATGGTGGCGCACTGCAACATGCTGCGACACGACAGTCGCAAAAAATCCATCGAAGATGGATTTTTCTGCGACTGTCACGTCGCAGCGTGTCGCAGTGCGCCACTATAGACTTTCATTATAAAAATTGTCGCGCGACAAATGTTGCAGTGTAGTTGTACCCTATCTGTCACGCTACAACACCGTCGTGTAGACCTAGCCTTGGCGCTATGTCCATCCGGAGATAGCTGAGCGCGGGTTCCTGTTCTAGTGATTGGTGAGGGGGCCCCAGTGGTCAGACCACACCGGTCAGGCACATCATGGAAGAACCCCTTTAAAGAGTTAGGTCTGCAGTGAACTAATATTCCACATTGACCTAAATGTCATCCATTTGTTCATGAGGGACCTGATGCTATGAGTCCTGGTAGACACAGTCCATGCATAACCATAAAAATGGCACCACAACCATACACGGTATTCAACAATTACAGCTGCAGTTACAGCGCCTACATTTGGGTGGGTGGTAGTTTTACTCTCCTAGACCCAGTCCAGATTTGTCACAAGTAGCATCACAAGATGATGTGTTGCTGAAAAGCACAGTTCACCACTGCCTTAGGCCGTCAGTCATGTGGTGGGCACCAGAAATCCCACACTATCTGATTTCCTGCAATGGTCACGTTTCCATGTAGAAAGAAATTGCCAGTAGATAAGAACCCGTGAGCTGTCCCAGGGACAGTCCATAGGACTACCACTACAGCGCCTATAGGGTTGTCAACTGGATTCTTCAGACTTTTGAAAAACACATCGACATAGTTGTGCAGGGTTTGGCCTCCTGCAGACAGCTGTGATATGTGCACATACACTCCTCAACTCTGTAACTGCACCACCGAGAAGGGAAACTCGTGGAATTATGGAAATCACAGGATCGATAGACATGTTAATGATATGCAAATCATGAACAAATGGAATCAAAATATTCAAAACCTCTTGATTTATTTCGAGATGATGTGGTCAGGAGGCTGGTGTTTGTTCTGCGGTGGCTCCCTGTCCTGTGGCACAGGTGACTCTAGATGTGGGCACATTTGCCAGGAAGCCTCCGCTTTGCAGTGACCTGTTGTGTTGTTGCCCAGGCAGTGGTGGTCTGCCAGATTTCTATACCTAGACAAAAGTCTATACCGGACGTGACGCGGCCGCACCGGAATGTTTACATGTCATCCCTGCTGCCCTGTGTGCTGCCACAAATGTGAATCGCTGCCCCACTAACGCTGAGGTGTACCCTGAATTTAACCCTCATGATGCCCCCAACTTCCAGTTTCTGACTTGGCACAGCGTCCACCATAGAATTGATCTCCATGGTATATTACATATAGTTAGGCGGTTACTTGTGTTTCTCCTGGTCTGTTCTGAAACTTTTTTTTATATTAGCTGTATTGCATGTTATTCGGCACATACCCTTTAGCTGCCCATAAATATCAAGTATGAGCGCCACATACAGAAACACACACTCATACTCCTTGGCATGCTATCAATGAGGTTATTAATGGTTGAATGTTCTGCCACGCTGAATGTACTTGGGCACCAAATCATCAAGATGCCCGGCTGGCAGCTCCCTTTGTAAGTGCCTACCAATGATGTCCCGTGCAGGCCATTGTAGCACGTTTAGGCCATGTAGGCTGCTCACCGTAGCAAGAACAACAAGCAGCCTAGCGTTGTCCTGTCAAACAACGGCCTCTGGGACACTGGGGAAATGGATGTACCACTGGTTCCATCACCAAATCAGTTTAAAGCTCAGTTGTGCGTGAGATGCGGACTAGAGAGGTCTAGCTTCCATACAATTATTCCATCCCCAGAAGTAGGACTGGCGTGACATTCCCTTGTGTAGGCCTCTTTATGGAGTTGCTAACGTAGTCTCCTGACAACTCCACCTATCATTGCGTCTGAGACAAAAATGGGGTTCGTCTTTGAAGAGCATCGACCTCCACTGCTGTCTTGCTATGCAGCATGCTAGCCTCTGAGGGTGGTGCATGAGGTCAACGGGACACCTGTAGCTTGATGTCTGGCTCATAGCCCAATGTCCTCAAACGCCTTCCGATGTTTTTTGTAGACACTGCTTGCCTCCCTAGGCTTAGGATGTGACATCCAATTTCACTTGCAATACAGAATGGGTCACTTTGCGTCATTTTCATAATCGGACGATCTGTCCTTGTATTGGTTCACCTCTGTGCACCTCATTCCGTCATTCCATTTCATCGTTGTTCCAACCACCAGGACACTCCACGTTGATCAGTGCTGACATCGCGGCCTAGGTGCGTAGCGATCTGCTGGAGTTATAAACCAGGTTCTCTTAGTTCAAGGATTCTGTCCCTCTCAGTTTGCGACAAGTGGCGATAACTGGCACATCGTTGAATGGGAGGCCTCACACAATCATCCCACAAGACTTCACCCTATTTATCTTGTTGCCCCTAAAAAAGTTTGCTTTCAATCTGGCTTTTATGCCCCTTCCACATGCCACAGATTGGAGCTAGGTGCTTGAAAGTGTCATCTTCTGCATATTTCAGTGACCCCTTCTACTTTCTTGTCCTTGGTGTTTCGGTATTTAGGAGTGACTTGGCATTCATATTACAACTGCAAATCCTTGCCCGACAGCAGGTCTAATGACTCAAACTAATAGCATCATAGGGATCTACGATGCTTTATGTTTAAGATTAGACCTGCCGCTGGGCTGAGCTTTGCAGTTGTAATACAGACATTACAGCCCTTTGAGGCCTTAGGCTAGGGCTACATCGTGACACTGGTTGTGGCCAGGATTGCTGAGTAGCGGTGATCCTCTAGAAGCGCATGGGTTTGCCTTGGCAGTCAAAAGAAATCTAACGTGGCTGAATTTCTTGCTACTGCCGCGGCAATCCCATAAATTTTTATGGGATCACTGCTAATCAGTGATCCTGGCCGCGACGGCTATTGTGCGACCATTGTAGACCAAGCCTCAGGCTACTTTCACACTAGTGTTAATATTTTCCGGTAATGAGATCCATCATAGGGTCTCAATACCGGGAAAAAAAAGCTTCCGTTTTGTCTACATTCATTGTCAATGGGGACAAAACGTAACTGAACGGAATGCTCCAAAATGCATCCCGTTTCGTTCTCCTACCAGAGAGCCAAACCGCAGCATGTTGTGGTTTGCTTTTCGTCCTAAGATGCGGAGCAAAATGGATCCTTCATGTCCCACAATGCAAGTCAATGGGGACGGATCAGTTTTCTCTGCTACGATAGAAAACTGATCCGTTCCCCATTGACTTTCAGTGGAGCTCATGACGGATCCGTCTTGGGTCTGTTAAAGATAATACAACCGGATCCGTTCATAACGGATGCAAATGGTTGTATCATCAGTAACGGAAGCGTTTTTGTTGAACCCTGTCAGATCTAGTAAAAACGCTAGTGTTAAAGTAGCCTTAGGCCTCATGCACACGACCGTTGTTGTGGTCCGCGTCCGAGCTACATATTTTGCGGCTCGGACGCGGTCCCATTCACTTCAATGGGGCCGCAAAAGATGCGGACAGCCCCCGCAAAAAAAATTACAGCATGTCCTATTCTTGTCCGTTTTGCGGACAAGAATAGGCATTTCTACAATGGGCCGCGTTCCGTTCGGCAAATTACGGAACACGGAGAAGCTTCCGTGTTTTTATGGATCCGCGGTTTGCGGACCGCAAAACGCATACAGTCGTGTGCATGAGGCCTTAGGCATATTTGCCCTTTAGGACCCTAGGAAACCTGGATGGCAACTGGAGATGGTTTTGCTTTTGTTTATTTCATAATATTTTTTTTAAAGTAATATAGAGATTTAGTTACATTGTTGCAAGGGGAAAATACAGGTGAAAACTGTCTGTATAGGTCTGGCAAGATGACACCTCGTATAATGTGCTTTATATAGTGTGATTTCTTTTTTAGATAGAAGTGCTGTGTAACTGTTGCAGGTTTACCCTGTAGCATTGTACTCAACCCCCTGCCGAGAAAGGATACAAGTCACCGTCTGCTTGGCCTGCACCAGAAATCTTGGTGACATCTCCACATCCTGTCTTCCTGTTGCAGCCGCTTTTCTTCATGTTTTCATAGCAAGTGCTACAAATATGCTCTTTTTAGGTCTGTTTTATCATTCAGAAGAAGCGAATCATTCTGTCAGGGCAGAGTAAGTTGCGCTTCTCAATATAACATTCTTTTCAGTTGCTTATGTGCGCAGATAAGTGGCACATACGGCCCATTGTTGGTCAAGACAGGAAGAAGATTGCAGAAGTCTTTACACATGAAGTTCTGCTGTTCACATTTTAATCTCTGTTGCTTCATAAGCTATTCTTTTTAGGGTCCTTTCACACTAGTGTTTTTCTTTTCTGGCATAGAGTTTCGTCGCCGGGTCTCTATGCCGGAAAAAAACGCTTCAGTCACATCCCCAATGCATTCTGAATAGAGAGAAATCCGTTCTGGAAGTCTTCAGTTCAGTCACTGAACGGCGTTTTGGCCAGAGATAATACCGCAGCATGCTGCGGTATTATCTCCGTCCAAAATGCCTGAAGACATGCCGGAATGACGGATCTGGCATTAATTCCCATAGAAATGCATTAGTGCCGGATCCGTCATTAAAAATACCGGAACAATCCGCATGCGCAGACCTTTAAATCTGTGAAAAAAATATAGACTGATTTGTCTTTCCGCATGACAAACTGAGAGACGGATCCGCACTTGCAATGCATTTGTTAGACGCATCCGGAAGGCAGTTCCACTCTGGCGTCAAACACAATACGCGCGACAATATGCCCCAAAGAAGCTCCTGTACGAACGCGCTGTAAAACGCTCAGGTGAAAACCATGCCCATAGGGAAACAAGGATTTTCGCCTGTTGACCGTTTTACAGCGCGTAGGAACGTGCTGTAAAACGCTCAGGTGTGAACTCAGCGTAAGGCCTAGTCTACACTCCAGTGATTTGGTCAGTGATTCCCATTAGTGATTGTGATCCAAAATCAGGTATGCGTCAAAAACACTGAACAGGAACAAATCTTTCCATCATACGTTATCTCTGTGTTGGCAGAGGCTCCACTTTGGGTTTGTTGCAGACAGATTACGGACCCGTTCAAGTTGAATGGGTCTGGATCCATCACGGCAGCCACACAGATGGTGCCCGTGAATTGGGGACCGCAAATTGCAGCCCACAATAGATGGAACAGCCGTGTGAATGAGCCCTAAGGGTGCACGCAACGTTTTTTGTCTGCCAGAAAGTCGGCACTCATGCTGGAAACCACCCAAATCCCATCAGGCGGTGAATGAAAGAATCCTGCTGGGCCGGATATAGTGAACTCCGGCATTCTGTTCTGTGCCGGATCAGTCAAACAGAAGTGTGAACCTACCCTTACGCCCCTTTAACACGGGCGAGAATTCCGCGCGGGTGCAATGCGTGACGTGAACGCATTGCACCCTCACTGAATCCGGACCCATTCACTTCAATGGGGCTGTGCAGATGAGCGGTGATTTTTACGCATCACTTGTGCGTTGCGTGAAAATCGCAGCATGTTCTATATTCTGCGTTTTTCACGCAGCCCTGGCCCCATAACAGTGAATGGGGCTGCGGGAAAATCGCATCGCATCCGCAAGCAAGTGGAGATGATAGGGATGAGCAACCCTGTTAAAGTCTATTCACTGTATTATTTTCCCTTATAACATGGTTATAAAGAAAAACATGGTTATAAAGAAAAACATGGTTATAAAGAAAAATAATAGCATTCTTAATACAGAATGCTTACTAAAATGTTAATTGAGGGGTTAAAAATGAAAAATGAACTCACCTCATCCACTTGATCGCGCAGCCGGCCTCGTCTTCTTTCAGGACCTGCCAAAGGACCTTTGATGCCATCGCACTCACCACGTGGTGAGCGCGGTGACGTCAGTGCAAGTCCCGCTGAATGAATATAGAAGATCTTTCTATCTTTATTCAGCAGGACCTGTGCCGACGTCACCCTGCTCACCACGTGGTGAGTGCGATGGCGTCATCAAAGGTCCTTTGGCAGGTCCTGAAAGAAGACGATGCCGGCTGCATAATCAAGTGGATGAGGTGAGTTAATTTTATTTTTTATTTTTTAACCTCTCAATCAATATTTTAGTAAGCATTCTGTATTAAGAATGCTATTATTTTCCTTTATAACCATGATATAATGGAAAATAATAAAATCTACACAACACCGAACACCACATTCAGTTTTTTATCACGCGAGTGCAAAATGCATTGCACTCGCGTGGAAAAAACTGAAGAATGCAATGCAATCGCAGTCAAAACTGACTGAAATTGTGTGCGCACCCGGGACGCATCCGCCGCAAATCCGGAATGTCCGTGTGAAAGAGGCCTCAGACTCCAGTCTGTTCTCTTTTTAGCCTAGTTTGGAACAGACATTACAGTACAAATAGGTATTTAATGAGAAGCATTACATATTTTTTATTTTTTTTGCTGCTCTTGATGTACGGGGGGATTACTGGCGATTACATGACTGCTGGACTGGAGCATTGACAAATCTGACACATTTTATGTAGACGTTGCACATTTTTTATGTGCGGAAATTGACCTGCCATGCAGATTTTCTAATCCACAGCATGTCAATTGTGTGATTCCTGACCTAACATTTAGTGGTCTTCGCTATATACTTTGGTGGGGTTGTTGACATATATGCAGCTTTGGTGCGGATTTCATGCTAGTGCGCATTATGTGCAGGTAGCCTTTGTATCCGTGAAATATTATCCGTGTTTGCCACTAAATTGTATCTTACCTATCCTTGGATACTTCAGTAAATTGTAACGACTGCTTCTTCTTTGCGGATAGGCCTGGTTAAAGTTATTATTTTCTTCCATAAAGTTCCTGTTCAGAAACACACCCGCAGTCATCAAACTAGTTTACATTGTATACAGTTTAGTGTTTCCCGTGGCCATAAAAATATAATATTTGACTGTAGTTGTGTGAAAAAAAAGTGTTGCATATTTTCCTTTGGTTGGGTCTTCTCACTCTTTTCTCATCACCCCACGCACAGTTTATCCCCTGTTATTACGTATTCCGCAACGTGTACCTAAGGTGGCCTAAGGGTGCATGCAGCATTTTTTTATCTAGCAGAAACCTGGCACTCATGCTGGAACCTGTCTGGATCCCATTATAGTCAACAGCCGGATCCAGTGAAGTCCAGCATTCTGTTCTGTGCCGGAACAGCTTGCCGGATCAGTCAAATGGTATCGGCCGGTCAGAAATAAATTAGAGGGGTTGTCCGGGACTTTAACATTCCTGGTAAATCTCAATATTAGTTTGGGGGGGGGGGGAGGGGTCACTCACTATGATACGTTCATGGCCAGTAGTAAGCATAGGCCGAGGACAATCCTTAGAAGTTCCGAAATCTGATTGCCATGTTGGGGGAACGAACCCACCGTGCATCTAGCACATGCGCTAAGCCACACCGATGCACCGAAACTACGTTTGGCTTAACTCCGGATCCGGATTAATGCACTTTAATGGGCATTAATTCCAGATCCGGCGTTACAGCATGTCTTCCAGATTTTTGGACAGAGACAAATCTGCAGCATGCTGCGGTTTTGTCAACGTCCAAAAAACGTTCACATACTGAACGAATGACATCCTGATGCATCCTGAGCGGATTTCTCTCCATTCAGAATGCATTGGGATAATCCTGATCAGTTTCTTTCCGGCATAGAGACCCGACGACGGAACTCTATGCCTCCTGCTCTATAACATGGTACCTGTAGCTTATATTGCTTTTTTTGTGGTGGCAGATTTCGTTTATCCCCTTCATGACCCCCCATATATGGCAGAAGTCTGCACTTTAAAGATGGCACGTGCAGCAGAATCCATAGACGAGAGGTTTCTGCCGCTTCAAACAGGAGAGACCCGCGGCGATGTATGCGATCAGCCAATCTGCGACTTTTCTCTGCTCACGCCAGGTCGAAAAAAGGGGGTGTGGTGGGGAAGGGGACGGGTCGGTAGGCCTGTCTCATTTACCATTTTTTAAGCCTGTTTGTAGGTGTAGAAAATAGTCTAAATGTAAGGCAGCAAGGAAGTGGTCTTACATTTACAACTGGCGCTGGGTACGCCAAAGTTATGGAGAGCCCTGTGCCTCAACATAACTGCAGCGGATTCACCGCCAGTGCAGGGCTTTAAGTCCGGCATCTAAAACGCCCGTCTTAATAAATGTGCCCCATATTCTACAGGAGTTGACAGGCAAAGACTTTATATAACTGGCAGATGTCTTGAGTCTGAAATTTGCAGTGGAAACTGTAGACAAGATTATGTTCTTGGCAGACTTACAGTGCATCATATGGGTACATATCTACAACTAATGTGCTGTATCTGCTAAAAATCAGCAGGTCCTAGAACTGTTTCTAGCTAAGGCCTCTTTCACACTTGCGTTCTGAGGATCCGGCAGGCACTTCCGTCCCGCCGTATCCGTCAGAACGCAAGTCGCCTGAAAGCATTAGAAGACTGATCAGGATCCTGATCAGTCTTCGAAATGCTTTCAGGTTACTATGGCAGCCAGGACGCTATTAAAGTCCTGGTTGCCATAGTAGTAGTGGGGAGCGGGGGAGCGGTATACTTACAGTCCGTGCGGCTCCCGGGACGCTCCAGAATGACGTCAGAGCTCCTCATGCGCATGGATCACGTGATCCATGCGATCACGTGATCCATGCGTGTAGGGCGCCCTGACGTCACTCTGGAGCGCCCCGGGAGCCGCACGGATGGTAAGTATACTGCTCCCCCGCTCCCCACTACACTTTACCATGGCAACCAGGACTTTAGCGTCCTGGCTGCCATGGTAACCATTGAGAAAAAGCTAAACGTCGGATCCGGCGATGCGCCGAAACGACGTTTAGCTTAAGGTCGGATCCGGATTAATGCCTTCAATGGGCATTAATTCGGATCCGGCCTTGCGGCAAGTGTTCAGGATTTTTGGCCGGAGCAAAAAGCGCAGCATGCTGCGGTATTTTCTCCGGCCAAACAACGTTCCGGTCCTGAACTGAAGACCTCCTAATTAGAGATGAGCGAACATTAACCCCTTTGGGACACATGACGTACCGGTACGGCATGTTTCCCGAGTCCTATGACACATGACGCATCGGGTACGTCATGAGTTGTTCCGATCACTGCTGCTCAGCTGGCAGTGATCGAACAAGGTACCTGCTGAAATCATTCAGCAGGTACCTTGTTACAATGCCCAGGGGGTCCTGTGACCCCCATATGGGCGATCGCTGCAAACCGCAGGTCAATTCAGACCTGCGGCTTGCAGCGCTCATTAGTATCTCTGATCCCCGCGGTCTATGACCGCGGGATCAGAGAGTTAATGTCCCCAAATAGTTTTTAACCCCCTGCAGCCCCCAATCATACTGTGGCTGCGGGGGTGCAGGGGGTGGTTGCGGGCGGCGCGAGGCGGGCGGGAGGCGGAGGTGCGGCGGGCGGGATCGCGATTGCGATCCCCGCCCGCCTCCCCTGTAATGTTTCCCTGGTGTCTAGTGGTTCTATCAGAGTGTCAGCACATTGCTGACACTCTGATAGAAACGGCTGGCATCTGTGCTGCAGATGCCAGCCGCTTAACCCTTTCTGCACCGCGGTCCGCACGGACCGCAGTATGGAAGGGTTAACCGGGAGGGAGCGCCCCTCCTCTTCCCATCGGGGGCTGCTGTGCCTTGCAGCCCCCCAACAGGATGGGATCGAAGAGGGAGGGTGCTCCTCCTTCCTATTCCATCACCCCTGCCCAGTTATGGCAGGGGGTGATGGTTGCCATGGAGACAGGACGCTCAGAAGCGCCCTGCTCTCCATGGTGCTGAAAGTCTGAATAGACCTGCTAAAGGTCTATTCAGACTTTCTAGTACTAAAATACAGTACAGTGCACTATATAGTGTACTGTACTGTATTATACAGACACCAGATCCACTGGATCTTTCAGAACCAAGTGGGTCTGGGTCAAAAAAAATGTAAAAAGTGAAAAAAGTAAAATGAAACAAACACATAACACTGAATAAAAACTAAAAAAATAAAATACACTACACATATTAGGTATCGCCGTCCGTAAAAACCTGCTCTATAAAAATATCACATGACTGAACTCCTCAGGTGAACGCCATAAAAAAAAAAAAAAATGGTGTAAATAAGCCATTTTTTGGCACATTACATCACTAAAAGTGTAATACAAAGCGATCAAAAAGGCGTTTGCCTCCCAAAATAGTACCAATCAAACCGCCATCTCATCCCGCAAAAACGAGCCCCTACCTAAAACAATTGGCCAAAAATAAAAAACTATGCCTCTCAGACTAAAAACATGATTTTTTTGTTTCCAAAATGCTTTTAGTGTTAAATGTAAAAAAAAAAAAAAGTAGACATATTTGGTATCTACACGTCCGTAAGAATCTGCTCTATAAAAATATCACATGACCTAACCCCTCAAGTAAACACTGTAAAAAAAATAATAAAAACTTTGTCAAAAGCCATTTTTTTGCCACCTTACATCACAAAAGTGTAATAGCAAGCGATCAAAAAGTCATATGACCCCCAAATAGTGCCAATCTAACCGTCACCTCCTCCCGCAAAAATGATACCCAACCTGAGACAATTGCCTAAAAACTGAAAAATATATGGCTCTCAGACTATGGAGATACTAAAACATGTTTTTTTTTCATTCAAAAGGATATTATTGTGTAAAACCAAAATAAATAAAAAAGGTATACATATTATGTATCGCCAGTCCGTAAGTACCTGCTCTATAAAAATATAACATGACCTAACCCCTCAGATGAACGCCGTAAACATAAAAATAAAAACGTTGTCAAACAAGCCATTTTTTTGTCACCTTACATCACAAAAAGTGTAATAGTAAGCGATCAAAAGTCATATGCACCCCAAGATGGTGCCAATCAGACCGCCATCTCATCCCGCAAAAATGAGCCCCTACATAGGACAATCGGCCAAAAAATATATATATGGCTCTCAAACTATGGAGACACTAAAACATGATTTTTTTGTTTTAAAAATTATATTATTGTGTAAAACTTATATAAATAAATAAAAAGTATACATATTATGTATCGCCGCGTCCGTCACAACCTTATCTATATAAATAACACATGACCTAACCCCTCAGCTGAACACAGCAAAAAAAAAAAAAAAAATACGGTGTCAAGAGCCATTTTTGTCACCTTACATCACAAAAAGTGTCATAGCAAGCGACCAAAATGTCATATGCACCCCAAGATGGTGCCAATCAAACCGCCATCTCATCCCGCAAAAAATGAGCCCCTACATAACACAGTCGCCCAAAAAATAAAAATAAAACTATGGCTTTCAGAATGTGGAGACACTAAAAAAATTATTTTCAAAAAGGCTTTATTATGTAAAACTGAAACAAAAACCCCAAAAAGTAGTCATATTTGGTATTGTCGCGTCCGTAACAACCTGCTCTATAGAAATAGCACACAATCTAACCTGTCAGTTCAACTATGTAAATAACAAAAAATAAAAACAGTCCCAAAACAGCTATTTTTTTGCAAATTTTCCATTTTAATCCATTTTTGCAGTAACAAAGCAAGGGTTAACAGCCAAGCAAAACTCAATATTTATTGCCCTGATTCTCTTGTTTGCAAAAACACCCCATATGTGGTCGTGAACTACTGTATGGCCAAACGGCAGGGCACAGAAGGAAGGGAACGCCATATGGTTTTTGGAAGGCAGATTTTGCTGGACTGGTTTTTTGACACTATGTCCCATTTGAAGCCCCCTGATGCACCCCTACAGTAGAAACTCCAAAAAAGTGACCCCATTTTGGAAACTACGGGATAAGGTGTCAGTTTTGTTGGTACTATTCTAGGGTAAACATGATTTTTGGTTGCTCTATATTACACTTTTTTGAGACAAGGTAACAAAAATAGAAATTCGAAATTTCATCTCCATTTGCCAATAACTCTTGTGGAACACCTAAAGGGTTAAAAAGTTTGTAAAACTGGTTTTGAATACCTTGAGGGGCGTAGTTTCTTAGATGGAGTCACTTTTATGGAGTTTCTACTCTAGGGGTGCATCGGGGGCTTCAAATGGGACATGGTGTCAAAAATCCAGTCCAGCAAAATCTGCCTTCCAAAACCATATGGCGCTCCTTTCCTTCTGCGCCCTGCCGTTTGGCCATACAGCAGTTTACGACCACATATAGGGTGTTTCTGAAAACTACAGAATCGGGGCAATAAAAATTGAGTTTTGTTTGGCTGTTAACCCTTGCTTTGTTACTGGAAAAATGGATTCAAACGGAAAAATTTTCAAAAATCGAAATTCTGAAATTTTATCTTTATTTGCCATTAACTCTTGTGGAAAACCTAAAGGGTTAATGACGTTTGTAAAATCAGTTTTGAATACCTTGAGGGGTGTAGTTTCTAGAATGGGGTAATTTTTGGGTGGTTTCTATTATGTAAGCCTCACAAAGTGACTTCAGACCTGAACTGGTCCCTAAAAAGTGGGTTTTTGAAAATTTCTGAAAAATTTCAAGATTTGCTTCTAAACTTCTAAGCCTTGTAACGTCCCCAAAAATGAAATAGCATTCCCAAAATGATCGATACATGAAGTAGACATATGGGGAATGTAAATCAATAACTTTTTTTGGCAGTATTACTATGTATTATAGAAGTAGAGTAATTGAAACTTGGAAAATTGCAAATTTTTCAAAATTTTTGGTAAATTTGGTATTTTTTTATAAATAAAAATGAAATTTTTCGACTTCATTTTACCACTGTCATGAAGTACAATATGTGACGAAAAACAATCTCAGAATGGACTGGATAAGAAAAAGCGTTTTAAAGTTATCACCACATAAAGTGACAATGGTCAGATTTTGAAAAAATGGCCTGGTCCTTAAGGTGAAATAGGGCCGTGTCCCAGGGTTAAAGTCTGCAGTTGGAATGCGCATCTCACGTAGTGGATTCCACTATACGGCATATGGCCATAGGCAGCTGCCACCAACCCGAACTGCTGAACAGCCGAAGGACCTGAGTGATGCCACTGTCATGTGACAGTGCAGGCGTGGCTCAGCACGGATCAAATCCAGTGCTGAGCCACGCCCCCTACACTGATCACATGACAGTGACGTCACCCTAGGTCCATCGGCTGTTCAACAGTTCGGGTTGGTGGCAGCCGCCCCTTATGGATTCCATATGCCGATATAGTGGAATCCATAACGGGATGCGCGACTTACCACAAGCCGAACACCGGACTTTTTTTTAATGTTCGCTCATCTCTAATCCTAATGCATCCTGAACGGATTTCTCTCCATTCAAAATGCATTGGAATAATCCTGATCAGGATTTTTCCGGCATAGAGACCCGACGGCGGATCTCTATGCCCGAAAACAAAAACGCTAGTGTGAAAGAGCCCTAAGATGGAAATCTGGGTACGAAATGAGGGCTGTTGGTTTGTGAGGAAGTCTAGTGGCCTAAGTTTGGAGAAAACGTTGAGGTTCATCTTGATCAGCTTTATTAATAGAGAATAACAAAGATCACATAAAACGTATTCCATCTTGCAGCTGCTGTGAATGGAGGGGTAGCCGCTTCACTTATATGGCAGTTATGAAGATAACCGATGAAGCATGCTTGATTATTTTCGCAACTGCCATCGAAGTGATTGAAGACCCTTGAATGTGCTTCTACCTCTCCATTCACTGCAGCTGTGAGGCAGGGGTTGGGGAACTTTATTCTCAAGGTGGGACCCGCTCAGATGTGGTCATCATTAGTACCAAGGCAAAACTTGCTTTCATCACTGAACACTATTGTTTGCCATTGATCACCATGGACAGGGGGACTGGAGAGCACCTACTGCCATATTGCATAGTGCTGACACACACCGGACCAACACCAGGCTTCAGGGTGTGAGGCGCCATTAGATATTATGTCCATTCCCTTATGGTATTTGTGGAGGGAACGTTGACCAGCCTTCGGTATGTCCAGGACATCGTAGAACCAGTCCTGCTGCCTTTTTTTACTCAGGCGACGTGGTGTTCCAACAAGATAATGTCTGCGCATGCTGCCTGTGCTACACAATGTGTTCTTCAGGGTATCCATCGGGTCCCCTGGCCAGCTTGATTGCCAGACCTCTCCCCCTATTGAGAATGTCTGAGACTGGATGGGGTGACGGATCTCCCATGCACAGTGGACAACAATGACCTGAACTACAGGTCCAAGATGAAAGAGCTTGGAATGACATACCAAAGGAGGACATTCAGCATCTGTATGACCATTACCATGTCAGAGGGGCAGGCTGTATCACTGCAAGAAGAGATGCCACCCAGTATTACTGTGACCCGACCTCATATACTCTGCTGAAGAACCCAAAATAACCCCCTTGGTCAAACTACAGGTCCAAGATGGAAGAGCTTGTAGTGACATCCCACAGGAGGACATCCAGCATCTGTATGAGCATTACCATGGCAGAGGGGTAGCCTGTATCACTGCAAGAAGAGATGCCACCCAGTATTACTGTGACCCGACCTCATATACCCTGCTGAAGAACCCAAAATAACCCCCTTGGTCAAACTACAGGTCCAAGATGGAAGAGCTTGTAGTGACATCCCACAGGAGGACATCCGGCATCTGTATGAGCATTACCATGGCAGAGGGGTAGCCTGTATCACTGCAAGGAGAGATGCCACCCAGTATTACTGTGACCCGGCCTTATCATATACCCTGCTGAAGAACCCAAAATAACCCCCTTGGTCAAACTACAGGTCCAAGATGGAAGAGCTTGTAGTGACATCCCACAGGAGGACATCCGGCATCTGTATGACCATTAACATGTCAGAGGGGCGGCCTGTATCACTGCAAGGGGGGATTCCACCTGGTATTACTGTGACGCTGTCTCATATCCCCTGCTGAAGAACCCAAAATAAATGGTGTAACACCGCGGTTGTGTGGTTGTTAGCCAAAACGAAATAACTGAAGTGTGAACTTGGCCTCAGTAGTACATAGGTTTATGCAATGTTAAAGTGGTTGTCCAGTTGGGAAAAAAGGGACCTAATGGCTTAAAGTATTTCTCTGTCTCACTGGGAGCCCGGTACAGGAATGCACAGTGACGCTCCCTGGGGGAGATTTATCAAACTGGGGTAAAGTAGAACTGGTTTAGTTGCCCATAAAAACCAATCGGATTCTATCTTTCATTTTTCAGAGCTCCTTTTGGATAATGAAAGGTGAAATCTGATTGGTTGCTATGGGCAACTAAGCCAGTTTTACTTTACACCAGTTTGATAAATCTCCCTCTCTGTCTATTTACTGAGAAATAATGATTATTGCTCCATTGTTAACTTGCAGTCTTTCCCGCAGTTAGTTCAGAATCGGCACTCTGCTGTCTGTGCACTCAAAAGTAAAGAGCTTTTTTATTGGTTGGGACCTCCTGGATAGTTCGAGGGCCCCGCTCTCCTCTCCTTCAGGCAGCATTCACTCTCATTCATAGGGATCCACACAAGGCTGATTTTAAATGCATGTAGAGGTGATCTTCACAATAGTGAAACGTGGCAGGCATGACGTGTCTACTTTATGGAAATAGCAGCATAAAGGCAAAGACGATCAGGAGCCTTACGTGGGAATAAAATAGCCCTCAGTAAGAGAACAGGCACTCTCATTTTGGTTGTTTTAGGCATCTTGTCCTCTTCGTAGTGGAGGGCGGTGATGTGACTCATCCATTGTCCTTGTCAACATTGTTGTTGTCCTTGGACAGTCCAAAGCAATGACGTTTGCTGTGTGTTGTACCCCGTTGGCTTTGTATCCTTCTGTGCTGTTTTTTTGGCGCTCAGCCATTCTGCCTGAATCCACTTGATGAAGTCCTCCTCTTGAGCAAGGCAATTTCTTCAGCAGGCAGCTGTCATTTGAAACCACTGTCCCTTCCGTCTACCCATAGTCCTTCTTATAAGAGCACCAGCTGATCATAAGTACCAGGTTATGTCGGTATGGAATACGTGGCAGCGACACTACTGGAATAACCAGAACATGATTTATAGAGTGGCTAGACTTGTGATCCGCCCCAGCCGTGACAGATTGTAACGCACCAAGATCTCATTTCTGTAGACACGTTAGATCTTTATCCTTCTAAGGCTAGTTTCACACTAGTGCTAAACTGTTCCACAGTGCCGCCAGGCCCCATTGACTATAATGAGACCCAGGGGGGAAGTGGCCTGTTTCCAGCATAAGTGTTGAGGTCCAGCCGGTCAAGTATCTCTGCAAGCCGAATCCTGCCACTAATGCCGGAAACTGGCAAGATCCCCGTCAGGTCCCATTATAGTCAATAGGCTCCGGTAGGGAAAGGTAGTATCCGGCTGTGCCAGACACGATGAACTCCGGCAGGCTGCCGGAAAGTTTAACGCTACTGTGAAAGAAGCTTAAAGGGATTGTCTGGGGATACATAATTTCTAACAGCTTGTCTCCCGTGCTGAAAGGATAATACTTGGCTGCTCCACTCTACTCGGGTTCTCTGCGCTGGCTCCCTCGTCTCCAACTTCTGGTCCTAGGTTTGTTTTCCTCCCTGACTTGGGACTAGTCACCTGATCCTCTTCAGCCAGCCGCTGGCTTCAGCCGTGACATGTCTCTTGAGGACCATATCACCTCTAAAGCCAGCGGTTGGCTGAAGAGGGTCAGGTGACCATGCCAGGGAGGAAGAAAACAAACCCCGGAGCAGAAGATGGCAGGAGCCAGAGTGGAGGACCAAAGAGGCGAGTATGGTCCTTTCAGTACGGGAAGCAGGCTGTTGGGAATGATGTATTCCTGGACAACCCCTTTAAGTATAACCAGTGTATTTCTGTGAAGTCTACTGTGAGCTTTGCTCTGTCTAGTCCCCTGAATCTCCACCTTTTTATTACAGTTTTATCTAACATGTTTATTTCTCACGTTACCCTTTTTATTCTTTGCAGTGTCCCTGAATGCATCAACTTCCTCTGTTCTTCACATCTTGCTACATAATCTCAAGGGTTAGAGGAAACACGTGCAAGCGTACAGTTACCAGTATGGGTTCACGAAACTGGTTCTTGATTTCCTGCGTTAAGGGCTCATGCACACAACTGTATATTTCAGCCATGTGCTAGCCTCGTTTTTATTGTTTTTTTTTTGGGCTAGCCAACTGACCCATTCCTATGTGGCCATAGGCGCAGGTTCTATTCCTGTCTGTATTAGCCCGTTCCATTGATGGGAGTGAGAAAAACGCGCATGGAAGATATCCATATTTTGCGGATCTGTATATATATTTTTTTAACTCTTTTATTAACAGAATAGTAAAGTACATAAACATATACATTCCAATATATATCTCAATTCAATAAAAATTAACAATACGTATATCTGTCAAAGAACTTCAGATATGTCAATAATTCCATACAATCAGTCACCCATTGCACCATTGCCATCGCCTCATTCCGCACATCATAAGTGTCTTTCAGATATTCCCAGTAAACCGGTTGAACCATGGATCCTCGAGCAGTTGATATAGCTTGTCGCAGTCTCGAGACTGAGTATTGAGTATGTAGGGATTCACACCACCGACCCCATACCTTATCGAGCGGATCTGTATTTTTGCACACCGAAATACAGACACAGCCATGTGCATGAGCGCAAAAGGGAATGTGTGGCCTTATGGTTTTTTTTTTTTTTGGTTTTTTTTTGTCTTAAAACCTCTGCATTTTTGTTAAAAAAAAATAATCACGAACTGTATGAAGAGCAGCTTTGAAGCACAAATTAATGAGCAAATTTTATGTTTTGGGTGGAGGAGTTGCTTAAAAATAAAATAGAAAAATAAATAAAACCCTCCCATTTGCTGTAGGTGATATTACTTCACTGTTCCAAATACAGAGTTGGCGCTGTGGCCGTGTTTTATGAGCGTATCTGTCAGTGTGTAGCATGGGTTAAATGTACAAATTACAACAAAGATGTATATTTGAATAAACCAGAGCTGTACGTTTAGGCGTAAACTTCCCGTATGGAGTGTAACTAGAAGAATCATGTCGCATTGAGCCTGGTGTCTGACCTGCAGGCAGCATGTTATAGAGCGGGACTATTGTGGGAAAAAATGTAACACAACTTGTCATTTAGGGAGGGTTCACATCACTTTTTATGCCTCCATTTGACTTTTATGTTAGAAAAAAAAGGATACACTGTAACGCTATACAATGGAACTCTATGGTGAACGGATACCACTGTATGACATCAGTCTGATGCATCTGTTTAACGTATACGTTTTTTTTTGTAACCTCTGCTGCCTTTTTAGTAACCATTGTATGAACAGTTCAGGCACGTGTATTTTTATGACTCTGTGTTTTGCTGTGGCTCTGTTATTCCTTCTTGAAGTTATGTATGAATAGGACCAACAATGCATCACCCCCAGTTATTCGCATACAGGTTCCAGAGGGTGGTATGGTGGACTCGACAGCTGGTATACTTAATGGCTTCAGGAACTTCTACCAGAATCTGTACTCCTCCGCGGTGCGATATGATGGCCAGGAGCTCAGAGAATATGTAGCGGAGGTGTCTCATCCCCAGCTTGGTACGGAGACTAGGGACCTGCTTGATGCGGATATTACCCTAGAGGAGGTTCAGTTGGCTGTGAGGGACCTACCCTCTAGAAAGGCTCCAGGACCTGATGGGGTCCCCGTGGAGGTGTATCTCAGATACCTTGAGATTCTGGGCCCCCAGCTCCTGGACATGTACCTGGCGTCCCATCGGTGACACCGCCTGCCTGACTCCTTTTATGACGCCACTATTGTGGTTCTCCTGAAGCCGGATCAAAACCCCTGTGAATGCGGCTCTTACAGGCCCATATCACTATTGAATCATTACATCAAACTATTGACCAGGCGGGATTTATCCCCGGCAGGACGACCTCTGATAACATCAGAAGGGTGCAGGCGGTGGCGCAGATTGGCGTACAGGAGGGGAAACATTGGGCACTGGTTTCCCTTGACATGGCGAAAGCCTTTGATTCTGTGGAGTGGCCGTTTCTGTTACAGATGCTGGAATGTTTTGGATTTGGTCCGAAGTTTATTAGGTGGATTGCAATTCTATACCAGAACCCCATGGCAAATGTCCTTGTCAATGGCACACACTCTGAGTCCTTCCCACTCCATAGGGGAACTAGGCAAGGGTGCCCTCTCTCACCCTTACTGTTTGCTGTGGCAATCGAACACCTTGCCCTGAGGATTAGGCAGGATGACTCCTATTTGGGGGTGGTTGTGGGAGACAGGATGGATAAAGTAGGACTCTTTATGGCCGAGCCTGACCGCACTCTACAGAGATCCATAAGTGTAATAGAACGTTTCGATGTCTACTCAGGCCTGCACTTAAACTGGTCAAAGTCAGCCATCATGCCCCTTTGGTCTCACAACTGGCCATCACAGATCCATAACTTACCTGTAGTTGATCAATTTAAATACCTGGGTATTGTTATAACTAAGGAACCTCACGGCTATATTGCCAAAAATATTGCTCCGCTGGAAGCCCTATTCATTGATAAATTCAAAACATGGAAGTCTCTACCCCTCTCAGTGATGGGGAGACTTAGCCTAGTTAAAATGATACTACTTCCCAAGGCTCTGTATCTCCTCACCCATGCTTGTATGCCCATTCCCCGAGCATTTTTCACTAGATTGCATTCTATGACAGCTTCCTTTGTATGGGGGACAGCCACGAGGAAGTTATCTCTCAGTGTACTGCAGCGACCTAAATTTCAAGGGGGTGCCGCCTTACCTGACTTTTTCCTGTACTACCTTGCTAGCCAGCTGAAATACTTAGTCACCTGGGTCTCCCCCGGGGTACTTCCAGGAGCAGAGTATTGTCTATTGGAGCATCTCCACATGTCCACCCTGCGGCCCGTCTTGGAGGACCCTAGGTCTGTGTCCGGCAGACTACTGCCCATGCATAAGCTTGCGAATCAAGTGTGGACTGTAGCAAAACTGCGCTCTTTTGACGACATACCTGACAATATCCCTCTCTGGGACAACCCTATGTTCTTACACCTCTCGACTCTGGAGGGCTCCAGTGTCACTACTGCGCTGTTTCTAGCTAGAAAGGCTGTCGCCTTGAGATGGATGGCGGACCGGGCGCCCACGGTTAATCAGTGGAAATCACTTGTCAATCATGCAGTCTCCATGGAAAATATTGTTTATATTCATAGGAAATGCCCACAGAAATTCCACAAGGTATGGGGAGAATGGTGCTCGTCCCCTCTGACTCTACAACCCATGCACATGTACTCTGCGCTGGATAGACCCGGCTCCGTTGCCTCCTGACCACATTGAGATTCTGTTTATCACTATACACTGTACTGGTCTCATGCTTATGTCGGTTTATATTTGGGAATGCTCCCCTACTCTTACTGTATTATCTTACTGCTTCTCCTGCGTGGGAAGATTTGCTTTTGCACTTGGAAGTGTCATGCCTTATGTTATTTTTCAATAAAAGAGTTTAAGAAGTTATGTATGAATTGCCAACAGTCTTCAGTAAAACTCCATCTGGGCGTTACCAGTTGGGAGTGTGCACCTGCATAGTCTGAAATTGTCCAGTGCATCAGTGCTGTGGCAGCTGAAGGCGCTTTCTGGTCCTTCAGGACAAGGACTGTCTGGGAATAGAGCTGTGGCGGGACCGCAGACAGGTGGGGGGAGTTTTTTTGTTCTGGTGGACAGAGGAGGACCCTAGGGGTTGTCAATTTCAAGGCCAGAAATACATTCTAAAAGGAATAATGGAGAAATACAGAGCCATAAGAATCGATCCTTCTGAATTATTACATGGGGAATACCAGTAGTTGATAAAGCAGACATGTCAGGAGAGGTGACCGCTCCTGGTAAAATCTGTGCTCCTTCTGAGCTTACTAGTCATGTGGGCAGTCTTAGGAGTGATTGGTAGCCTTCCATGTGCCACCCTGCATACAGGGTAGGACCACCTACTGGACTCCTAAGTAGAGAGAGGTTCTCTTCAAAGTAAACATGTCACCTATGGTCTGAGGGTTGGCATGGGGATAGATACGTTGTGACATCACATATTGCAAATTGTGAATCCTGTGTTATCTGTGCATAGGTGTTGCCTGTCATTGTTATCATTCCTGTGATGATAATGAAAAGGCTGCTGAAAAGTGATCTGTACACAACATGAATTCTTGTGGTGTGAAGGTTTTTTTAAAATATGGACACTTTTCCGTTAAATGGGTTTTGTCATGTAGAGAAAGTTAATACAAGCCACTTATTGTCCATATGGCTTCCGTTGCAGGCTGGATTCATTTTTCCATCACATTATATACTGCTCGTTTCCATGGTTACGACCACTCTACAATCCAGCAGTGGTCGCCGTGCTTGCACACTATAGGAAAAAGCACTAGCCTATGTGTGCTTCCACGGTCCTGGCCACCAGAGAGGCCGGCACTTTTTCCTATAGTGTGCAAGCACGACCACCACTGATGGATTGCAGAGTGGTTGTAACTATAGAAACAAGCAGTGTATAATGTGATGGAAAAATGCATCAAACCAGCAAAGTAGGCAATATGGAGAGGCTTGGACTGGCCCACAGGGGTACAGGTGAATCCCCCGGTGGGCCCCTAGTCTCGCACCCCCTGCACAAGGGGCACATAACACAGTAGACTTACCGCACTACATACCTATATACAATGTACAGCACCTAATCCAGCCTATGTTCATATAAAACACTTGATAGATTATTAAAGAAACTCCCCAGTGTATTAATATAGACCCGATCAGAGCTGAGATGACTTCTATCAGTGTCCTCTTTTCCCCAGAACCTACCTTCTCAAAGTTCCTGCAGGGACCCCCTATATTTAATCATCTGGTACCTGTGTGAGCAGGTAATATTTGAATGTATCCATACGGTGGACCCCCAAAATAAACTTTACTGGTGGGCCCTAGGCACCCCAGTCCGACACTGAATATGGAGAATCACAAGAGCCTTGTATTGACTTTGTCTACATGATAAATGCCACTTTCTGAAGTGAGACAACCCCTTTTAATGGAAATTCCGTACTACTGCATATTTTGTTTTTCTTTGCAGATCCTCGCTGGGCATCTATTAACAGAGGTGTACTGATCTGTGACGAATGCTGTAGTGTACACCGGAGCCTGGGGAGACACATCTCACAAGTGAGACATCTTAAACACACGCCATGGCCTCCTACCTTACTACAGGTGATGGTTCAAGCTTACTACAGAGAGGTGTTGTGGTCTGGTTAGGTAGTCCTTGTCCATGTGATCAACAGTGAACAGGGTCTGCTATTATTATTATTATTATTTAGATTTATTTTTTATTTTTTTGCGTTTTCAATTTTTTGCCGTTGACTTAAATGGTATAATTGACGTATTGTGCAGGTCAGTAGAATTCTAGCAATTTCTAATGTGAACAGTATTTTAATGCAATGCTTTACAACATTTGCACTGTATCTTTATTGATTCTACTTTTGATTGCATTTTATACCATTTTTAGGAAGAGAATGAACAATGAGCAGCAATTCTGGCATATTTGATAAATAATATAACTTTGTATGGCTCGTGTTGTAAGTTACACATACCACTTGGAACCGAACCCGAGTTCAGTGAAAGGTTAATTATTTTTTCTTTTTACAGTAGAAATTAATTTTTGAAGTTATTACCCAAAGTCTCGCGGCACTTCGCGAAGCAATAACTTCGGCTCATCGGAGCCAATACATTCTAATACTGTACGGAGGGCTTGCTCTGTACAGTATTCTAACTAAGTTTTATGCGAATCGACTTCGAAGTCGATTCGCTCATCCCTAGTTGTAACCGATAATATGTAGTTTCTTGTAATTCTCCTTTTTAACTTTTTTCAAAACTATACTGTTCTTTATTCTTATTTTTTATGCCTGAGTAGGAGTCCTAAATAGGCAATCCTCTGATCTCTTCAGTAATACCCTGCAATAAACCCCAGTAGAACCTGGACATCACAATAAGCCCCTACAGTGTGATCTGGCGACAGAGGGAGCCCCTACCTTTGAAAACCTGATATTAGATAGCCAAGCATCCGCTACACCCCCCCCCCCCCAATGTGACACCCATACTAGACTTACAGCAGAACCATAAAAATACATATGTAGCGGAATAAAGCACTTTAGCGACAGCCCAAAAAATAAAGTGTCCAGTTTGGAGTTAAGACGTGTAAAGGCTTGTGATTTCTCAGTAGGGACAAACGTTCGTCTGGACTGGAGATCTTTGACCTTCATGTGATGACATGACTGGATCATAGGTCCGCACACCTGCTTTCTATAGTGGTGAATGACACTCGCTATGGGGAAGTAAGGTCCTTACTGGTTTCACCCCTGCTCATTAACATGGGATTGCGGTGACATTGTTTACCACACAGTAAGCGCAGGTGTTCACTCACCTTTTAAAGGGATTTTCTGGGATTCTGTATAGCTAGTACTTGCTTGTACTTGGCTATCTCTGGTAGTCTCATACTATATAGTTGAATAGAGTGGCACATGCATGTCTGCCACTCCATTTAAATGAGCCCTTATTCTAGCGATCTACAGAGGCTCCATTGGTCGAACACCAGTCAGTCGGGCCCTTACCCACTATCCTGCGGATAGAGGATAAGTTGTTGTAAACAGTTCCTTCAAAGGGGTTATGCAGTGTCAGGATAGTGATGACATATCCTCAGGTCATCAATATCAGACTGGTGGGGGTCTGGCTCCCAGGACCCCCTGTCAATTAGCTGGTTGAAGAGGCTGTGGCGCTTGTGCAAGTGCTGCATCCTCTGAATGTCTACCTGCACTTCATCAACATTGTCATGGCTATGCAGTGTTATTACACATTCCTCTCCAGTTCATTTGACTGGTAGAGTAAGGTGTAATTAAACTGCAATCTAGATGGCATGCTAATAAATCTTTTTAGAGGTTGCACAAGCGCCGTGACCCCATTAGCCAGGAGCCAGGCCATCACCGATCTGATATTGATGATCTATCCGGAGGATAAGTCATCAGTGACCTGTATCGATGCTCAGTACTAACATACTGAGCGCGAAAACTGCGACGGGGCAAGAAAGGGGTATTTGGGGAAAAAAAGAACAATGATGGCAGCATCAGCGGAGCGTACCCTGCAAGCTAAAGGTATTTAATTAACTCTTTAGTGACCACCCATACGTGTTTTGACGGCGGTTACTAAGGGGCCTTAGGCTGGGCCGCCGCTTTTTTACGGCGTCCCAGTCTAAGCGCTGCACGGCAGGTGTTCCGATTCGGGCTGTTTAACACTTTACATGCTGCGGGCAATGGCGACTGCCGCATGTAAAGTGCTGACAGAGGGAGCGGACTCCCTCTGTCTCCCATCGGCGGGTGCCGATGTGTGTAAAGGCTGGCAGGGGTCTGATGTAGGCCCCAGACCAGCTTAAAGTAATTTCCAGCAGGCTGCGCCACTCTGGCTCAGCCTTCTGGTCAATATTAGAATAGCATTGCTATGAAAATGCAATGCACTATAGGGATAATGTATTGCATTTTAAAAGCAATCCAAAATTCTGTCTGTTATAGTACCCTTTGTGGGACTATTAAGTGGTAAAAAAAAAAAAGATTTTTTTTTTTTTTAATAAATAAAAAAAGTTACTATTTTTTTTTTTCCCATTGAAATTACGCTTTTCAATGGAAAAAAAAAAATCTCCCCCATATGTTTTGTATTGCTGCGTCCGTAACGACCCGGATTACATAAATATCACATAAAGACAGAATTGCTAATTTATTCTTAGTTGCCAACGAAAAAACTTAATAACAAGCGATCAAAAAGCGCCATTTACTCCAAATGATATCAATGAAAAATACAAGTTGTCCCGCAAACATCAAGCCCTCACACAGCTCCATAGAAAGAAAAATAAAAAAGTTATGCAGCAATGCAAAAACACTTTTTTACTTTAAAAAAAGGGGTTTATTGTAAAAAAAAAAAAAAAGTAGCAAACGTAAAAAACTATATGTATTTAGTAACACTGTAATCGTACTGACCCAGAAAATAAAGATATTATGTTATTTATACCGAAAAATCTGCGCTGTAAAATTTATAACGTAAAGACGCAGTGGCGGTATTGCTGTTTTTACCATCTCCCTCACAGAAAGAGTTATTAAAAGTTAATCAAAGTTGTGTGTACCCCAATGAACACCATTACAAACTACAACCAGTCCCGCAAAAAACAAGCCCTAATAACGCTATGTAGACGGAAAAATAAAAAAAGTCATAGCTCTTGGAACGCGACAATGAAAAAAGGAAGAAAAACACTTGGCCAGTAAGGCCCAAAACAGGCGGGTCACTAAGGGGTTAAAGAGGACCTTTCATGGGTCCAGACATGATGACATAAGTAGCAGGTTATGTAGGGCATAGTGCACGGATGTAATATTGCTTACTAGTTTGTCTGGGCGCCGCTGTGCCCCCCCGTTCACTTTTCCCGCCTGGTTTGCTAATGACTAGCATTGGTACAGGGAAGAGGAGACTACCCTGTTTCTCAATGGGCGTCTCCTTCTCCTTGGCTGTAGCGCGGTCCAATCACAGCGGAGAGCCTCACAGCCGGGGAGAAGGTGAGTTTATTTTTCTCCCTGGCTGTGAGGCTCTCCGCTGTGATTGGACCGCGCTACAGCCAGCGAGAAGGAGACGCCCATTGAGAAACGGGGCCGTCTCCTCCTCCCTGTACCGATGATATTCATTAGCATACCAGGCATGAAAAGTGAACGAAGGACGCAGCGGCGCCCAGACAAACTAGTAAGCGATATTACATCCCTGCACTATGCCCTACATAACATGCTACTTATTTGATAATGTCTGGACCCATGAAAGGTCCTCCTTTAAGCTGTATTTAGCCCGCAATGGGTTGCTTGAACTAGGTATAGTTATGAGAACTATTAGGGCCTGTTCACATGATCTAAGCTTGATGAGGAGTTTGCATGGATTCTGTGCCTAACCTTTTGTCAGATCGGCTTACACTCTACATCCTATGCTAGTGAATAGGGTGTTTTATATTTCCATTAACCATTTACATGCAGCAGAAAAGATCTGAACCATGGAAAAAATTATCGGCGAAAAGGATGATCATGCTCACAATTCTTGAGGATTCTGCACAGAAAAGCCATGCATTCACCTCATTCGGTGGGGCCAATTCTCATGCAGACCTGCCAGCTCAGCTATTGCACGTCTGCGTCAGAAATCCGAGTGTCAGACATGTATTTACAGGTGGATTCAGGCAGAAATCTGAGGCTTTTTTGCCATAGGCAAATCCAACACATTTGAACGTAAGCTTAAATCAGAAACAGTCTATTTCCTAATGTATTATTATTGTCCATATTGCTTTCTTCACTGGCTGGATTCATTTATTCTATCACATTAGTCACTGCTCGTTTCCATGGTTACAGACCACCCTGCAATCCGTCAGTGTTGGCCGTCCTTGCACAATATAGGAAAAAGCACCAGCCTATGTGCACTCCTACGGTCCTGGCCATCAGAGAGGCCAACGTTTTTTCCTGTAGTGTGCAAGCACGACCACCACTGATGGATTGCAGGGTGGTCTGTAACCATGGAAACGAGCAGTATATAACTTCTTCAGGACCGCCGTACGCAGGATTGCGTCCTGCAGGCGGTCCTGTTCTTCTGATCAGACGCGGCGGCGCGTCATCTCGCGAGACTTCCTGTGAACGCGAGCGCGTGCGCAGCGTCGCGCGTCTGAAGAGTTGTACTACAGCCTGCCAGCGATGATCAATCGCTGGCAGGCTGTAGATGCGATATAAATCGCATCAAACAAGTATATCAGACGCTGTTTTGTGAACAGCGTCTGATATACCTGCTACCTGGTCCTCTGGTGGTCCCATTTGCTGGGATCGACCACCAGAGGACCAGGTAACTATGTAAAGTTGCACCAAACACTACACTAACCCCCCCACCAATTAACCCCTTGATCACCCAATCTAGACCCCTGATCACCCCCTGTCATTGATCAAACCCCTTGTAAGGCTCCATTCAGACGTCCATATGTGTTTGCGGATCCGTGGATCCGCGGATCTGATCCGCGGATCCACAGATCCTCAAAACACGGACACCAGCAATGTGCTTTCTGCATTTTGCAGATTCGCACATTGCCAGAACTATATAGAAAATGCTTTTCTTGTCCGCAATTGCGGACAAGAATAGGACATGTTCTATATTTTTGCGAACGGAGCGCAGACCCGGAAGCGCGGATCCGTAATTCCGGATCCGAGCGGGACAAAGTCTGTCCCCATAGAAATGAATGGGTCCGCAATTCCGTTCCGCAAACAGAATTCGTGCCGTGTGAATGGGGCATAAGGGTCCCTTATCACCGCCAGTTAGCTAGCTACTTGTTAGGTAGCTAGCGCCCAGCCCACCGCACCGCAGTCACTGATTTTGGCAGAGATTTTTCATCCACATTGACCGATGCGAATGAAAAAATCAGTGCCGTTCATTTTTTCTTTTTTTAGCGCAGAGGCTGAACGGAAAAAATCTCATTACCACGTATGCTCAAAATAAGGAGAATCGCAGAAACTCCTAATGCTGGCCATACGTGTAATGATTGCGGAGACCCTCAAATGCCAGAGCAGTACAAACACCTCACATGTGACCCCATTTTAGAAAGAAGACACCCCAAGGTATTCCGTGAGGGGTATGGTGAGTTCATGCAAAATTTTATTTTTGTCACAAGTTAGTGGAATATGAGACTGTAAAAAAAAAAAAAAATCAATTTCCGCTAACTTGTGCCAAATTTTTTTTTTCTGTGAACTCGCCATGCCCCTCACAGAATACCTTGGGGTGTCTTCTTTCCACAATGGGGTCACATGTGGGGTATTTATACTGCCCTGGCATTTTAGGGGCCCTAAAGCGTGAGAATCCAAATGCGTAAAAATGGCCTGTGAAATCCTGAAGGTACTCATTGGTTTTAGGGCCCCTTGCGCATCTTGGCTGCAAAAAGTGTCACTCATGTGATATCGCCGTACTCAGGAGAAGTGGGGCAATGTGTTTTGGGGTGTATTTTTACATATACCCATGCTGGGTGTGAGAAATATCGCTGTAAACGACAACTTTTTAAATTTTTTATTCAAAGTTGACAATTTACAGAGATATTTCTCTCACCCAGCATGGGTATATGTAAAATACACCCCAAAACACATTGCCCTACTTCTCCTGAGTACGGCGATACCACATGAGTGACACTTTTTGCAGCCAAGATGCGCAAAGGAGCCCTAAAACCAATGAGTACCTTGCTAGGAGGGCATTTTTACGCATTTTCTTCTCACGCTTTAGGGCCCCTAAAATGCCAGGGCAGTATAAATACCCCACATGTGACCCCATTTTGGAAAGAAGACACCCCAAGGTATTCGCTGAGGGGCATAATGAGTCCATGAAAAATTAAACTTTTTGTCAAAAGTTAGCGGAAAGTGAGACTTTGTGAGAAAAAACAATAAAAATCAATTTCCACTAACTTGTGCCAAAAAAAATCTTCTATGAACTCGCCATGCCCCTCATGGAATACCTTGGGTGTCTTCTTTCCAAAATGGGGTCACATGTGGGTATTTATACTGCCCTGGCATTTTAGGGGCCCTAAAGCGTGAGAAGAAAAATGCGTAAAAATGCCCTCCTAAAAGGTACTCATTGGTTTTAGGGCCCCTTTGCGCATCTTGGCTGCAAAAGTGTCACACATGTGGCATCGCTGTACTCAGGAGAAGTAGGGCGATGTGTTTTGGGGTGTATTTTTACATATACCCATGCTGAGTGAGAGAAATATCTCTGTAAATTGACAACTTTGAATAAAAAATGTAAAAGTTGTCGTTTACAGCGATATTTCTCACACGCAGCATGGGTATATGTAAAATACACCCCAAAACACATTGCCCTACTTCTCCTGAGTACGGCGATACCACATGAGTGACACTTTTTTGCAGCCTGGGTGCTAAAGGGCCCTAAATTCCAATGAGTACCTTTAGGATTTCACAGGCCATTTTTATGCATTTGGATTATCACGCTTTAGGGGCCCCTAAAATGCCAGGTGAGTATAAATACCCCACATGTGACCCCATTTTGGAAAGAAGACACCCCAAGGTATTCCGTGAGGGGCATGGTGAGTCCACAGAATTTTTATTTTTGGCACAAGTCAGCGGAAATTATTTTTTTTTTTTTTTTTAATTTTGTTTTTTACAAAGTCTCATATTCCACTAACTTGTGACAAAAATAAAATTTTACATGAACTCACCATACCCCTCACAGAATACCTTGGGGTGTCTTCTTTCCAAAATGGGGTCACATGTGGGGTATTTATACTGTCCTGGCATTTTAGGGGCCCCTAAAGCGTGAGAAGAAGTCTGGAATCCAAATGCGTAAAAATGCCCTGTGAAATCCTAAAGGTACTCATTGGTTTTAGGGCCCTTTGCGCCCAGGCTGCAAAAGTGGCACACATGTGGTATCGCCGTACTCAGGAGAAGTAGGGCAATGTGTTTTGGGGTGTATTTTTATATATACCCATACTTTGTGTGAAAAATATCTCTGTAAACGACAACTTTTAAAAATTTTTATACAAAGTTGACAATTTACAGAGATATTTCTCTCACCCAACATGGGTATATGTAAAAATACACCCCAAAACACATTTCCCTACTTCTCCTGAGTACGGCGATACCACATGAGTGACACTTTTGCAGCCTGGGTGCACAAAGGCCCAAATTCCAACGAGTACCTTTAGGTTTTACATGGCGGCTCACAATTTAGCCCCGCCCAAAATGCCAGATCAGTAAACACACCCCACAAATGACCCCATTTCGGAAAGTAGATACCCCAAGGTATTCACTGAGGGGCATAGTGAGTCCGTCTGAGATTTTTTTTTTTTTGCCAGAAGTTATCAGAAATTGAAACTTTTTTTTTTTTTTCTCAGAAAGTGTCATTTTCCGCTAACTTGTGAAAAAAAATGAAATGATACATAAACTCACCATGCCCCTCTGCGAATACTTTGGGGTGTCTTCTTTCTAAAATGGTGTGATTTGGGGGGTATTTATACTATCCTGACATTCTAGCACCTGAAGAAACATGACAGGCGCTCAGAAAGTCAGAGCTGCTTCAAAATGCCGAAATTCACTTTTTGCACCATAGTTTGTAAACGCTATAACTTTTACCCAAACCAATAAATATACACTTATTGGACTTTTTTTATCAAAGACATGTAGAACAATAAATTTAGTAGTTTTTTTAAAAACATTTTACAACAGAAAGTGAAAAATTTCATTTTTTTGCAAAAATTTCGGTAATTTTTGATTAATAGCAAAAAAAGTAAAAATGTCAGCAGCAATGAAATACCACCAAATGAAAGCTCTATTAGTGAGAAGAAAAGGAGGTAAAATTCATTTGGGTGGTAAGTTGCATGACGGAGCAATAAACGGTGAAAGTAGTGTAGTGCGGAATTGTAAAAAGTGGCCTGGTCATTAAGGGTGTTTAAGCTAGGGGGGCTGAAGCGGATAATGTGATGGTAAAATGAATCCAGCGAAGGAAGCAATATGGATAATAACAATACATCAGGAAATGGCTTGTATTAACTTTCTCTACATGATAAATGCAAATTACTGAAGTGAGACAGCCCCTTTAAGTCTGTAAGGGTTTTCGGTTCCCATTCACGGACTACAAACAAAGGTCTGGATAATGATGAGGAATGGATTCAGTCTTAGTAAGTTGCTAAACTTTTATTATATGATGCTTAAGCATAATTTGCATAAACACAGAAAACCCCGTAGGCCCCATTCACACGTCCGCAAATAGGTCTGCATCTGTTCCGCAATTCTGCGGAACAGGTGCAGACCCATTCGTTCTCAATGGGGTTGGACGTGAAGCGGAGAGCACACTATGTAACATATATATATATATATATATATATATATATAATAAATATATTTCCAAATACGGTACCTTTCACTAGTTATAATGGCTGGTTTTGTTAGGGGAGCAATAATCAGGGGAAACAAAATGGCCGCTGTCCTGCACGTAGACTCAGAACCTGTCCTAATCACACAGGAGGACAAGTTACTTTACAACCCTGAGCTAAAGAGCTGCCTCATCCGCCTCTTTGCTCTACCTGTCTGTGATTATGATCCTGAATGCAGCTGATAAGAACTTTAGCTAAATCTCTGGGGAATTTAGTTCAGAGGCGACATGAAGTACAGAGAGGATGGACAGGACAGACTGTGGTGATATGGAGCTGTGGTAATGGAGACTGCATACAAGTGCTGCTGCTCATTACCCTCACCCTCCTCTCCGTACTTCATTTCTCCACATCATTTTTATTCCTACAGAGCAGAGAGAAGGATGAGGCAACTCTTCAGCTCAGTGTTGTGAAGTAACTTGTCCTCCTGTGTGATTAGGACAGGTTCTGTGTGTACTGGTAGGACGGTGGCCATTTTATTTCCCCTAGTGATTGCTCTGTAGACAAAACAAGCCATTATAGCTAATGAAAGGTATTTGGGAATATATTTATTGTAAAACAATATTTAAGTATTTTCATTTTCTTTATTCCCGGAGAACCCCTTTAAAGCACCTTTTTATATTACTTTTGGGAGATCCCTTCTTCAGGGCGTCTGTAGCAAGTAATAGAGTTAACCATTTACTTGTCCATAATTGATAACTATAATATGTTGCACTAATGTATACTTATACAGTGTTTTATGTTGGCATTTAGATGGTACAGACCTTGTATAGTAATGGGGCGAATTCAATATGGGAACATTCTTTGCTGGACCCGGCATCCATAATGAGTGGAAAGCGGAAAGCCAATCCCCAGGATAAGTTGCAGTAAGTCAAAGTTGTTTTCTACTTTGTTTCTAGCTCCACTTTTTTGATGTTAGTATACCTCCAGTTACACAGAGAAAAGAGTATAGTCCCAGAGTATACTGCTTTTTAAGTCCTGAATACCCCCTTTAGGGCAGAGGCAGATTGGGAACTTAGTGACCCTGGAAAAAACTAAAAGTGGCCCTATGTTGTAGGTGGGTCCAAACTGACAGCTATCAGGGCAACACAAGTAGGCAGCACATGTAGGTAGGGCCTGCAGTACAGTGCCCCAGCAGAACCAAATACCGCAGTGCAGCATAAAATACTACACAAGCAGAACCAAATACCACAGTGCAGCACAAGATACCACCCCAGCAGAACCAAATACCGCAGTGCAGCATAAAATACTACACAAGCAGAACCAAATACCACAGTGCAGCACAAGATACTGCCCCCAGCAGAACCAAATACCACAGTGCAGCACAAATACTGCCCCAGCAGAACAAAATACCATATTGGTTCTGCTGGGGCAGTATCTTGTGCTGCACTGTGGTATTTGGTTCTGCTGGGGCAGTATTTGTGCTGCACTGTGGCATTTGGTTCTGCTGGGGGCGGTATCTTGTGCCTCAAATGCCACAGTACAGCACAAAATGCCGTCACAGCAGAACCAAATTTCATGGTGCAGCACAAGATACCGCCCTAGCAGAACTAAATACCTCAGTGCAGCATAAAATACTGCCACCTGCACCACAGTATGAAACTGCATCATCATTCTGAGGGCGGCAATACAATTGAATCCAGAAGGGCGGCTGCGGCTGCTGGCCAGGGGCTGATGGTCCTACATTAATTAGTGCTGAGGGCATCAGATCTTTATGTACCTGGCTACAGCCATGAGGAGGCCTTGGGTGGCCCCCTGGGTATGGGTCCACTGGGCAATTTCCCTGTAGGGTCTATGGCCAGTCCACCGCTGCTTTAGAGTGGTTTTTTAATTGGGTATGTGTGGCCAATGATGTTGCCTGAAAACACAAACCTCATCAGCACATGCACAGTACAGATTCCTTCTGCAAGCTTCTGGTCTGTACTGCTCATGCACTGATTCCCGAGGCTAATGCGTAGGCACGAAAGTTCAGAGCCAGGCATGATTCGATCAACACTGCATGGCAATGTCACTAAAATCTGGAGGCGCGGCCAACATGGAAAGGGAGTGGAGCTTAAGGTGCAACGACGTTGCCCTCTTTGCACCAAACAGGTCATTTGTGTAAAATAAAAACATGAATTTCTTTGCAATGGGGCAAAGTGTGTTGGAGTCAGCAGGAAAGCGCACATCTGAAAAGGCATTTGAATAAATATGTGGTGAGACATTCCCTTTAGTAGGCCATACTGTATTCATCGCTTGCAACTCGAATACTGTTGACATATGCTTGTTACATATTGACTACGCCATAGGTATATATTGCATTCAGTTGTATCCTTTTCCATGATACAAGATATATGTATTGAACCTCCGAGGCAAATACCTGTACACATTCCTGGAATTACTACAAGCTGTTCTTGTATATTGGAAATAGATATCTATGGCATAATCAATGTGTGTGTGTACTGTATATAAAATGACCGGTTTCCTTTGCAGTTGTGCAGAAGACCATTGATTTCTATGTGTACAGTGATGAAACTAGACTCGTTGTATGTCATTTTATTGTACTTGTTTTTTTGGGAAGAAGTTCCTAAACTTGTAATTTTTGCTTACAGCCCAAACAAAGCTGAGTTTATAAGAGCGAAATATCAAATGCTGGCATTTGTTCACCGTTTACCCTGTCGAGATGATGATAGTGTCACAGCCAAAGATCTTAGTAAGGTAAACATTTTCTTCCTCATTCAGCATTCTTCGGTCTTAAAAAAAAAAAAAAAAAATCTGTTGGCCAGTTCTGTCTTGTTATCGCAAATATCCTGATCTCTGGCTCAGTGATCTGTGAAGAAAGCATATGTTTAGCATAATGTACGCTACACAATGTGTTCTGAATACCTGCTGCACTTACATTGCCGAATATTACACATTCAGGTTTTACATAGGGATTCTTGAAAGAGAGCCCGTAACCTCTCCTGACATGTCTGTTTTATTAACTATTTAGTATTTTATCATTCCTGATAGAAATTGATGAATGATTAACCAGCAGTTGGGTGTGAAGGTTCAGATGGGACACACCCCCAACTGGTAACACCCGTCTGGACCTTCATTGCAAACTGCTAGTATTTCCTTCCCGTAGGAAAGATAAAGGAATGGCACATCATAGCGTCATAAGAATAGATGCTACAAAATTTTTGTTACAAGGAGGATAGAAGTAGTTGCTAAAACCCATCAGGAGAGGTTACAGGTCCTCTTTAACCCCCTTCCCAACTGCCCACTGGAAATATACAGAGGAGGTCTGGTATTTAAATACGGTTCCTGCTCACAAGCGCAGTGGGTGTCACAGCCACCGGTTGCTTGCTCTTTTAAACAGCAGACACCCAGGGCTAATGTCTCTGACTTGCCATAAAGCCAGTTGCAGACATTTAACCCTTCAGATGCCGTGGTAAAATATGAGAGCCAAAAACCCGAAAGCGCAACGCTTCAGGGGCTGGAACGGCTCCCCTTAGTGGCGATCGGGGGAGGCATTAATTTCCTGTGAGAATGTCGGTCCCCCTGAAGGATCCGAGGCTGTCTCGGCTATGTTCCTACGGAGACCCTGCCTGTGGCAAGGCTCTATAGGAACATGGTTAAATATTGATAGACTCCAATGCTAATGCATTGGAGTCTATGAGAGAAGCAATCTAATGATCACATGTTCAATTTCCTAAGGGAACTTTAAAAAGAAAAAAGTAAAAAATTTGAAAAAAAATTAAAAAAATAAAAATTCTAATCTCCTCCCTTTCCCCAAAATAAAAATAATAAAGCAATTAAAAAAATAAACATCATGGGCACCGCCACGTGCAAAAGCGCTCGTACTATTAAGGTATAAAAATATTTATCTCATATGGCGTAATGGGAAAAAAACATCAAAAGTTATAGGGGTCAGAATATGGTGATGTAAAGAAAAAATATTTTTTTCCAAGTTTTTTTTTTTTTCAGTATTAAAACACAAGAAAAACGATATAAATGTGGTATTTTTGTGATCTTACTGACCCAAAGAATAACACTGTAAAAACAAAACCCATAAAACTGTGGCGGAATTTTTTTTTTTTTTTTTTTTATTCCCACCCATTTAAAAAAAAAATTTCCCTGCATCTAACTACATTGGATGCAACAGTAAATTGTGCCATTAGAAAGTACAACTTATCCCTCAAAAATAAGTCCTCATATGGCTATGTGAGCGGAAAGCTGAAACATGCTACATGTGTTTCACCTGTAAAGCAACAACCACATCAAAAATCTCAGCAAAATGTTTTTTATGCATTTTTGTGGTGCAGTTTTAATTGCACCTTCTGAATGCACTGTAAAGGGAAAAGCTCACTCTTGAACAACAAGCTACTCCGTTCCCTATTTTATCTATGTAGAATGTCTAAGAAACTCCAGAAATACTTGTCTTGAATTACAACGCCCAAGCATATTACTTGAATTAGAGCTGAGCTTTAGTACTCTGGCACCGCAGCTACACAGTGGACTGAGCGTTCCGACTCCATCCACAGTTTACTTTTAATTTTTTTCTGGTGCCAATCGGGGAACCGCTGATTGCTGGGGGTGCCAGTTGTGGAACCGCTGATTGCTGGGGGTGCCAGTTGTGGAACCGCTGATTGCTGGGGGTGCCAGTTGTGGAACCGCTGATTGCTGGGGGTGCCAGTTGTGGAACCGCTGATTGCTGGGGGTGCCAGTTGTGGAACCGCTGATTGCTAGGGGTGCCAGTTGTGCAATCCTCACTGGTTTCAACATAGTTCATCAGTATTTACATATCATTTTGATTATCTCTTCAATTCCATTTCTTTTCCCTTTTGTATCCAGCAACTTCATTCAAGTGTTAGGACTGGTAACCTAGAGACCTGTCTGCGGCTCTTATCCCTAGGAGCACAAGCCAATTTTTTTAATCCGGTAAGTTCCTTCTTGTATATTAAGCGCTAGTGTTTAAGTAATTTTGGACTGAAGCCACTCAAATAGGATTATGCGCACTGGCAGCTAATGCTTTTAGTAATCTGCATAATCGACGTTAAGGAATTATTATCCACTGCTGCTATAGTGTTCCTGTTGGCTATATCAGTGAGTGGCAGTCTGAGTCGGAACGTATGATTTATGTTGCTGATCTGAAGGTACATTTGCAAAAAAAAAAAGGAAATTACCTGGATTTCTGCATTAATTACTAATAAAATGTGGTCTGATTTATCCAAGTCACAATTACGGCAAACAATCTTAACTAAACTAATAACACACAGACGGTTATGCCATTCATGTCTCTTTTATGGAGCATATTAGGTGAATATCCACAGTGCAGGGGAAAAAAGTAATAAACTGCTGTGTTAATTACCATATATTTCACTTTATAGGTTTTAGAGGAGGAAAATAAGGAAAAAATATTTCCCTCAGAGCAGACCCCCAATCTTGATCAGACTTCAGATCAATCCCCCATATCAGACCTCAAATCAAACCTAAGATTAGACACCTGTATCAATCCTCCGATCAGAACACCATGTCAAACCTGAGATCAGACCCCCATCAGAGATGTTATAAATAATTAACTTACCTCTCCTGCTCCGCTGCCAGTCTGCAGATTCGGCAGTCTCTCCTGCAGTCACCGCTCTCTGGTCTTCTCTGGGCCCGTGCTGCACTACGTCCTGACACTGTACGTAGTCAAGAGAGGGCAGCGTGGTGCTCAGAGAAGGACCAGGGAGCGATGACTACAGCGCTACAGTCACTGCTCCCTGTGCCTCCTGCAGACTAGTGAGTGCTTTCATAATGAAAGTGCTCACTAGTATTTGCTTTAAAAGAGGCCCTGCCATTTTCCTGCAGTTTTGGGGAAAAAAGGTTGTCTTCTAAAGCTGAAAATACGGTACTTCTCCAAAAGCTAATTGGCAAAAGGTGTTCCAGTTAAGGAGATGAGATTGTAAGTGTGAGTTTCACAAACTCTTTGCCTTTAAAAAAAAGGCACACAAATCCTGGTTACTGACAAAGCTGATCTTTTCAAGAAATCTTGGTTAGTGTGAACTATGCCCCCATGCAAACAAATTCGAGGATATCAGAATATTTGCTATAGAGACACAATAAGGGGTGCATTTATTAAGACCGGCGTTTTAGATGCCATCGTATCCTGTCTCATGATTAACTGTGACCACATGGATGTTCCAGCTGGAGGGAACATCATGGTTTTGAGTTGCTTTGCTGCTTTAGGGCCTGGACGCCTTGCAATCATTACGGGAACAATGAATTCTAAGGCCGCTTTTACACAATCAGAGTTTGATTTGTGATTGAACCAAAACCAGATGCAGGGTAAAAAACACAGAACAGGTGCAAATCTTTCCGTTATACTTTATCTCTGCGTGGGCTTCACTCCTGGTTTTGGCTCACAATCACTGATCAAAATCTCACTGTGTGAAAGCGGCCTAGATAACAAAGCACGTTTTATTAGAACTCCGTGGAGAAATCTAGGTAATTCAAGTGTTTCACTTACTTTTTTCTTATAACTGTAAATGTCCCGTTGATGTCTCTTATCTTCACTGTTCATGCCAAACTGGGCCAGGTATCTATGTTGGTATGTGGTGTGGCAATCCCAAACCAACAATTCTTATCAAGGGCATCATCAATGGACTACAAAGAAAATAGGCACCAAAATAGGTAACATTTGGTGTAGGTTCCAGTAAAAAACTGAAGCCTGCTCTCCCTGTGTTTATTGGAGGTCATTTGGTACCAGGAGAGGTAAAATATAGAGTGGGCTCAGCATGCATGTAAAACCTGCATCCCCTGAATTTAATGGGGGGCCAGTTGGCAGCAAAAAATGTAGCATTTAGCGTAGGTTCCTGTCCTATAGAGATCACCTTCCTGCAGCAGACAGGCACAAATGATTTAGTACAAAATGTATTTGCCAAGAATCTCCCATTTATATAAATAGCATAGAATTAGCACTAGTATATGTTCTATAGTAAAGTGGCATTATGTTACATATTTTGTGATTATGCACCAGACCAGGCCGCAGGTGCCCTTCTGAATTTAGCTGTATTGCTGTCTTCAGGAGGATGATACAGTTTCATAGCGTGGGCGGCAATATTTTGTATAGCGCTGTGGTATTTGGTTCTGCACTATGTTATGGCTGGCCTTGGTTACTTCTGTTGTCCCTGCCTACTTGTGTTGGCCCACCTTCATTCATTTTGGACATGCCTAAAATATGGTGCCACTTTTAGTTTTTTTCCAGGGGTACATTAAAGAGGACCTTTCATCAGTTTTGACATAGGCTAACTATGTCAAAACCTTGTAGTGCGGCCCCCACTGATGAGCGGTCTGAGCTTGCCTTTGAGCGATCCGCTCTGATTGGATCGCGATCAAAGCCAGGGAAAAGGAGACACCCACAGTAGAAGACTGCGTCTCCACCCTGTTGCGAGTTTACAGGTCGGTACAATACAGAATGGGGCTCCACAGCAGACGAAAGGGGGGGGGGGGGGTTGTATGGTTGGAAAAACAAAAACCACACACATCGCATCAGTGGGGGCCGCACTACAAGGTTTTGACATAGTTAGCTGATGAAAGGTCCTCTTTAAGTTCTCAATTCACCCCTTGCTATAATGTGACATTTGTGTGGTCCTGTTGTACAACCAGGGATACTCTGCATGATCAATATATCCCACTGTTGGTGGCTCAATAGCACATGACTAAAATACGTTCCCAGTTGCTCTCTGAAGACATTCAGCATGTTATCTATCAAACCTGTTGTTAATGTAATGGAAGCTGTGATTGAAGACCAAACGCTGCAAGACCACTTTTTCTCTATGATCGTGTTGATAAGTTTGTAGGCAGGAATTGGTTGTGGAGGTATAAGATTTGAGGCAGGGGTCACACTTTGCAGTTTTGTTGTTTGTTCTGAAAACTGCCCTTTCTCTTCCTCAATCAGTCTATCTTCTTCTATGTTTAATCTACTTTATTGAACAGATAAAGTATAACTTTGATAATGTTTTTTATTCAGGAAAAGGGAAGTACACCTCTTCATGTGGCAGCAAAAGCAGGACAGATATTACAGGCTGAGCTCCTCACGGTCTACGGTGCAGACCCAGGCACACCTGATTCTGCTGGGAAAACGCCCATTGACTATGCAAGGTAGGGATCACATAGTTCTTTCATGTTCTTGGTAGTGTTGAGCAAACTTGTGGTTTCAAGTTTGGCGTACAAGGTTCCGTTTATCTAAGAATTCAGTTATGGATTCTGCTACGACGGGCCATAAGTTCTGGTCCGTGGTAGCGGAATCCATAACGGAATTCTTAGATAACCCGAACCCTGTATGCCGAAATTGAAACCGCCCCTAGTTCTGGGCAGTATTAAAAAAATAAAATAAAGAAAAAAAGGTAATCCTCATCACACTGATCCACTGCTCCCGTTCTGAAACTTCCTGGGTCCCCACTGGTCTCTAGTTGCTGTTCCCGCTTGACACACAGGATATGACTGCTCAGCCAATCTCTGGCTGAGGCTGGTCACTGTTGTGACTCAGGACTGTTTGAGGGGTCATTTCCTTTGTATCAAGAGGGACCAGAAATCTGAGACTGGTGGGGACTGGGAATCATCTGAACAGGAGCGCCATGGAATCTGTAATGTATCAGGTAAGTTGCATTTTTATTTCATTCTAACCATTTCTTGCTAAAATAAAAAAAATACTGGCTGGACAACACCTTTCATATGTCTACCACGTGGAAAGTCCTTTTTTTAAATGGTGCAAACAAATGCACCGTTCTCCCATGCTTTTCTTTTCTGCCTATCAAACCATCTTTCCTTTAGGCGGGTTTGGATCTCGGACTCAGTTCCCTCAAGGGAGCAGTCACTATGTTGTCAATTCTGTTTCAATGGCCTCTAACTTCCAATTTGGCGGTTCAAACCTTTTTCCATGCAGCACCCCCTTACTGATGTCCCTTACTTCCATGGGACTTCAGCCTTGTCCTAGGCTTTCTGCAGAGGTCTCCCTTTGAACTCTTACAGGACATTTTACTTTCTCTCATTCAAAGTAACTTTCTTTGCCGCGATTACATTTATCGGTAGAGCTCCAGAGCTGGTGGCAATTTCGTGTAAATCGCCCTTCTTGGTGCTTTACCAGGACAAGGTTGTCCTTGGACCGGTTCCCACATTTTTGTTGAAATTCATATTGGCCTTTCATCTTAATGAGGACATTGTCTTGCCCATTTCATCAAAAAATGCAGGTCCACCAGTCAAAACGGCATAAGGCTACTTTCGCACTAGCGTTTTTGCTGTATCCGGCAGGGTTAAGCAGAAACGCTTCCGTTACTGATGATACAACCATCTCCATCTGTTATGAATGGATCCGGTTGTATCTTTAACATACCCAAGACGGATCAGTCATGAACTCCATTGAACGTCCGAGAAAACTGATTCGTCCCCATTGACTTGCATTGTGGGTCATGACGGATCCGTCTTGCTCCGCATGCTGTGGTTTGCTCTCCAGTATGAGAACGGAACGGAATGCATTTTGGAGCATTTCGTTCTGTTCAGTTACGTTATGTCCCCATTCACAATGAATGGGGACAAAACGGAAGCGTTTTTTTCCGGTATTGAGACTCGATGACGTATCTCAATACCGAAAAATATTAAAGCTAGTGTGAAAGTAGCCTAATATAGTGAGTCAAATGATTGCCACCCACAGTTCCTTTTGGTTCAAACTAGGGTTGATCGACTTGACCTTTGGACCATAGATCCGAAGTCGATTTAGTTCAAATACTTTGATTTTAATGCTGTTTCCGTAAAGCATTAAAATGTATTGGCTCTGTGGAGCCAAAGTTCTTCTCTCCCGAAGTCACCTAAATTAATATTTTGAGAATGTTTGGAATGTACAAAAATATAAACAAGGAAATATACAAATGAAAACCCTTGTGCAAGGTCATGTTCACACCGCTGATTGGCCATACAGCAGGCCATTATACCCTATAGCAGAGGTCAGCTGTTGTTAAACTACAGCTCCCAGCCTCCTGTAGAAGTAAATGGAACATCCTGGGAGTTGTGGTTTCACAACAGTTTGCATGCTGGAAGGTGCTGACCCCTGGCCTGTGGACATGTTGAATGTATACAGCATATACCCAAAGCAAACATCAGAAATGTGGTGTGAAGAAAGTTTGGCACAAAAGCTGTAATTTCTGTATTTTCATAATCATATCATTTTGCATTTTAAACATTCTCAAAATATTAACTGTGGGGAGTGTGATTTACAGAGCTTGTCCACTAGCAACACATTTTTTTCAAGTGATGCCTCTAGCACAACACAAAGGTTTGTCACGTACATTGTTTGTAAATTCCATAACCTTCCATTAGTTCTTGGGCCCCCTTGTTTTTGAACCGGTAATCCTGTAGGCTTTCTCGACTCAGATAAATGGCTCCTTCCTCCTTTCTGTATTAAGAAGTGAGCATTCCATGTGGCCAAAAAGGTTCCTTTTAGGCTTCCAAGCTGCACCCCCTTGGGTCCTGCCCCCTCAGTAGGGTCTTCCTACCCATGAGCCTGCTATTGTTCTCTTCCTTTGTTACATAGTCACATGACCAGAGCTCTGGATCCCTGGACAAAAAGACCGGTAGAACTTCTGGTCCAAAAAGAAAGTGCTGTCAAGAGCTGGTGGAAGGTTTTGAAATTTCTGAACAGGGTACATTACAGCGTGACTAAGCAATGTACATGTAATTCTACAGGGTGGCCCACAAAATAAAGTAGCCCGCCTCCAGCGATGGTATGACAAGATGAACGAGCAAGTGGATGGTTTTTTTTTGTTTGTTTTTTTTAATTGCCCACAAGACACAAAAGATGGTAAAGTGGTCCCTGTTCACATTTATGCATCTTTAGTAATGTTTGATTATGTTGGCTGGTTTTTCCAACAAGATGGGGCAACGTGCCGCACGGAACTCACTGGCACGGGTTCACTCCAACTGTTTACAGAGGAGTGTACTGGGAGCAAGGGGTTATTGCCACACGTTGCCCAGACTTGTCAACTTAAGATTTTTATCCGTGGGGAAATTTAAAACACAAAGTGTCCGCTAACAATCCACATACTCTGGATGAGGTCAAGGAAAACATCACAAAGACTATTCGCAGCATCGGCCAACATAATCCGACGTGCCCGAAGATGCATAGGCGTGAACGGGGATCACTTTCAGCATCTTTTGTGACTTGTCGGTAATTAAAAAAAAAAACTATCCACTTGCTCGTTCATCTTGTCATACTATGGCCGGAGGTGGGTTACTTTATCGTGGGCCACCCTTTATTATAATGACCGTATACAGTGGTGCTTAATAGTAGATGATAATAATCAAATCAAACAAATGACTGAAAAATATTAGATCACATGTCTGTAAGTGGCAATAGTATGTGAACCTCTGCTTTCAGTATCTGGTGTGGCCCTTCCTGTGCAGCAATAACTACAGCTAAAGGTTTCTGGTAATTGTTGATTAGTCCTGCACATCGGCTTGGAGGAATTTTAGTCCATTCCTTAGTACAAAACCACTTCAACTCTGTTATGTTAGTGGTTTCTAGGGGTCGACCGATATAGATTTTTTAGAGCCGATACCGATATTCAGTGAACTTTCAGGCCGATAGCCGATATTTTATACCGATATTTTGCGCATTTTAATTTTTGGATTCTTTTTTCTGTTACAGCTTCCAAAGCTTTTTAAAAATATATATTTTAATAGTTTGGACTTTTTGGGCACGACGATATGTTTTTTTATTTATTGTTTATATATTTTATATGTAAAATTGGAAAAGGGTTAATTTATACTTAATATTTTGGTATTTTTTTACTATTTTAAATTTTTTTACTTTTTATTTTATTACTATTTTTCCCCTTAGGGATAGAACCTGGGCTCTTTACATCCCTTGTCCTATTCACCCTAATAGAGATCTATCAGGGTGAATACACTGTCCCTGCTGCCCTGTGCTATGGGCACACAGCAGCAGGAACCATGGCAGCCAGGGCTTCAGTAGCGTCCTGGCTGCCATGGTAACCGATCGGAGCCCCAGCATTACACTGCTGGGGCTCCGATCAGAAGAGAGGAGGTGGGGGACCCTGTGGCCACTGCCACCAATGATATCAATACTGAAGGGATGAGGGGGGATGGGGGAGGACGCACTGGCCACCAATGTTTTTTATACTGTGGACGTGGGGCTGAGGGCGCACTGGCCACTAATGATAATAAGGTTTAAGATATTACAAACGCAGGAATTAGAAACACATTGCCGAGACCCTGCCTCTGATAGAGCTGTGATCTGCGGCAATTAACCCCTCAGGTGCCGCACCTGAGGGTTAATTGCCGCGGATCGCAGCCCTCTATCAGAGGCAGGGTCTGCGCAATGTGCTTCTAATGCCTGCATTTGTAATATCTTAAACCTTATCATCATTGGTGGCCAGTGCGCCCTCAGCCCCTCCTCCTCTTCTCTCATTGGTGGCCAGTGCGCCCTCAGCCCCTCCTCCTCTTCTCTCATTGGTGGCCAGTGCGCCCTCAGCCCCTCCTCCTCTTCTCTCATTGGTGGCCAGTGCGCCCTCAGCCCCTCCTCCTCCTCCTTCTCTCCATTGGCAGCGCGGCACAGGGGAAGGGAGAGACCCTGCCTCCTTCTCCCCTGTGCTGCTGAGGGAACATGGCCACGCTGACACCGGCGCACTCATGTTCTGTGATAGCACAGTTATCGGTATATCGGCCTGGTTAGGGGCCGATACCGATAACTGTGCAAATCATGAATATCGGCCGATAATATCGGCCAAACCGATAATCGGTCGACCCCTAGTGGTTTCCTCCCATGAACTGCTCGCTTCAGGTCCTTCCACAACATTTCTGTTGGACTAAGGTGAGGACATTGACTTTCCAAAACTTTAGCTTTATTCTTCTGTAACCATTCTTTGGTACAACGACTTGCTGCATGACCCATGTTCTCTTGATTCAGCTCACCAACAGATGTCCTGACATTTTCCTTTAGAGCTTGCCTGTATAAATCGGAATTCATTGTTCCATCTATGATGGGAAGCAGCCCTGGCTCAGACGCAGCAAAACAGGCCCAAACCATGATACTACCACCGCTGTGCTTCACAGATGGGATTTTCCTTTCTCCAAACATAATGCTTCTCGTTTTAACCGAAAAGTTCTATTTTTGTCTCATCCTTTCACAAAACATTGTTCAATAGCTTTCTAGCTTGTCTTGATCTTTTTGTAAACTGCAGATGGGCAGCAATGTTCTTTGTGGAGAAATATAGACAATTCTGAAAGGTTTGCACCACTGTAAGATACCGTCTCATTACTGGCCCCAGTGCAAATCTTCAGTCAGACAAATAGATTTTCATGAAATAAAGATCACTAGCAACCAGAGTGGATTTGATTCAAATCAAACTGATTTAAATTACGATTTAAATCACTAGTCAGTAAGGCTTGATTTAAATCCTAGTTTTCTACATAAAGACTAATTCTTGCTGGTATAACTTGTAATATGCAAGTAGATGAAGATTTTTAGAATAACAAATTTTCATATTAGTTTTTTTTTTATCCCCATTTTAATAGGTTAATCATTCATATTTAGACAACTTTTCTGTTGTACTTGGGAAGAAAGGAAAAGAGAGAAAAAAATCTAGTTTCTATTCAATGAACTTATTTAAACTTGGCACTGAAAGGGTTGATTCTATATTCATAGGTTTGTAGAAGTTCGGATTGAGGTCTTTTTCTCAACTCTGTTCATGTTATAACATTTTTGCTGTGAAGAAGAGGCCTGTGATCTCTGCTGAGAACTGCAAAAGTAACCCAAGCATCTGTGATAATATTTTGTAGGCAGAGAAACTGCCCAATAATCTCACAAAAACCTCTGGAAGAGCCTGACATTGTGAACGGATTAATGGGATTTATTTACCAAAAAAATTAAACATAAACAGCCTTATTCTACATAATTAAAAAACTAATATTTATTTCATGATGGAATAACCTTTGGATGGTAATATATTTTTCTCAAAAAGCATTTAATATTAAAAAAAATCCGATTTAAATAAAAAAAAATCCGATTTAACTTCTTCAGGACCGCCGTACGCAGGATTGCGTCCTGCGGGCGGTCCTGTTCTTCTGATCGGACGCGGCGGCGCGTCATCTCCCGAGACGCGAGACTTCCTGTGAACGTGCGCGCTCGCAGCGCCGCTGCGTCTGAAGAGTTGTACTACAGCCTGCCAGCGATGATCAATCGCTGGCAGGCTGTAGATGCGATATAAATCGCATCAAACAAGTATATCAGACGCTGTTTTGTGAACAGCGTCTGATATACCTGCTACCTGGTCCTCTGGTGGTCCCATTTGCTGGGATCGACCACCAGAGGACCAGGTAACTATGTAAAGTTGCACCAAACACTACACTAACCCCCCCACCCCCTCACCACTTAACCCCTTGATCACCCAATCTAGACCCCTGATCACCCCCTGTCATTGATCAAACCCCTTGTAAGGCTCCATTCAGACGTCCATATGTGTTTGCGGATCCGTGGATCCGCGGATCTGATCCACAGATCCTCAAAACACGGACACCGGCAATGTGCTTTCTGCATTTTGCAGATCCGCACATTGCCAGAACTATATAGAAAATGCTTTTTCTTCGATTCCTGTCCAATTGCGGACAAGAATAGGACATGTTCTATATTTTTGTGGAACGGAAGTGCAGACCCGGAAGCGCGGATCCGTAATTCCGGATCCGAGCGGGACAAAGTCTGTCCCCATAGAAATGAATGGGTCCGCAATTCCGCTCCGCAAACAGAATTGCGGACGTGTGAATGGGGCATAAGGGTCCCTTATCACCGCCAGTTAGTTAGCTACTTGTTAGGTAGCTAGCGCCCAGCCCACCGCACCGCAGTCACTGATTTTGGCAGAGATTTTTTCATCCACATTGACCGATGCGAATGAAAAATCTGTGCCGCTTCATTTTTTTTTTTCAGCGCAGAGGCTGAACGGAAAAAAATCTCATTACCCGTATGCTCAATATAAGGAGAATCGCAGAAACTCCTAATGCTGGCCATACGTGTAATGATTGCGGAGACCCTCAAATGCCAGGGCAGTACAAACACCCCACATGTGACCCCATTTTAGAAAGAAGACACCCCAAGGTATTCCGTGAGGGGTATGGTGAGTTCATGCAAAATTTTATTTTTTGTCACAAGTTAGTGGAATATGAGACTGTAAAAAAAAAAAAAAAAATCAATTTCCGCTAACTTGTGCCAAATTTTTTTTCTGTGAACTCGCCATGCCCCTCACAGAATACCTTGGGGTGTCTTCTTTCCACAATGGGGTCACATGTGGGGTATTTATACTGCCCTGGCATTTTAGGGGCCCTAAAGCGTGAGAATCCAAATGCGTAAAAATGGCCTGTGAAATCCTGAAGGTACTCATTGGTTTTAGGGCCCTTTGCGATCTTGGCTGCAAAAAGTGTCACTCATGGTATCGCCGTACTCAGGAGAGTAGGGCAATGGTTTGGGGTGTATTTTACATATACTCATGCTGGGTGTGAGAAATATCGCTGTAAACGACAACTTTTTAAATTTTTTATTCAAAGTTGCCAATTTACAGAGATATTTCTCTCACCCAGCATGGGTATATGTAAAATACACCCCAAAACACATTGCCCTACTTCTCCTGAGTACGGCGATGCCACATGTGTGACACTTTTTGCAGCCAAGATGCGCAAAGGGGCCCAAATTCCAACGAGTACCTTTTAGGAGGGCATTTTTACGCATTTTCTTCTCACGCTTTAGGGCCCCTAAAATGCCAGGGCAGTATAAATACCCCACATGTGACCCCATTTTGGAAAGAAGACACCCTAAGGTATTCGCTGAGGGGCATAATGAGTCCATGAAAATTAAACTTTTGTCAAAAGTTAGCGGAAAGGAGACTTTGTGAGAAAAACAATAAAAATCAATTTCCACTCAACTTGTGCCAAAAAAATCTTCTATGAACTCGCCATGCCCTCATGGAATACCTTAGGGTGTCTTCTTTCCAAAATGGGGTCACATGTGGGTATTTATACTGCCCTGGCATTTTAGGGGCCCTAAAGCGTGAGAAGAAAAATGCGTAAAATGCCCTCCTAAAAGGTACTCATTGGTTTTAGGCCCCTTTGCATCTTGGCTGCAAAAGTGTCACTCATGTGTATCGCCGTACTCAGGAGAAGTAGGGCAATGTGTTTTGAGGTGTATTTTACATATACCCATGCTGGGTGAGAGAAATATCTCTGTAAATTGACAACTTTGAATAAAAAATGTAAAAAGTTGTCGATTTACAGCGATATTTCTCACACGCAGCATGGGTATATGTAAAATACACCCCAAAACACATTGCTCTACTTCTCCTGAGTACGGCGATACCACATGAGTGACACTTTTTGCAGCCTGGGTGCACAAAGGGGCCCAAATTCCAACGAGTACCTTTAGGTTTTACATGGCTGCTCACAATTTAGCCTCGCCCAAAATGCCAGAACAGTAAACACACCCCACAAATGACCCCATTTCGAAAGTAGACACCCCAAGGTATTCACTGAGGGGCATAGTGAGTCCGTCTGAGATTTTTATTTTTTTGCCAGAAGTTATCAGAAATTGAAACTTTTTTTTTTTTTTCTCAGAAAGTGTCATTTTCCGCTAACTTGTGAAAAAAATGAAATGATACATGAACTCACCATGCCCCTCTGCGAATACTTTGGGGTGTCTTCTTTCTAAAATGGTGTGATTTGGGGGGTATTTATACTATCCTGGCATTCTAGCACCTGAAGAAACATGACAGGCGCTCAGAAAGTCAGAGCTGCTTCAAAATGCCGAAATTCACTTTTTTGCACCATAGTTTGTAAACGCTATAACTTTTACCCAAACCAATAAATATACACTTATTGGACTTTTTTTTTATCAAAGACATGTAGAACAATCAATTTAGAGAAAAATTTATATAGAAATGTAGTTTTTTTAAAAAAAATTTACAACAGAAAGTGAAAAATGTCATTCTTTTGCAAAAATTTCGGTAATTTTTGATTAATAGCAAAAAAAATAAAAATGTCAGCAGCAATGAAATACCACCAAATGAAAGCTCTATTAGTGAGAAGAAAAGGAGGTAAAATTCATTTGGGTGGTAAGTTGCATGACGGAGCAATAAACGGTGAAAGTAGTGTAGTGCAGAATTGTAAAAAGTGGCCTGGTCATTAAGGGAGTTTAAGCTAGGGGGGCTGAAGCGGTTAAATAAAAAAAATCCGATTTAAATAAAAAAAAACTTAATTTTTTTTATTTTTTAAATCATTGATTTTTATCCACCCTGCTAGCAACTTTTCTTCTGACTAGAACCAAATTATTGGCACATTCTCTCCATTCTTTAATTTCTTTGTTTTCCTGGCAGTAGGGAATTATTATTAATATTATTATTATTATTAGTAGTATTCCTGCAGTTTTGAATGTTATTATTATTTTATTAATAATAATATATATATTATTTATTTATTTTTTCTACATCTACAGCAAGTGTCGTTTTATAGAGAGGCGCCATTATGTGTTTCTCCATGCGAAACATATCAGGTTCCACATTCCTCTCATGCTTGTATATTGCATTGATGACAAATGAGATGAATGCCAGAAAGGTGTGCAAGAAGGATGGCTGAATGCCGGTGTGTGATTGGAGGCGAAATTCAATAGTACTTCATGTGGTTGAAGTGGAAGTTCGGTAATTATGTTAGTTGACATCTTTGAGAAATACCTGCTGTTTGTTATGGTCAGTGTTATCTGCATTACTGCTGTATTGTCTAAGGGTATATTCATACATGATATGTCTGTATGTACTAATTAAATGTATGGGCTGTACATACAAATGAAGGGGTCCAGAGTGGGAGAATTTCTCTCTGGCACTTTTTCTGCTCCATCTAGTAGATGCCATAATGACCCATGTCTATTAACCTTGAATTCGCTAATAGGGTTTGACTGTACAGAAAAACACTATCACGCATGCAGGATTTAATGTGCTTTTTGGAAAACAGAATAAAAATTATAAAACATTTTCTTTTTGATATAGCAGATCCAAAAACACTTCACTGTACAGGGTAAGGCCACATAGGGCGGATTTTGCTGTGGATTTCACCCTATGCATTGCAAAGGGTGGAAACCTTGGGTGAAATATGCAGTATTAATTCACAGGTTGCAGGTTTAAAATCCACATCTACTTATGCTGCACATTTTCTTTTGCGCCCTGTGAGTAAAAGAGGTTGTGCCAAGTATGAAAGCTATCCCCTATGGGATAAGGGGTAACTAACCTGATTGGTGGAGATCCGATCACTGGGACCCCCACCGATCCCGAGAACAGAGTCCCATGTTCCCGTTCTGGTGGAGTGACAGGCCTAGAATGCGCCCTGTCATATGGCTAGGATATTCTACAAATGTCAGATAGGTGCGGGTCCCACCACTGGAACTGCACAGTGTTCTCTCCTTTAACTGCTGTGAGACTTATATAATAGCTGAGAGGGCGCACTCAGCTATTAAACCAGTCATATGGAGGTCCCTTTGGAGTGAATGAAGAGCAAGCTGCACAAGCTCGGTCACCGCTTCATTCACCGGTATGGCACTGGCAGAGCTTGGCTCTTTTTGGACCTCCCATAGCAGTAAATAGAGGGTGGCTGTGCATGCACGTCTGCTGTCCCTTCACTTCAAAGGCCCTAGTCTCAATGGAAATATCCCTTTAAAGAGCACCTGTCAGCAGCATCATCCATATGTGAAAATCTGTTGTGGTGCCCCTGAGAAATGATACTTTTATGCTTTATGCAAAGGAAAGCTTCAGTGCACTGGAAAGCTGAGGAACTGAAGTGCACTGAGGGGCTAGAGTCTGCACCAGTGCACTAAAGCCCTCATTTGCATGAAGAATAAAAGTATTCTTTTTTTTTTTTTCTTTCTCAGGAACGTCACAACCGATTTTCACAAGACTGGCATCAGCACAATCAACCCTAGTAGCCAGTATGCCTTGTTTAATAGGGTCGATCCTGCTGACCAGTGCTCTTTAATGGGCATCTGTCACCATGAAATTACAATGTAAGATTCAGGCATCATATTATAAATGAGCTGAGCAGACTGATATATAGTTTTTGGGAAAAGATTCAGTAAAGCTTGTATTTCATTCATTTATATTCCTGTTCATTCTGGGCTTTTAAGTCTCGGAGGCGGTCCTATCAGTGATTGATGGGCTTCCCTCTATGACTGTGTATACAGAGAGAGCTGTCAGTCACTGATAGGGCCACCTCCTTGACTTCAAAGCCCAAAAGGAGCAGGAATTTAAATGTATCAATTACAAGTTTTACTGAAGTTTTACTTTTCCCACAAAATTATAACTCAGCTCCTCCTGCTCTATAAGACTAGTTTCACACTAGCGGCAGGGGAGTCCATCAGGCTGTTCCGGCTGGTGAACAGCCTGTCTGATCCGTCCTGCCGCTAGTTCACGTGTGCCCCCGGACTGCCAATCCGTTCCCATTGACTATAATGGGGGCGGAGTTCCAGCGGCAGCACTCTGTTCACAACATTTAGAACTGACATAATGCTCAGCTGCATCCATGGTTGGATGGATCCAAATTGCACCTTATTGACTCGGGCATCTTATAATGGGTTCTGTTGGGGTTTCTGTTGTTTTGATAACAAGACTGTGATGCAGAAGGGCCGAGCAGCAGTCTGAACACACCCCCACATTTACTTCAGTGAGTGCTCCCAGATTTTGGCATAGATTGTTCCAAAATGTGGCACAATTTGGCAAATCTAGTTTTATCCCGAGGGGCAGGGCTTACCGGTATAAGCCATTTTGCACCAAAATTGCGCCACAATGGTAACATAAAATTCAGTCACGAAATAAGCCAACCAATAGTTGGTATAAAGACAGACGATCACCCAGCCTGAGCCACTGTGATAAATCTGGTGCGTATCTCCATCTTCTACAGGCTTAGTAAAACTGCTTCAATGTTTGTTTTAGAGTACTTTAAGTTTGGAGGAAAGCACAGAGGATCATGTCTACCTACCTCTCCTGTTCTTATTGTGCTGATAAGGGCCACAAATGAGTGTACATATCTTGTCAATTGAGCCGCTTTTTTGCAACATTTAAAGGGGTTGTACAGCAGATTACAATTTTTATTAAAAAACAAAACAAAAAAAAGGCTCAGAACGGTGTCCAATAATAAAGGCAGTATTGCTCTCCTGCCACTTCTAATCCGACACTTCCAGGTCCCTGTCAGCACACAGGAAGTGACTGCTCAGGAAGTCGCTCCCTGCAGTGGTTGAGCAGTCATTTCCTGTCTAAGAACGAGAGCAGCAGGGGAATGGTGAGGTGAGTATGACTTATTTTATTATTTCACACTGTTCTAATCCTTTGATTTATTTAAAAAAAAATAAAAAATCTGCCAGGCCGTCACCCCACCCCCACTTTATTATAGCTGTGTTTGCCTTTCAACAGGCAAGGTGGCCACCACGAATTGGCAGATCGCCTTGTAGAAATTCAACATGAATTGACAGACCGATTAGCATTCTATCTTTGCGGCAGGAAACCAGGTAAGCAGCAAAGGAAGCAAAAATTAGGAATTTTGAAAAGTTTTCCACGTTTTTTTAACTGACCTAACCTTTGGATAGGTCATCGGTATCTGATCTGCGGGGGTCCTGTGTGTCAGACCCCCAACGATCAGATACTGATGCCCAGAGGATAGGTCATCAGTTACAAAAAAAAAAGGAAAACCCCTTTAATAATAAGGTATCAAAATTTGCAATTTTTTTCCTCTTTATTTCAGACCACAGAAACGGACAGCACTTCATTATACCACACATGGCAGATAGGTAAGGCTAGGTTTTATCTTTTACCTATTGAAAGCAATTCTCAGCAGACAGAAAACGTGTAACTTTATATATGCGTTAACTATATATCACCCGAGCATACATTGAAATGAAGATACATGAATAAGTAACGACCTGTTTTAACACTAGCCGCAGCCTTCTCCTGCAGGCTGTTCCGGCGGGTGAACAGTCTGCCGGATCCGTGCTGCCGCTAGTGCACACGTGCCATCAGAGGTCCGCTCTGGCCCCATTGACTATAATGGGGGCGGGCCAGAGCTCTGGCCGCAGCATGGCAAACATGCCGAGAGGTGGCTGGAATAAAACTACGACATGTCCCACCGGAACAGCGTGCCGGAGAAGGCTGCCGCTAATGTGAAAGTAGCCTTAGATTTAGCTGATATGGTATTTGCACATAGAGATCACAAATTACACGTTGAAAGAAAAGATCTGTCGCAGTGTCTCCATTATCTTTTACCAATGATTTGAGGTGACAAAATACTTGCCTGGGAATAATATGCAGAATTATGAGCAACCGTTTAACTTCAAAGCGCCTCAAGCGGCTGTCCTTGTAAGCAATAAGTTCAGCTGTTAGTTTCTTTTGTTTTTTCTAACATTATACAAGAGGCAGACAGCTGCAAGGCAGCTGCGGAGAGCCCTGTAAATGGCATCTTTGTTGTGTAGACTGCTTTTATGGTAATGTGGAATGTTTTTTTTTTTTTTTTTTTTCCTCTGCATTTTTAATATGCCTCCATAATGTTAATTTTCCTTTTGTTCTGTGGCTGTTCATTTGGAAAAAGGAGGCTGTAAGTAAAGAATCTTTTGTGATTATGTTATAATACACAGTTATTGCTGTAGTCTCATCTTGTCAGTGTGTGCTATATTTAAAATGGTTTTTCATGAGTTAAATATTGATCACTTTTCCTTAGGATAGGTCATCAATATCAGATCGTTGAGGGTCTGACCATTCGCCTATAATAGCTAGGAAAAGTACTGCAAGCTGAGTCCCATTCAAGTACTGTTGGGGCCAGTACATTTGCAGGCCACAACACAGTGTATGGAGCTTTGCTAGATCCAGCATGCTGCAGCATCTTCTTTTAGCTGATTGGTGGGGGTGCAGGGACTAGGACCCCACTGATCTGATATTAATGAAATTATCCTAAGGATAGGTCATTAAAGGATATGTACACCATTTTTTTTATTATTGCATTGTACTCATTTTGAGCTAAAAATAATTTTTTCCAATTCGTCTTTATTAAAAATTTTGAACCACTGTCTCTGTGCAGCCTTGAGTTTCTCTAGTAGCAGGATCTGTATTTTCACTCTGTTCCATCAGGCAGCTCAGCTGACAGACTCCTTATCTCGCTCATTATAGCTCACTCCTTATCTTGCTGATAAGAAAGTAACTTAAATAAGTGTTTATGACCTTTAAAGACCAATTGAAAAAATGATTTTTAGCCCAAGGTGTACCCCGAAGGTGTACCTAGCCTTTAAAATTTAAGTACTTAAATTAAACCCTTTTAATTAAAGGAAAACTCGGGTATAAGTGCCATAGCTATTGTCAACAGCTGATTGGTGGGGATGTGAGGTGTTCTCTGGATTGACCCTAACTTAATAAAAGGTGCACAGCCCTTTATTGTAGCAGTTAATTTTTATGGTGTACAGTAACCAAAGTGTGACCCATTCTTTTATCAAACAATATGGAAGGCATGGACCCCACTTTGCTTGTGGTAACATCTTCACAACATGTTGCCTGGGCCTTGGGTGGCCAGGAACACTGTTGTGCAAGAAAAATAGTCCACAGCAGTAATTCAGAATAGATGGGGTTCCTAGAGGTTTTGTAATTGGATCTACATCCTAGTGATCTGACAGGTATAGGTTATGTAGGTAGATTTCAGTTTTCTGAGTTTTTGATATTGTTTTAGTAAAGTGGGGGACTTTCCTTCATAGAGTACCCAATTATATGAGCTGTTAGAAGGGTTTTCCTGAGATCTTACCACTGATGACCTAACTGTGGCACCCGGGACCCCTGCGATCAGCTGTTTGAGAAGGCAGCAGCACTCGCAGTAGCACCGCGGCCTTCTCACAGATTTCCCTAGGCAACTGCTGGGACCCCCAATCCCCCCCATGATCATGAGAACGAGGGTCCTATGCATCTGTACAATAGAGTTGTGAGAACATTTTAATTTATTCTTTATCCATAGGGAAGGGGAGATACGCATCTGATCAGTGGCAATCCGACCTGTGAATAGGAGATAATGGCTATCTTGGAACAGCCCCTTTGAATGAGAAATGTTGTCAAATGATCTTTTGAATATAAACCATCAAAAAATGTGGTGATAAGAAAGCAGGATGCGCTCATACCCATATGCAGTTGTGCATTTCTGTAGGGGAGCACATCCTGCACTTGTAGTCCGTTGCTAATGGCAATCACCAGCAAAAAATGCATACAATGGATGATGCCAGCAACGGACTACAAGTACCACAATGGACATCCTACATAAGATGAAATTTATGTGGATGTGGCAAGAATTCAAAACAAACACAGAACCAGAGATAGGTGCACACTGCCGTCACACTAACCCTCACACTGATGTTAAAAATTGAGAGGTTAGTTCGACATATCCTACTAGGAGGACATGTCTTAAGCCTCGGGCACCAGCGTCAAGGTCTCTCAAGTAGCCCAAGGGCCCTAACACTCACCTACCTGCGCCATATGGGCGATGTCAGGGGCCAGTGGGCAATTACAGGAGCATTAGGACGACTCACAAACATCTCCTCTGTTACCTCCAGCATGTGGCCATGCTTGCAATGGGAGGTGGGAGGTGTCTATGAGCCCTACCCAAGACTGACTGATATAGCCCAAAGCCTAGCAGGTGCACCCAAATGTGACCTGAAGATGAAAAACAGGCACATTTAAATTGGAGTTTATACACCTCCGTACATATATATATATATATATATATATATATATATATATATATATATATATAAACCATCAAAAAATGTGGTGATAAGAAAGCAGGATGCGCTCATACCCATATGCAGTTGTGCATTCCTATAGGGGAGCACATCCTTTTGAAAATCATATTGGTGAAGTCTATAATCTCAGGCCACTACTAAATGAAGGGGCTCTGTGGAGAGCTCAAAGCTCTTTGACAGCATTTGATTTTTGTTATTGGTCTGACTCTGACATAACATTTTATGCACACAGCGGTTAAATTGGATAGGCCATTGTTTTAGAATCTCATGTTAGATTTCCGCAAATGTATGATCCATACCAAAATGGATTGGTTACCAAAAACTGATGGTGATGCCAGAATCACAGACTTTACCAATATGTACATATGATATATGAGAATATTGTTTACAATAGATTTTCCACTTTGGTTTCATGTGTCCATTTGGACATTCACGGTATATCTTTAGGATATGCTGTCCATGTCCGATAGTTGTGGGATCCCACCTCGGGGACCTGCTACTATCTCAAGAACAGAACCCTGTTACTCGCGGTAGCAAATGGAGCAGTGGCCTCGCATGTGCGGCTCTCTCCATTCACTGCTATAGAAGCGGCTACTTTCAGAAGTCCTATAGCAGTGACTGGAGAGAGCCGCTATTGCATTGTACTTCAGTAGCCACCTCTCCATTCACTGGGATCCCATTGTTGAGATAGGTGTGGATCCCACTGCTGAAACCCCCTTTAATTGGACATTTATAGCCTATCCTTTGGATGTTATAAATGTTTGGATAGGAATGCTCCTTGTGCATATCTATGTCCACTTTAGCCACTTTTTTTTTGGTCTACAGCTTTATGCAGACCTATGCATCTTCTTTGCTACAAACAAGACCTGTATAAGTTGCATTGGGAACAGATGGAGGAAAGTATAACGGCATGCTCAGACTACACAGGGTTTGTTGTCTGTTACCATGAGATGAATAGGTCTGCATAGAGCTGTAGAACCAAAACAGTAGGACATTTTAATTAATATCGCAGCGTTACTTCATTTTTCATTTTGGGCAATAACAAAGAATGCTTGTCTTTAAAGTTACTCATGACAGTTCTTTTTACTGTGTTCAGCAGTTTGGACTTATCAGAACTGGCTAAAGCTGCCAAGAAAAAACTGCAATCTGTGAGTATAGGTAGTATTAACTAGCACCACGTACAGGGTTTCATGGGAGATTTCTAAAGTATGCGTTCTTTGCAGTTAAGCAATCACTTATTTGAAGAACTGGCAATGGATGTCTATGATGAAGTTGACAGACGAGAAACAGATGCAGGTAAGTGAAATCAGAAAGGACGATACAGTATAATCATGTAATTGTATTATTTGAATTTTTAGACGCCATTAGTAAATAATTTTTCATCTCTAGCAGCTACACTATATATGCATGCACACTCTTCTGCATAACTGAGCAGACACAATAATGTAACTGCATCATGCCTGTTGCTGGAGAGAGCATGATGTGCTTCGTTCATTGGGGGATCAGAGCTAGGTGAGTATTGCTTTTTTTTTTTTTAAATAAACAGTGCAAGCGCTTCACTATTGTAACGGGGGACTAAGGGGGCAGCACTACCTTAAGGAGGCAAGGACATGTCATAATTTTATTCTGGCTGCCTCTCTGCATGTTTTCTGTGCTGCAGTGGACTTCCGGCGACACGCGTGCACTAGCAGCAGCACGGATCCGGCGGCTGAACAGCCCTGCCGGAGAAGGCTGCCGCTAATGTGAAAGTAGCCTTAAAGTGGTGTGGAGTTATAGGTTGTTTTGTAGAGAATTCAGTCCATACTTTAAGGAACACCAGATATATACAAATAACTGAACTTGAAGAACTGTGTAACAATGGCCTCTTAAAGGAATAATAAACCTAGAAATGAAAGATAAACTTAAGAGATAAACAAGTCCAGTTAAGTGCAGGTACAGGTTACTGACAGCCTAAAAATAGATCATCAGAGGAAACCTCTGCAGGATTTCTGAAAGACTGTGTTCACATCACATTTTTGTCCCATTTTTAACACATACCTGTATTTCTGTACTTTTATTTTGGGGGGGGGGGCGGGTGCAAAAGTGTAGTATACTATGCTTTTCCATCTTGGAGACTCCTGCATGTTACAGGTACTTTTTTTTTTTGTATGGTGACAGATGGCACTGTATGGCATCCATTGAGCACACATGTCATGTGTATACAATAAACGTGGGCATGCAGGCAGAAAAGAGTTTGCCGGATGCAGATGGAATGCCCACTGGCCCCATTAACTGTAGTGGCGACCCAGCGGCCATATTCCATCAGACCAAAGTAGCTTTAGCTGGGGAACAGCTGAGATGGCATGACTTGGCAAAGGGACATGGTTTAACAGTCTGTGCCCTACTGCAGACAGGCTACATGTGGCTGTCTTGCAGCCAGAAACCGTAATGTGGGGAAGAGTATGGGGGCATATGGTTGTATGGTGAATTTTTTTTATTTTTTTTTTAGTTATATATATATTTTTTTTATCGTAATGTGAAACAAAATAGATTCATTGATTTAGATTAATTGTTTTTTTGTTTTGTTTTTTTTTTGTGAGGTTTTATGATTGATTAATTCCTTTAAATTCTACAGTTAAAGGGGAATTTCATTCAACACATGTAGGCATAAGTGGTCCGTTATTTTCAGCTGTGCCTCTAAAGCCAGGCCAAGTAGGAGGAGATTGGGAGAAAAGTTTATGGAGTTAAAAGAATAAGAAAAGCGTTCTGTTTTTGTCACTCTCCATAGACATTGGCTTCATTTGGGGGCAACATTCTCTTGATCTTTATGGGGTCTGAGTGGTTTCACATTGGCTATATTCTATTGACACTTTTGAGTTGACGAACAATGTCCATTATCAGATCAACCGATGTAGTTTTCACATTGTTTATCCAGAAAAAGGCAAATAAAGCGTTTGTCCGAGATTTTAATATTGATGAACTATCCTCAGGATAGGTTATCAATATCAGATCGGCGGGGGTGCTGGGAGTTGAAGTAGATCAGCTGTTTAAAGAGGCTGCAACCTCTTCCTAGGCCAGTGACGTCCTATCCATCAGTCGCATGGTCTGGGTGCAGTGAATGAGGCTACATTGTAATAAGCACAGCCACCTCAAACCGCTGATTCCCGAGGATAAGTAATTGATATCATAATCTCAGAAAACCGCTTTAAACAAAAATACAGAATGTGGATCCTCTTAAAGGGTACCTGGATCGGCAGAAGCACTGCCCTGATCACTGCGGGCTTTCATCACCTCTGCTTGGTTGTCTGAGCATGTGGAGTATGGATCCTGTAAACTTTATGGATCTGTACGCCACGCGCTTGGACAGCAGAACAGAGTCGATGAAAGCTTAAGATGCAGAGTGCTCAGAGCAGTGCTTCTGGCCCTTTAGTGGGTGTTTTTTTATTTTTTTTAGTTTTTTTAAACATTAAAGAATTAATGTTTTTTCTTTGTTCCACCAAAATAAACCTGGAGGAGCATGTATACAGTGGAGGAAATAATTATTTGACCCCTCACTGATTTTGTAAGTTTGTCCAATGACAAAGAAATGAAAAGTCTCAGAACAGTATCATTTCAATGGTAGGTTTATTGTAACAGTGGCAGATAGCACATCAAAAGGAAAATCGAAAAAATAACTTTAAATAAAAGATAGCAACTGATTTGCATTTCATTGAGTGAAATAAGTATTTGAACCCCTACCAACCATTAAGAGTTCTGGCTCCCACAGAGTGGTTAGACACTTCTACTCAATTAGTCACCCTCATTAAGGACACCTGTCTTAACTAGTCACCTGTATAAAAGACACCTGTCCACAGAATCAATCAATCAAGCAGACTCCAAACTCTCCAACATGGGAAAGACCAAAGAGCTGTCCAATGATGTCAGAGACAAAATTATAGACCTGCACAAGGCTGGAATGGGCTACAAAACCATTAGCAAGAAGCTGGGAGAGAAGGTGACAACTGTTGGTGCGATTGTTCGAAAATGGAAGGAGCACAAAATGACCATCAATCGACCTCGCTCTGGGGCTCCACGCAAGATCTCACCTCGTGGGGTGTCAATGGTTCTGAGAAAGGTGAAAAAGCATCCTAGAACTACACGGGAGGAGTTAGTTAATGACCTCAAATTAGCAGGGACCACAGTCACCAAGAAAACCATTGGAAACACATTACACCGCAATGGATTAAAATCCTGCAGGGCTCGCAAGGTCCCCCTGCTCAGGAAGGCACATGTGCAGGCCCGTCTGAAGTTTGCCAATGAACACCTGAATGATTCAGAGAGTGACTGGGAGAAGGTGCTGTGGTCTGATGAGACCAAAATAGAGCTCTTTGGCATTAACTCAACTCGCTGTGTTTGGAGGAAGAAAAATGCTGCCTATGGCCCCAAAACACCGTCCCCCACCGTCAAGCATGGGGGTGGAAACATTTTGCTTTGGGGGTGTTTTTCTGCTAAGGGCACAGGACAACTTATTCGCATTAACGGGAAAATGGACGGAGCCATGTATCGTGAAATCCTGAGCGACAACCTCCTTCCCTCTGCCAGGAAACTGAAAATGGGTCGTGAATGGGTGTTCCAGCACGACAATGACCCAAAACATACAGCAAAGGCAACAAAGGAGTGGCTCAAGAAGAAGCACATTAAGGTCATGGAGTGGCCTAGTCAGTCTCCGGACCTTAATCCAATCGAAAACCTATGGAGGGAGCTCAAGCTCAGAGTTGCACAGAGACAGCCTCGAAACCTTAGGGATTTAGAGATGATCTGCAAAGAGGAGTGGACCAACATTCCTCCTAAAATGTGCGCAAACTTGGTCATCAATTACAAGAAACGTTTGACCTCTGTGCTTGCAAACAAGGGTTTTTCCACCAAGTATTAAGTCTTTTTTTGTTAGAGGGTTCAAATACTTATTTCACTCAATGAAATGCAAATCAGTTGCTATCTTTTATTTAAAGTTATTTTTTCGATTTTCCTTTTGATGTGCTATCTGCCACTGTTACAATAAACCTACCATTGAAATGATACTGTTCTGAGACTTTTCATTTCTTTGTCATTGGTCAAACTTACAAAATCAGTGAGGGGTCAAATAATTATTTCCTCCACTGTACATGTGATAGTAGGATGTAGCAAATTCCACCTTCTTCTTCGATTGAAATTTGCTTAATTTTCTTACAGTTTGGCTTGCTACTCAGAACCATAGCACACTTGTCACAGAGACCACTGTAGTACCTTTCCTTCCTGTGAATCCTGAGTATTCCTCGACGCGTAACCAGGTAACGTTTCATATTAACATCTTGCTTGTGCTCCTGGCTTGTAGTTTGACAGCCAAATGACATATCACAGGTTTCAAGCTATTTTTAAAACATATACTCGCTCATTGTACTTTTTTACTATCAGACCCCGTTGTGTATTTTAGGGAAGGCAGAAATTGGCTCGTTTCAATGCCCATGAATTTGCCACCCTGGTAATCGACATTTTAAGTGACGCCAAAAGACGACAACAAGGAAATTCAGTCGTAGCACCCAAAGGTAATTCGAAAAAAGTACTCGCTTGAATGTGTTTGAGTTTAGTTTTAAAACATATAAAATCTGTGTAAAGCCACTTTCACGTGGTCTGTATTTTGGTCAGTATTTGTCAGCCAAAACCAGAAGTGGAACCCAAACACAATGTATAAGGCAAAGATTTGTACCTCTCCTGTTTATTTGCTTCTTGCTGTTGAAAAACACTGACTAAAACATGCAAGTGTGAATGAGGCCTAAAGCTGTGGAGCAACCTGCTTATATATACCAAATAAGGCGAAGTGCACATCTGATCCACAATCTTGGCATTCTGTTCCAGCATAGGTACAGAATACCAGAACCACTGAATCCGGCACATGCCGGACATTGCTAGTGCTTGACGGATCCTATTCACTAATGGGATCCATTAAGTCTCTAGCATGGATACCGGCATTTTCCCAGACAAAATACCACTGTATGCAGTGGTTTTTCGTCCCTTTTTATTTTTATTTTTTTTGGAATCTGTGATGGAGGCTCCTGCCAGAACTTCCACTGCAGATGTGGGAAAACAAACAGCTAAGTAAGCACTGCAAACATTCAAATCAATCTTTATAGATGTAACCAGAGAACTTCAAGTCATACCTGTAAGTGTACTAAAAATATGCCATGCTGAATATTTTTGTAATACAATTCATTTATTTACCTGTCTTCTGCAGATATTGCCACCCAGACTGTACAGAGCTCACATAATGGACGGAAACCGTGTCCTTCCTCCTAGACTCAGGATCGACTGTAGCAAAGCTCTTAATGTAAATCAATAAGATCTTCAGGTTGAGGCTCGGACTGCGGCTCCTATTGATTACAAGTCGATCCTGTATTGTCTAGGGGAGCCGAGCAGACGGTTGCGTTCTGGTTCTTATCCTTCCCTATGTGATTGGCATGCAGCGCAAACCTTTGTCAATCCATGCTGTGGTATCTGCAGAAGACCGAAAAATAACATTTTATAAATACTAGATTTTTGTAACAACTAGGCTATTCCTGGGTGGACTTGCACTAGAATTCTGAACATAGCATTGAATTGCCTGAAATGCGTGCTATATATAATTAACATTAAGAATCTCTTCATGCAGGGGAAGTGAATATTTTCTATATTTTTGCTCAAGCTCATTGATTCTTAATATTATCTTGTATGTCATTAATTGTAGATAATGTGGAATTGGTCTTAAAAAGTATAAGCAATCAACATAGCAACGAAAGCCAAGATAACGACCAGCCTGACTATGATAGTGTCGCATCTGATGAGGAAACAGATCTGGAGAATGTTCCACCCAATTCTAATAGGGAAAAGGTATATTTATCTTAATATTATACAGTATTTGACTGTGACAGACAAATAATGGAGAGGGCACAGTTACACTGTGAGTTGTGTTTTGCTTCCAGAGGGATGTATAGGCTGGAGGCATTTTAAGAAACAGTTAAAGGAGTATTCCAGTAGAAATAAAAATAAGATCTTGGTTGGCAACAAAATGGTTAAAAAAAAAAAAAACAATTTATATTCACCTCACCAATCCCCCGTCACTGCACTCCCCTTCCTGCTCCTGTCTCAACACATCAGGAAATGGCTGTGAAGGCTGCTCAGGCAGTCGCTGGCTGCAGTCATTGATTGGCAGAGTGGCATTCCCTGACATTTTCTGCTATGCTGAAACGCCAGCAAGAAGTGGAGCACAACAGGGCACTTGGGCTTGGGCACCGTCGGAATGTCAGGGTGGAGGATTGCCCAGGTTAGTGTCAGCTATTTTTTTTAATTCTTTTTAATTACTCCATGGCCATCCAAGATCTTGCTAGATGTTTTTTTCTTTTTCGCAGGAATACCCTTTTAAGTGGGATGTGGTTTCTGCCTTAGGGTGTAGACATGTAGAATGTTCATATTCCAAATTCAAGCCATTAAAAATGGCAAAGAATTGTACACAGTGATAATTATGTTCATGATTAAAGGCTATGTATGGATCTGCGAAACATGGGTGCCGGCCGTGTGCAGTGTGGACCCATTGACTTCAGTGAGCCTGCGATCCACATGTTGCGGACAAAGATAGGATATGTTCTTTCCAGTTTTTTTGCGGCACAGACCCTGAAGCATCCAGACACAGCCATTACACGGTTGCCTTACTGATCAGTCTTCTAGGCCTATTTGTGAACAAATCAAACTGCAATTTTGATTTGATGTACAAGTTCTTTCAGAAGAAGAAAGAGAGGGACTGCAGACCGAGCCATAACACAGCTAGCCTACCTCATTCATCACAAATAGCATTTTGCAGCATAAGTGCTGTGAAATACAGAAGCTGATGAAGCCAAAATGAAGCAAAATATTTTCAAAAAACCTATTGTAAAGTCTTTGTAGCCCAAAATAATTCTAAATCATTATTCTGGCTTTTTTTTAAAAAAGTTTCACTCTTAACTCCAGGAGGAGGATGGAGTAGGAAAACTGGATTAGCTTTTCTAGACAAAAGTGTTTTGTTTTAAGGGTGAGACAAATTTATCAAACAATATATGACATTTGAAGACTGAAGCAAAACTGACTTCAAATATTATCCTCATGATAAACTCTTTGCGGGTGAGGCTCGTCCTCGTCGCGGCCTGCAATTAACCCCCCCAAAGCCCACGCAGCGGGGAGATGCGGCGGCCGTGCCGGCACCAGAAGTGCCAGGGAGCGAGGTAAGTACAACCTCTGTGAGGGGCCCAGGGATATGGGTGGACATTATAGGTCTTGGATAACCCCTTTAAATCTTATGGTAGATATGGAAAATTACCAGCTTCTAATTATTATCTAGAAATCCCAAAAATATTAATTAACTGTAATGAAATTACATGCAGTTGCACAGTATTAAACAATATAAATCAATGCAAGTTAACCCTTTCAAAGTGAAGTAAAGTAAGGAGTTGATGACTTTGCATAAGGAAACGGGGGCAAATGTCCACAAACGTCGAGACTTTAGTGCACTACAGGGCACTACAGTGTTTAACAGCCACTTACTGTACTTATCTTTCTCTGTCAGGCGCCCAACCTCCATAGATGTTGGATAGAGAAAGCACACATACTTAAACACTGCTCCATTTAAACTCCACCCCACCGTGGTCATGCATTGAGGATGAAATGGAAATTTGGGACACCCTTTCTAGTGAATGGTTGGGTCCCCAGCAAACATACATTCATCGCCTATGTTGTGGATGGGGTAACTGTTCTTAGTGGAAATTCCCCTATAAATGTCACACCTAGATGTTTAAATTGACAGATCTACAAGTACATGTAGCTTATGGTATTTAATTTTGCTTCGTGTGGGGCAGCTTTACGAAGAGATAGGAATCACCTCCATCAGTGATGGGTGGAAATAACCCCCCCACCCCCCCTTATAGTATGCTTACAATAGCAAGCAAGAGATCTAGAAAGAAAGGTTCGGTTCTCAGGCCTGTGGTAGGTAGTGGAGAAGCCAGGAGAAGATCTAACTTTTCCTTAGACCCCACTACATTTTATTTTTCACTTCTAAGAAACTGTTCTCTGTCTCATTTTAATACTCTCTTGAAATGAACCATATTTGCCATTCACAACTCCTATGACCTAAAACCCTATTCCTATATATGTATTTTGTTTCTAGAGTTTGGAATCCGAGTTATCTGATGGTACATTTACAGTACAAGAGTTTCTTGAAGTTAAAAATGCCCTGACTGCATCGGAAGCAAAAATACAACAGTTGATGAAAGTTAATAGCAATCTCAGCGATGAGCTTCGGATAATGCGGAAAAAGGTAACTGGTTTATTATATACCACTGTTGCATGCAAGTATACATAGAAGCATAGGTCATATCCTACCAGTGTGTTTCCAATGCACATGCACAGCACCATTTATTTCTTGTTTGTAACATGACATTGACTAATGTGCATGGACATTAGATTTCCATTGCCATTAGTTCCTGGAATACGTACTAACTGGAGAATGTATTCTTGTATTTTTATTTTTTTTTATCTTGGTTTGTTTTCTGGCTACCTTCAGCTGAAAGCAGCAAGATGTTCTCATGTTTAGGCTGAGTTCACATCAGCGCTCGGCATTTCCGTTCTCCTGCTCCGTTATAGGAGAAGGAGAGTGGAAAGGACGGATTCGGCACATAACTGAGCCAAATGGAGCCTACGGACCATAGACTATAATGGGGTCCGTTAGTTGTCCGCTCCAAAGATGATTTTGGAGCGGAGACTAAAGTCCTGCATGCACTACTTTTGTCTCTGGTCTCCAAAATCATCTTCGGAGCGAACAGCTAACGGACCCCATTATAGTCTATGGGGTCCGTAGGCTCCATTTGGCTCCCGTTAGGTTCAGTTATGTGCTGAATCCGTCCTTTCCGTTCTCCTGCTCCTATGACTGAGCAGGAGAACGGAATAGCCAAACACTGATCTGAACTTAGCCTTACACTGCCTGGTCCTGTCAATTAAAGTGCAGAGGGTGCAGCAGTTGCAGAGAGAGCTGCGCCACTAGGAGTAACGCCCCTGTTGCTCCTAGAGGCTCACTCGCATATATTTTTGGAAGTCCCACAGTGGTGAATGGAGGGGTGGCTGCACTTGTGCAGCTTGCTCTCCTTTCCCTGCTTTGGGTCTTCTTAAAATAGCAAAGTGTGCTTGCTCAACTATTTTCATAGGTCCCATAGCCGTGAATGAAGAGGACAATGTACAGTGTGCTTTCCATTCACTTCGGGTCCCTGGCCTTTAGGTAGGACGTCTGTGATCTGCAACTATGTGACATTTTTGTCATATCCTAGTGATATGCCATAAATGTCACAGATGGGAATACCACATTAAATAGAATTCCCATAGGATAGGAAATCCGAAAGATCAATAGATTAACCCTCAAATTATATAAGTTGTTCTATATTGATCCAGTTGCAAAAGCTCTAAAGTGGTTGACATATATGTATTAGTAGATGGATATATATTAATTGTTTTCCGATATATATATATATATATATATATATATATATATATATATATATATTATTTATAGAATGCTTGAATAGTCTCTCCGGTTTGTATTGACCCATTCACTACAGTAGTGCAAGTTACTACTCCCCCTCTGCATTGGTAGTCGCCAGCTTGCAAACCATGCTAACAGTGTTTTGGGACTGTAATAATCAGCAGAACTGAGCGAGCGAAGGGCAGAAGCTGATATAAGACATCGCTCCTGCTGCCTGTCTTTGCTCTGCTAAAGCCTGACATAGCACTTGTATGCTAGGCTTTAGTGAGCAACGCTGGTTCAAACAGGAGCAGCGCTGTGTTGTGGAGCATCTCCGCTTACAATACGGCCGCAGGGAGAGAGCCTGTACTCCCATACACAGCACAGCAAATAGGCACCCGAAAAGGGCCCAAAATAATCAAAGGGAAGTACAAATATATTTTTTTTACCATATCCTATAAGTTTTAATAAAGTGTACTTAAAAGTTTAGGTATCAATCAAAACAGTAGAAAAAAATCCAGCAGCAGGCTCAGGATAAAATCCAATTTCTTTATTATCTTCATTGTAAAATTCATAGGCTGACCAGACAGGCAAGGTCTACGCGTTTCGACTGTATGTCTTAATCATGATCACATTGTGTTAGCACACCCCCAGCCAGGTGCCGAATAATAATCCGATCCAAGCTATAGCTGCCTCCAATGGCTTTCTTAAAATGCATGCAAAATACTACTTAATTATAATACAACAAAAAACAAAAGGGGAGCGAGTCAGTACTCATAACTCAAATCGTATCGATTATTCATACCCTTTGGATTTCTCATGTTCAGTGTAAAAATCCAAACGGATACTGTACTCAGCAATCGCCTGTTTGTCTCCTCCTCATGCGGGTTTAAATACCCTTTCTATACCCATGGCGCTCAGACTTGTCAGGTCACCCTGATGAACATCTCTGTTGGAGACATTCGACAAGTGCTTTCTTATTCTCCCTTTCAGACTGTTTTAGGTGCGTCCCACATATTGAATGCTGCAGGCATTGCAGGTCGCCAAATAAATGCCATTATTCGTGTTACAGTTTATATACGACTTGATCTTAAAAACCTCCTTGGTTACACTGGGTTCAAATATTTTACCCACTGTAATATATTGACAAGTTTTACAAATACTATGGCCACATTTGTAACTGCCCACAACATTCAACCACGTGGGTTTGCCAGTATCCGACTTTTCTATGAACAAGCTAGGGGACAAAGCGGAGTACAAAGTAGGTGCCCGTCTGCTTACCACTTGAAAGCCTGGCTCTAAAATTTGCTGTAAGCTATCATCTTGAAATAAAATGAGTAGATATTTCCTGATAATACCTTGTATCTCCTGAAACTGGCGACTGTAGGAGGTAGAGTACACACAAGAAAAAAATAGGACAAGGTTAGGAGGTCCCTAGTGGTAGAGACAGGGTAAACCTTTTTGTGCAGGGCGACACCGGTGATGGGGAGATGGATAACTGATTAGGATTCTTAATTCAAGACACTGAGTAAATAGTGAAGACTTCTTCTTCTGCCCTGGGCGTCTCCTTCTCCCAGGGCTGGAGCGCTGGCCAATCGCAGCGCTCAGCTCATATTCAGGATATGAGCTGAGCGCTGCGATTGGCCAGCGCTCCAGCCCTGGGAAAAGGAGACGCCCAGGGCAGAAGAAGAAGTCTCCGCCCCAGGCAAAATTAGAGCAGCAGGAGCGCCGGTACCGGGGGCTACAGAGGACAAACGGAACGGCACCCAGGGATACAAGTAAGTGCAGGGACATCCCTGGGTGCCGCTCTCCATGTACATAGCTTTACCTCATAAACTGTGGACCAGTGAAAGGTCCTCTTTAAAGGGGGTTCCAACCATTCCTCTAAATCACCTTTTTTTCTCTCTTTTTTTCCTTGACTGTAGGAGGTGACAACCCTCAATTGTAGTATGTGTAATCAATGCCTCTATTCACATGTTTTACTTTCTCTTCTGCCTGCTTCAAAATACGATCACTGTGCCCTCGCAAACTCAATCTCTCAAATACGATCACTGTACCCTCTCAAACTCAATCTCTCAAACAGAGCTATTCGTTCTTACTGAAACATTGAATTTTCTGAGCAGTTTCGGCAGACTCTAATGGTCTTACCATAGGGAATGCCCTTTATTACATGTTTCTGATGGCATGATGAGGCTAGAAGCAGGTTGTTACCGCTTCTGTCTTTTCTGTAATTCCTGCTAACCACCTTGCCCGCCTTATTCGATATGTCCAAAAAAGGAATGTCCTCGGAGGACAAATCATATGTAAATCTAAGATTCATATCGTTCTTATTCATGTAGTCGATGCATTAAAAAAACCTCTGGTCTTTGGAGTTCCAGATCATCACAATGTCATCTATGAACCTCACATACCACACGATCAAGCACATGAATATGTTATCCTCGGTCATGAGATGACACTCCTCCCAATGGGACATGTATATATTTGAGAACGAGGGGGAGAACTTTGCACCCATGGATGCTCCCCTCGTCTGTAAATAAAAATTCCCATTGAAGGAGAAGTAATGTGGCACTGTTTTTAATTATTATTATTTTTGTGATATTTTTATAGAGCTGGTTGTTATGGATGCAGCAATACCTAATATGTATACTTTTTTTTAATTATTTCACTTTAACACAATAATAGCATTGTTTTTTTTTTTTTTTAAATTGTATTTTAATGTCTCCATCTTCTGAGAGCTATAGTGTTTTTGAGCGATTTTCTTATGTAGGGGCTCATTTTTTGCGGGATGAGGTGGCTGTTTTATTGGTACCATTTGTGGGACATGCTCCTTTTTGATCACTTGGTGTTGTACTTTTTGTGATGTAAGGTGACAAAAATGGCTTTTTTGACACTTTTTTTATTTATTTTTATGGTCGGGGTGGATCATGTGATATATTTATAGAGCCGGACGTTACAGACGCAGTGATGCCTAATGTGTGTTTTTTCCTTTTTTTTTCTATTTTTTATTATAAAATCACCATGACGTAATAGTACGTCAAAAAGTCACTTGCCGCCATGACGTACTATTACGTTATATGTCGGGAAGGGGTTGGGAAAGCCACTGGAGGCAGCTCTAGCTTGAAGCTGATTATTATTCTGCATTTGGCTGGGGGCGTGCCTCATGGCAAGAGAGGATTTTTAAATCAGAGTATGTGATAACACAATGTGGTCATGATTAAAGACATACAGTCGAAACACTTAGACCTTGACTGTCTGGTCAGCCTATGAATTTTACAATGAATAAATAAAGAAATTGGATTTTATCCTGAGCCTGCTGCTGGATTTTTTTCTACTGTTTTGATTCATTCCTGGTTAGGGATCTGTGCACGGCGAAGGAGGACAGTGGGTGAGTTAAAATCCCTTTTTTTTTTTTTTCTTATATTTATAAGTTTAGGTAAACTTTAAATTTTAACAAACTTTGTAAGATGTGATAGAGATGTTGACATTTATTTGAAGAAACTACAATATATAAGGGGAAATCCAGAAAACCTGTGCTGTACTATTCTAAGTATAAGACCCTTTAGATCAGTGACCACGTACCCAGAATGTTATCAGATTTCCACTGTAGAGAATTTAGAACAGAACCAAAAGAGTTTAAGATTTTTATAGAGCCTTTTTGTTCTGGAAATCTGGGGTAGTCTGAGATTAAACTTTGGTTATGTGATCTTTTCTTTTGTGTCTGTCACACATCTGAAGATCAGTTTGATGGGATTTCTCCTTTTTATTTATAGTTGTTACTTCAATTCCACTGTAAAGCTCTGATGGGTAATGGAAATCTTCTAGGCTAGAATAAGTATCATGGACACCTTGGTGAAATGCATCATGGTCCTGACATTTGGGGCTGGAAAAAAAAAAATGTTCCTTCCATATTTAAATGGGGTTGTCCGAGATAAAAATTTCAAAGAAGTCCCTGATTGGTGTAGAATAAAAAAATGGGATTATACTTACATTTTTTTGGTCCTCCTGCTGCTGAAACTGTGACACGCAGGTATATAACACATCAAAGCTGCTAATTACTGTCCTCAGCAGTCTACCGCTGTATACCTGCATGTCACTGGGGCATTCTGTAAGCAGCGGCAGGACCGGCAGCGCAGAATATGACGCCAAAGAAAAAGGTAAATATAGCATTATTTAGTATTTTATGCCAGTCAGGGGCTTGTCCAAGATTTTTTATTGTCTTGGACAACCTCTTTAAGTAAACAGTGATTTAAGTGCTTCCAAGACTCAGAGCCACACAGAGTGATAGGTCTTCCTGCAGGAGTTTGTATGCAAGTATTGCCCTGTGTGGGCGATGAGAAGCCGGCCTTGAGTTGTGACAGCAGTGTTTTCTCAGAACTAGCATCTACACCAGGCATGCAGCCCTCCAGCTGTTGCAAAACTACAACTCCCAGCATGCCTAGACAGCCTACAGATATCGGACTACAGCAGGGCATTGTGGGAGTTGTAGTTTTACAGCAGCTGGAGGGCCGCAGGTTGGGCATCCCTGATCTACACCTTTATCCAGTGCTGCCATCTGATTGGGTGGCACAGAAAACCAGACAGATCATCAGATCATTTTTTTCTTAAAAGGTACCTATCCTGGATCCATAAGGTAGTGTCTGAAGAATGCCCCACACATTCCCTTTTTTTTTGTTGGATTCTGTATGAGAGCTACAGAGATGTACAGTAAGGTCCATAGAAGTTTGAGTGCTGTATGATATCTCAGTAGACCTTTGAGCTTATATACAGTCCCTGACAAAAGTCTTGTCGCTTGTTTACAAATTGACCTGAAGTGCCGCTAAAATATATTTCTAATCAAGATTTTGTTACAAGAAATGGGTCATTTTAATCCCAACAGCTTTTGTAATAATGTTTCACAGCTTGAGCCATTTGAGCTTCACCTGTGACTAAAAATGGATCAATTAGGTCTCAGGTGTGTATAAAAAGAACCCCAGTACACTAGACCAGGGATGGGCAAACTGCAGCTCTCCAGCTGTTGCTAAACTACAACTCCCAGCATGCAAAGTCTGCTTACAGCTATCAGCCTACAGCAGGGCATGGTGGGAATTGTAGTTTTACAACAGCTGGAGAGCCGCAGTTTGCCCATCCCTGCACTAGACCTTCACATCAACTGCAACTAGACCTCTGCAAACATTCCTAAGATTCACCCTGAGGCTAAAGTGTTGATTATCAAGAGGCTGAAGACCAGATCCACTGCTGATGTGGCAGACACCTTCAATGTGTCTCAGCATCAAGTTCAGAGGATAAAAAAGAGTTGAAGAGACTGGAGACGTTTTGGACAAGCCCAGGTCAGGCAGACCCCACAAGACAACTGCTCGTAAGGACCGTTTGTTGGCTCGAAAATCCAAGGCCAGCCCATTTTCCACTGCAGCAGAGCTCCACGAGACCTGGTCACCTGAAGTTCCTGTGTCAACCAGAACAGTTTGTCGGATTCTGTCTCGAAATGGCCTCCATGGTCGAATCAGTGCCCATAAGCCAGCACTAAACAAAAGACAATTGAAAAACTGTGTGGCATTTGCCAAGGCCCACAGCCTGATAAAAGGATGGATGCTGGAAAAGTGGCAAAAGGTGGATTTTTCAGATGAATCTTCTGTTGAATTACACCACAGTCGCCGCAAATATTGCAGGAGACCTATTGGAACCCGCATGGAGCCGAGATTTACCCAGAAAACAGTGAAGTTTGGTGGAGGCAAAATCATGGTCTGTGGTTACATCCAGTATGGGGGTGTGCGAGGGATGTGCAGGGTGAAAGGCAACATCAATAGTCTAAAATACCAAGAAATCTTAGCTACCTCTTATATTCCCAACCATAAAAATGGCCAAATTCTGAAGCAGGATGGTGCTCCATCACATACTTCCATCTCCACATCAAAGTTCCTTAAGGCGAAAAAGATCAAGATGCTCCAGGATTGGCCTGCCCAGTCACCAGACATGAACATCATTGAGCATATGTGGGGTAGGATGAAAGAGGAAGCATGGAAGACGAAACCAAAGAATATTGATGAACTCTGGGAGGCATGCAAGACTGTTTTCTTTGCTATTCTTGATGACTTTATCAATAAATTGTATGAATCTTTGCCAAACCGCATGGATGCTGTCCTTCAAGCTCATGGAAGTCATACAAGATATTAAATTTGGATCTCACAGCACCACTACTTAATTTGCTGACATATTTTTGAATTTGCAGTAAAGTTGTTCAATTTCTGTATAGGCGACAATACTTTGTCTTGCCAAAATTTGACCTTTCTGTCTTGATTGAATGATAAATCTTTTTTCAGTGAAACTAATTTATTTCAGTGCATTAAACATCATTTGGCAGGGCTTTAGCTTTTCATATGAGCTTTTTCTAACACCAATTGATTAATTAAAAGTCAGGTTAATACCAGGAGTTTCTAGAAAATAGAAAAGCGACAAGACTTTTGTCAGGGACTGTAGAAGTGTATTTTGGCCATTGTATGAGCCAGTAAAATTAAAAGCCTACAACCGCCACCACCAAAAATCCATCTTCAGTCAGTGGTGTTGGCTGCTAGGAGCCAGACCTTTATTTTTATAAAACCTGGGAAATCCTTATAAATGATAAACTATGAAGTACTTATAGCCTAACTTAATGAAAAAAAAAATAGTATCTGTTTAAAACGATTATCAGTGATTTACAGGATAGCTAATGTATAAACAAAGGGGCTGATTGCTGGGACCCCCACTGATCATGAGGTGGGTTCCCAGTCCACAGGTATGCATGAAGTTGTGGTCTGCATGTGTCATTGCCACTCTATTCAGCCCTATGGAAGATGGCTTTTGTTACATAAAACTAGAAAAATAACTAATGGAACTTCTTTTTGCCTAGTTTTGCATATACAACAACTTTAAATGTCAGATTTACAGTATCTCACAAAAATGAGCACCCCTCTCATTTTTGTAAATTTTATTATATCTTTTTATGGGACAACACTGAAGATATGACACTTTGATACAGTGTGAAGTAGTCAGTGTACAGCTTGTATAACAGTGTAAATTTGGTGTGCCCTCAAAATAACTAAACACACAGCCATTAATGTCTGAACTGCTGGCGACAAAAGTGAGTACACCCCTAAGTGAAAATGGACAAATTGTGCCCAATTAGCCATTTTTCTCCCCGGTGTCATGTGACTCCTTAGTGTTACAAGGTTGCAGTTGTGAATTGGGATCAGGTGTGTTAAATCTGGTGTTATCTCTCACACTCTCTCATACTGGTCACTGGAAGTTCAACATGGCTCCTCATGGCAAATAACTTTCTGAGGATTGGAAAAAAATTATTGTTGCTTTACATAAAGATGTCCCAGGCTATAAGATGATTGCCAAAACCCTGAAACTGAGCTGCAGCACGGTGGCCAGGACCATACAGCAGTTTAACCAGACAGGTTCCACTGAGAACAGACCTTGCCATGGTCGACCAAAGAAGCTAAGTGCATGTGCTCAGTGTCATATCCAGAGGTTGTCTTTTCAAAATAGACATATGAGTACTGTCAGCATTGCTGCAGAGGTTGAAGGGGTGGGGGGTAAGCCTGTCAGTGCTCAGGCCAAGTACCGCACATTGCATCAAATTGGTCTGCATGGCTGTCTTCCCAGAATGAAGGTTATTACTGCAAACAGGTCCTGTGGTCTGATGAGACCAAGATAAACCAAGTGTGTCTTGCCTACAGTCAAGCATGGTGGTGGAAGTGTCATGGTTTGGTGCTGCATGAGTGCTGTCGACTGTGGGGAGCTACAGTTATTTGAGGGAACCATGAATGCCACACAGAGCATGATCCCCTCCCTTCAGAAACTGGGCTGCAGGGCAGTATTCTAACATGATATACTGTAGATCCCAAACATACCTCTAAGATCACCACTGCCTCCTGAGGGTAAAGGTGCTGGACTGGCCAAGCATAGCACCAGATCTACCTTATTGAGCATCTGTGGGGCATCCTCAAATGAAAGGCGGAGAAGCGCAAGGTCTCTAATATCCACCTGCTTCGTGATGTCATCATGGAGTAGGGGAAGAGGATTCCGGTGGCAACCTGTGAAGTTCTAGTGAGTTGAGGCAATACCGGAAAATAATGGTGGCCACACAAAATATTGACGCTTTGGGTACAATTTGGCCATTTTCACTTAAGGTTGTACTCACTCTTGTTGCCAACAGTTTAGACATTAATGGCTGTGTGTTATTTTGAGGGCACACCAAATTTACGCTGTTATACAAGCTGTATCAAACATTGTATTAAAGTGTCATATCTTCAGTGTTATTCAATGAAAAGATATAATAAAATATTTACAAAAATGAGAGGGGTGTAGTCACTTTTGTGAGATACTGTATACAGGATGCCACACATGGTAATTGACCGCTTCTCCTATATGAGCTGTCAATCACTGCATTTGTTCACGGGCAACCACTGCCTGCAATCTGTAGAGTTGGAAGTTTGTCATAAACCGCATATTTTCCCAGCCTCCTAAGCAGTGCTAGCATGCTAGTCACCATGTTCTTAAGCGTGTCGGTCCCTCCACCCTTCCCAGTGCTGAGTGACAGTAGCCTCTCTATACAAGCTTATACAAAAGCTGCCATTTCTCAGACTTGGGAGGGCAGGGGGAGCGGCGCAGTCATTGATGCTGTCTATAATCAGCTTAATGTGCTGCATTTTAAGAAACCGTTGGTACAAATTGTTCAAACGCACCACAAGAATAGGGATTGGGTTTGTTTTTATAAAAAACAACAACTTTCTTTTTGTAATGATAGATTCCATAAAAAGAATGTGTTCATCCTATGCCATACTGAACAGTCAAACCATGTGAGTATATGATATAGTCTTAAAGAGGGAGGCCACCTGATCCACTGAGGCCACTTGGGAAAAGAACATGTAGTCAGTGCTTGTGGAGTCAGTGACTGTCCTGCAATCAGTAGTGCTGACCATTCTATCTCCAGTGACTGGAGAAGAGCTAAAAAAAAAAAAAAAAAGCAGCAAACATCACCCTAGACCTTGGCAGTCAACGTATTATTATTACAGGCAGAACTACATTGAAAGGTAATATAGATAGATAGATAACCCAAGATAACACTGTTCATATACATGATGCACACAGCCTCGATATCCCCACAGGTCAGAGAGCATAGCATACGCAAAAAAAACTCCTGCAGAGGTCAATGAGAATGCTGTTGAGGAAAGCAGAGCAGCAACTCGGGCAAGATGGCTGCCCCCCATGATTATGTCCAGAAAGCAGACAAAAAAAACTACCATGAGAAAAAAAAAATAGAAAAATGTTTAATGATTGGTTTTAGAGGTATTGTGCCATTAATAGCACATCCCCTGTTCTGTGGATAGGGAATAAATGTTTGATCACCCACCGGTGGTACCCCCAGCAAACACGAGAACCAGGGTCCACAAGTGTCACTAAACTGCCTGGTCAGAATAGAGTGATAGTGCGCATGCATGTCCACCGCTTCTCTCACTTTTATGGTGCCGGCCGAGAACAGTGCTCACAGCAGTCCCATAGACTTGCATGCGCACCACCCCCAGTGATCAAACACTTAGGCCACATCCACATAATACACAACAAATTGGCCATGAAAACAGACACAGTTTCAGTCTTTCATGCCCATTTTTCAACCATTCTTGCATCCATTTTCATAGTTTTTTTAAAATATTTATTTATATCCCAACTTGCAGTATAATGTACCCCATAGTGGCACCCAGCAGTGATAATTTGCTTTTCTTTTTGCAAAAAAATATAAAAATTACTCACCTTATCCACTTGCAGAGTCCTGCCAGTATGATGATGACACCATGCTCTCCCAGCAGATTTTTTAAAATTTATTTTTAGCCCAATTTTTAACTGCTGTTATATGGGTGCACTCCTGTCAGCAGTTAAAAACAATCCTAATAATGTCAATGGGGTACATCTAGCTGTGAAAACGGCCAAAAATAGGATATGTCCTATTTTTTGAAGGACACTTCACTAGCTGTTTCCCTCTAGCGCAGGGGTGCACAATTTTCGGCCACGTGCAGCCCTGGATACCATTCTGTGCGGCAGCCACCATCAGATAACAGACATGTATGTCTTGTGGCTGCTCACATGTATCTTTCATGTATTCTCCCATTAGATGGTAGTACTAGAAGTGTAACTAGACATTTATGACCTATACTGTATGTTTAATATGCCATAAATACAGTATTTCACTTGGTAATACCCCTTTTAAGTTTTAAACCTTGGAATTGGTTCAGGTTGACAATGTGGCCCCCAACCAGAAAAGGTTGGGCACCCCTGCTCTAGCCTATGCTACCATAAGATAGATAAGCTTAGGAGACTTGACCGATCTACTAAAAGGTAAATTTAACTATTTATTAATGGACCTTTAAAGAACATTAGCAGGAAGGAACTAGAACACGTTTGACTGTGATTTGTATGAGAATGTTCAGCCATACTCCTCCGTAGATGTACTGGTAGCATGATCTGTATCTAATCTTTCACAGTTACTGGCAAACGAGACTAAGTGAAGAAGATGAGGCGCTTTTCCTGCTGCCAGAATAATCTGCAATGGATGAGTCTTATCTCATTATTAAATGGTGGTTCCGTTTGGGGAAAAATAAGACTGATCCCTCACAAAGGAATGTGTAGAGCCTGGAGTTAGTGCCATCAGTTCTCACTTTTTACAGTTTTATTGAGATGGAAGAAGAAATGCCAAAGCAACTAATGTAGTCCTATTGTCACTAAACAAAAAAAGGAGAGAAAATTAACACTTTGTCATTTGCAGCTTTTTTTACTCAGTTCGCCATTTGCATGAGAGACATGAATGTTTTCAATTGCTTATGTAGCTTGACCAATTTTTTATTTTAACCTGGAAATATTTTTGATGATGCAGCACTGAAAAGCACACGTGGACAATCTTGGCTAATATCACATACTTTATTTTCAGTCACTGGATACCCTACAAGACATTCGTTGATGACCTATGTTGGTTACGTTGGCCTTTGTAATTTTCTTGCATACGATTCGACATCAACCATTTGTGCTTGTAAAACTGTATACACGAATGGGTTGCTTTGTACTTGCCAATGACAATTTGCTATACATGTAAATGCGAGATTCTTAGTCTTTCCACCTGCTGGCTTTTGTTGTTGATTTGCTGCTTAAAGCCCACCAATTGTCACAAAAGCAAAACTGCAATCACTGCTTACACGACTCTAGATGTACATCAGATACAGCACAGACAGAAACTTCTAAACTAAGGCTATGTTCACATCGCCCACAGGAATATGCCTCTATTTACATCCATTAATATGCATTCTGCCTAGGTTTCTGTTGGAGAAAAGTTACACACACGTATACAGTTTTTTTACCGGACGCCTTCCCGGTGCATACATCAAACATTGTGGACATACTGTAGCCTGTGTATTTGGGATGTTTGCATCCTTTTTTATCTCATTACACGTGATCAGGCTCCTTCCTGTGGGATGTTTCTCCAAATCCCATAGTACTGTGCACAGCATCCTGAGCTAGGCGGATGTTTCTCCACGTTTGCTCCCTCTTCCCTCTCACAGCATACAGTTTCACAAAAACACCTAAGAGAAGCTTCAGCTGCAAACCCTCTCTGTCCTCTCTTCCTCTCCCTGTCTGCTATTCACTATATTACTAAGGAGCTTTGTGATCGTTTACATACAGCAGATTAAAGGGAGCGATGGGCTGCTGAAATTGGGGAAGCTGCCTATTTCCTATAGTATTTCACTTTACAAAGTTTCATGCATGTACCAATGAAAAAAATCCTACAATAAGTATGCTGGGGCGCACCATTGGCTTGAAAAAAAACATATGTTGACCTATAAAAGGAAATTGCTTTAAAGGGGTATTCGCATCTGTATATATCTATAGGATATAGCAATAGGTGCCAATCCCACGGATACCCACCTTTGTCTCCAGAAAGAAGCCCCCAGTGAATGAAGAGAAAGTTGCGCATGCACGAGCACCTTCCATTCAACATTATGGGACTTGTGGTGCCAAGCACTAGCAGAGGTGGGACTTACACCTGTCAACGCTTATGGCATATCCTATCAATCTGCCATAAATGTCCCATGTGGACATACCCCTTTAACCTTAGAGGACTCTACTTTGGAGCTCTTGTTTTTTTACTAGTTTACAGCGCTGAATCTGTAAGGGTAGTTTCAGACGAGCATGTTCACTGAGTGTTTCCCCACAGTAAACACCCTAGTCTGAGACTACTCTTAGTATAGTGACATTCTACAGGAGGAAGGAGGAAGTTACTAATGATAATAGTATAGAAGGGCATTGTTTGTTAGGCATGTTAGAGTGAAAAGAAGTGGAACTACTCTGTAAAACATAACTACTATCAGACAGTACAGGCATTTTAGTGGTCATTTTTCCTTACCTTATGGGGACTTGAACTTAAGTATATATCGGTAGAAAATTACAACTTCCCTTTTTTTTATGTACAAACTGTATACATTTTAATAAACATATTTGAAAGTATTTTTGCCTGAATTGCAGTTAAACCGTCCTTTCCATTTGCACCATCTTTTATTGCTTTGCATGTCTACGCCATGTTGTCCTCGCATTTCAACATACAAAGTCAAATGCTCAGCTGTAGTTGTATTGCCAAGATTCCAGGTGGCTTCAGCAATATTTCATGTAGCACCATGTATATTTTTTGCATTCATTAAATATGCTTTGCTTGCTTGGCAGACTTGGAAATAAGGTTTTTAAAAGACTGAGGATATAGCTTTGGAATAGGGTACCCACCAGTGTGAGGGATGGCAGTCTCTTCTGTACAGCACTGCAGTATAGGTTGGCACTATATAAGTAAATCGTTTCATTTCCCAGGTCAGTTAGATAAGAGAATTTGAATGTGGAATTTTGTACTCCCCTAACAATCCTCTGCCTCAGTGGTCTACCTATCAAAGCTGTTGAACATGAGAAGTTAGTGTAGAGAAGTACAGCCCTGTTTGGTTACTAGTACTGTGCACATGTCATCTACTGTACAAGAGCTGATTGTTTGTCACCCTACTTTCCCTGCAACAAAATTTCAAAGCAAAGTCCCACTACTAAACTTTCTTTCAGCTCCAAACACTGCAGTGTGAGAATACCAACCTCAGGAGACAGGCCACAACTAACCTGTATCAGGTCCCAACTGGGTCAGAATACACAGACCTCGCCAACCCACCTTCATTAAAGAGGCGGCCTTCAGGACGAGGTAGCAGGCCCATGTCTATGTATGAGACGGGATCTGCCCAGAAGCCCTACCTCCCTATGGGAGAAGTTACTTACCCAGAAGAAGGTATTAAAAGACTACAGCCTTTCCCACCCCATGTAAGTAAATTCAGTGCTTCTCTTGCTCTCTGCATGCCCTTCCTTTCTGTGTAAATGACCTTGTACATGTCTCTATATATGTATTTTTTTATTTTTTACTTTTATACTCTTTATTAAAGAATGATAAAGTAATGCAGGTAAGCTACAGATGTATATACTGCTGCGTATGACAATCATGGACATCATACACTTGGAGATGTACCTCGAATTATCTTCAACCTTAGAAACATTACAAGATATTTTAATTAAAATCTTCCTTTTGAAATGAGTGAACATTTTATTTGCAGTACTGCAAAAAGGAAACTTAGAAAGGAACTTAAACTGGCAAAGATATCTTTTTTTAACTTGAATATTAGGAAATTGCAAGTAGAGCAATTCTTTAATATGCCTCTACACTTCTGGAAAATAAGCCATTTGTTGGTAGAAGACAGCTGCAACGGGAAATTATGTTCCTCCCTTTCAGACCATTTCCAGCAAGATATCTAGTCTAGCCTGGATATCTACTAAATGACCGATGACAAAGCATGGCTTACTCTATTATTGGTTCACCACAGAGATTCTGATAAGAGTTATTCTGATTGCCTGATTGGAGTCGGGAAGGAATTTTTTTTCCCCTTAAGTGGGGAAAATTGGCTTCTGCCTCACAGGGGTTTTTTGCCTTCCTCTGGATCAACTTGTAGGAAACAGGCCGAACTGGATGGACAAATGTCTTTTTTCGGTCTTATATACTATGTAGAAGTATACCCAATAATATATTAGGGGCTATTATTTTTAATTTTTATCTTTTTGTGCAATGCTTTTTGCGTTCTGTGGATGCCATATCATCACTTCCATGACTCCTTGTTCTTCTTTATGCTAAAGATAGTTTTTAATGACATTGGCTGTATCCTTGGTATTATTGTCATTCTGCAAAATAGATTTGGAGCTAAGCTGATGCTTCTCTGATGGTATTGCATAATGAATATATATCTACCTGTATTTCTCAGAATTGAGGACACTATTAAAAGGGTTTTTCCCCGCCAATCAGATATATGAAAAGCCACCGGTGGTCCTGTAAGCGCCACATGGTGCTCCTGTGAGCGCCACAGCCTTCTCTGTGCTTAGCAAGCACAGCGCCGCATATTGTATTGCTGTTGTGCTTGGTATCGTAGCTCAGCCCCATTGAAGTGAATGGAGCTGAGCGCGATACTAAGCACAGCTGCTATACAATGTATGACACTGTGCTTAGTAAGCACAGAGAAGGCTGCGGCGCTGACTGGAATGTCGTTGCTTTCGCCAACAGCAGATCGGCGGGGGTCCCGGGTGTTGGTCTCCCACTAATCAGATACTGTTGACCTATCCTGAGAATAGGTCATCAGTGGTAAAATCACAGAAAAACCCTTTAATCCTGACCACGTTGAGGACTGTACACGCAGTGGTCGGTCAAGGAAACTCTGTGCAGCAGATAAAAGATACATCATGGTTACTTTACTTCGAAATCAGAAGAAGATGTCCAGCAGTGCCATCAGCTCAGAACTGGCAAGAAAATAGTGTTAACCAGGTACAACCATTTACTGTTCGGTGAAGTCTGTCCAAAAGTAGTCTTCATGGAAGAATTGCAGCCAAAAAGCCATACTTTTGACGTGGAAACAAGTGACAAAAAATGTTAAATATTTGGCTGAAACAGAAGGCAGTTTGTTCATCATGGAGAGCAGTACAATAATTAGTGTATGCAGGCAACAATGAAGCCTGTTGCAGGTTCTTTGCAAGTTTGGGGACGCATTTCAGCAAATCGAGCTGAGGATTTGGTGTCCTCAATGCTGAGAAATACAGGCAGATACTTATCCATGATGCAATACCATCAAGGAGGCGTCTGACTAGCTCCAATTTTTTTATGCAGCAGGACAACCACCACAAACACATACCCAATGCCATTAAGAACTATCTTCATCATAAGGAAGAACAAGGAGTCCCGGAAGTGATATGACGCCATCTCAACATCAAGTCTGTCTGGGATTACATGTGGAAACAGAAGGATTTAAACAAGCCTACATCCACAGAAGATCTGAAGTTAGTTCTCCAAGATGTTTGGAACAATCTCCCTGCAGAGTTTCTTCAAAAACTGTGTGAATGTGGACCTGGAAGAATTTATGCTGCTTTGAAATCAAATGGTGGTCAAACCAAATATCAATTTGATTCTTTCATTTATTTACTTTGCATTTTGTTAATTGATAAAACAAAACCTCTTTACTTTTTCACAGTACTATATATATATATATATATATATATATATATATATATATACATACATACATACATACACACACACTCCCATTCATTTTGATTACTCCTTTTATTATTAATTTTGGGTATCTCGAGTGTTTCTCTTTTTCCCTTCAGATCGGGAGGAGTGCATATGTGACCTCCTCTTCATCCCTGCCTTCCTTCCCCTCCACGCTTTCCTGGTCAAGAGATGAAAGCACACGAAGGGTTAAGTACCTTCTATGTTAGCACTGCTCAGTGGAGACCTTACTTTCTCCATGAGAGCGCCACATCTCTCTCCCTTTGCCATTTTTTGCTAACAGCCCTTTCTCTGCATGAAGCAACAATGCCTCATTGTAACCTCATTCACCTCTACCCATGTACAGTTCACAACCATGTAATGCTACTGGCACGATGCTCTGTATAATTAATCCTCGCACCACAAGGTCGTGCATCCATTCACTTGCAAGATTTGACTCATGTACACTGTTTGATATTTCAATTGTATCTGTGGCTGCAAGGCCTCCTTCAGATATGATTTATTAAGGGAGTCTGTCAGCTTCGAAACACCCCCAAATTAGAGTAAGCCGTGTATAGTGTAAGTGGTGCTGAGTTCAATTATGTAATTTTTTTACCTTCATTCTAACTTGCGTTCCAACGCACCGGAAGTAAAGTGCACTGAGAGGACTCCTGAGCTCACGAACATAATTGAGAGGACTCATAGAAGAGTCCTCTCAATGCATTTTACTGCTGGTTTGTTGGTGCACAGCGTTGGAATTCAAGTGAGTATGAAGATAAAAATTACATAATTAGACTCAGAACCACCTACACTATACACTGCGTACTCTAGTTTGGGGAGTGCTTCAGAGCTGACAGATTTCCTTTAATCACAGTCTTGAATTGCAGGTTTTTTTCACTTTAGTACAAGGTAGAAATTGATCTCTCCTCCATCGGGGGATCCGCTCTTTTTAGATATGCTTGAAAAATACCGTGGTGCAATGGAAAGTAGAGCAATTGCCCATGTTTGCTAAAGGAAAAGTGAAAGGTGGGATGATTGATGTAGACAACCACTCCACTTCTGCCTTGCACCAGTTTTGATAAATCTCCCTCAATGTTTTAAAACCACATCTTGCCAATTACTATTTGTTAATGCATTTTATTATTTCAAATATTTGGGTAGGTTCTCACAAGGCAATCTGCAGCATGTCAATTATTTCTACAGATTATCACACTGGAATTCACCCTTTTGTAATGCAAAGGTTGGAATCCACAGCAGTCTCCGACAAATTCTGATTTTGCAGTAGATTTTTCCCTTCCTGTATGGACCGTGAAGAAATTAAAATGATATTGAGAGACTCCAAGATATAAATGTTGTCACATTGCCTAGAATAATCAATCAATGTTTAGTCAATAGAGAGCCAACATCTGGGACCCCATTGGTAAGTGTAGTGAAGGGGCTGGAGTGCTTTTCATCTTGCTGTACTTGGATTTGGAGCTCATCCTATTTGTGACCTTTCTCTATTCTGAACGGTGGGCCAACTAAAGATAGGCCCTCAATGTTTGAAGTCCTAGAAAACCCTTTTTAAAGAGGATCTATCACCAAAATGCTTCTTTTCAGTATACTGTGCAGCCATCACTTTCATCTTTCAAAACAGTTTAAATAAAAGTTTTATCTGAAGAATAGTAGTATCAGAATATTGAAGGCTGTTTAAAGCACTCTAAAGCACTTTCAATCATGATGTCCAATAAAACGGCAATCAACTGTTAGTACGAACAGTCCCAGCAAAGCTTTGACTGCTATCCCTAGTGCAGGGCCTTTAGAAAGTGATGTATGGATAGGGATTCATTGATCATCAACGTGAGAATACCCTCGTGATCCACCACCATCAGCCCAGCATCAAACATCTCAAAATGTATCAGGTTTTAATGATATTCCTTTAAGTTAAGATTAATGCCTGAAAATTCCAACATTTCGCATGACATTTTCAGTAGCTCAAAGAAAGGATGTTACTAAAGATGTCCATGAACATTAAACGCATCCGACTATTATTCTGACTGTCCCTCGAAATCTGCCTGGGATGTCAACATGTGTGATCCCTCTTGAAAGATAAAAGTCCGCTGCCAGATACTTATTCACCTCTCCCCATTGAAAATGCGTGTTTAAAAGAATAGCTGTTGTTTGGCTGACCCTTTTTGAAGTTGTATGGGCACTTTACTTCATGTTGGACATCATGTATCTCATGTCTATGGCCAGTTTTCATCTTTATGTAGTATTCTGCATGAAGGTTCCCATCAAAGAAAGTAAGCTAGTGATCACACCTATCTTACATTTTGAGAGACTTTCTCAGTAAAGTTGCTGACCTGAAGTGTGGTCTCATAGTTTAGAAACACGTCAATGTCTTTTATTTAATGTGAGTTACTCAAGAACATTGCGGAATGACCATTGGCTGTCCGGATCAACAGGAATATAACAACCAGTATATTAATGCTAGGTTGTCAACAGATGTTCTTGTCAACACTCTTGTTATATTTTTAGAATTTTTAGAAAAGCGCCATATGGTAAGTCTATATCTTCCATTAGGAAAAAAAAAAATGCTGTTTCTGTTACCTATCTATGCACTTGGCCATCACCGCTTTCGGGGATCCTTTATATCTGACCCCAAGCAATGGTCCTGCTGATTCTGCTGTTCATGCTATTAAAATTACTGGAAAGCTTGATGGAAACGCTGACTGCACTCCCAGAGAGAGCCGGAGATATCAGTTGCTATTCGATTACTAGTGATTAAATCATGGGATCATTTGCCAGAGATTTGGAGAATATGTTGAAGCCCTAAGAGTCCCTACACAAATAAATTTGACACCGGTTTTTCTACCCCTTAAAAATGCCAGAATAAGGCTACATTCACGTCTCTGTTGTGTACTCCGGTAGGCTGTTTCAGCCGGACACCACTGGCTCCCTCATTTACTATAATGGGATCCGTATAAATGGCCTCCTGCCAGACAAATTTCGATATTTCTGCAGCAAAAAGTTGGCACACAATGGAGATGTAAACATAGCCTAAACACTTACTTTTTTTGGACATCTGCTGTTTTTTTTTTTTTTTCTGGCTTCCGACTTCATACAGTGTGTCTTACCACAGAGCTACAGCATGTTGCATTTTTGAAAAGAAGCCAGAAAGACAAAGAAAACCCACCTAATTAACAAAAACACTGGTGGCAAAATCAGGAGCTGACGTTTTCACCACACAAATGCTGCAAAAAATGCCAATAAAAACGCAGAAGTGCATGTGAATCTACCCTAAACTAAGCTCATGTCTAAATACTGCTGCCTGAGTCAAAAATTAGAACCTCTTAGGCCTAATTCACACGTCCGTAGTATGTTGCGGATCCGCAACACACCTTGCCACCAGCCCTATAGAAATGCCTATACTTGTCTGCAATTGGAAGATCGGCGGCGCACTCCCCAAATGCGGATAGCACAGTGTGTGCTCTCCGCATCCATCACGTCCCCATTCAAAATGAATGGGTCCGCACCCGTTCCGCAGATTTGTAAAACTGGTGCGGACAAACATTGCGGACGTGTGAATAGGGCCTTAAATGGCTTTTTTTGTTGTTGTAAACTTTTAGAGTATAAAAGTTAACCCCTCCCAAATATATATTATAAAAAGCATTCTCTTACTAAACGGTGCTCACTTTACAATAAAAATCTTTTTGACCAGCGGTAAACATTAATAATAAGTATTGAACTTCAAGATGGTACTATCATTAAAAGGGTTGTCCAGGATTTTTATATTGCCTGGCGGTGCCGTGACACCCCCCCATCCCTGCTGAGTAGCGGTGGAAGTACACAGCTTCATACACCGTGTAGTGGACAGAGCTGGGTACTGCAGCTGGTCAGCGACAGCTGATCTGCGGGGGTGCATGGTGCAGATCAGATATCGATAGCGCCAGTCCTGAGGAAAGGCCATCAATATCAAAATCCTGGACAACCCATTTAAGAATAAAATGTTAAAGAACTTTAAAGCAGTCCTGGCGTTAGGCTACAGAATGCTGAGGCAGTGCATGATCCCCTTGCACTAGAAAATGTCTTAACCTGTCAGGATTCATCAATAAATCTCTTTTCAGAGCTGCTACTTTTCCACTCATTCAGAAGAAATTAACTAAAAGACACATGGCTTCGTCTGTGTGATTTCTTTAGGCCAGTTTCAGACAAATGTGTGCAGTCTGGAAAAACAGTCCGTGTGATGGCCACATTTTCTGGACCAACCAAGGCTCGTCTGACCTGCACTTACAGCATTATAGTGACTTATGATGCTGTGAGTTCCTGCACAACCGCAAGTCTACTGTACTGTACACAGTCGAACAGGAGATAAGAGCATCGTGAATCACAATGATGCTGTCAGTTTGGTTTTAGACTAGCCTTAGTCCTTCTGGGAAATGTGCCCATCACACCGACTGTTTTTCCTGTACCGCACACGTCCGTCTGAAACCGGCCTTGGGCCGCATACGTGTTTCATCCGTGAAGGATCCGTGGTTGGTCCATGTGTCCGTTTTTACCATCAGTGTGTCATCCGTAATTCACTGAAGTTGCTCAACTGAAAATTAATTTCAAAAGAATCTTCTATTAGGGCCCTTGCAGACGAGCGAATGCACTCCGTGTTATCCGCAGCAAGAATGAGAGCCAAGCTGTGCACGAAGAGGCACGAAGCAGTAACATGATTGATAATGCTCCGTGCCTCCCTGTGACCCTTTTACTACAAAATCACCGTGACAACTTTATCTCACTGTGATTTTTTAGTAAAAATGTCACACGGAGGCACGGAGCAGTATCTATCATGTTACTGCTCGTGCCTCTGATGCCCACCGCGCAGCTTGGCTCTCATTCTCGCTACAGATAACACGGAGTGCATCCTCTCGTCTGCAAGAGCCCTTAGTCTGCAGTGAAAAACGGACGCACCACAGATGCCATCCATGTTGTGTGCATGATTTTCACAGACCCATAGACTTCAATGGGCGTGCTTGGTCCACATCACGGATCAAAGTAATGCATGTCTCCGTGACTTTTTTTTTACTGACCCACGGTCAGTAAAAAAATACTGAAATGTGAACAGACACATTTAAATCAATGGGTACATGTTCTGTCCGTGGAAAATGCGGACAGCACACGTCAGTGAAAAACAGAAATGTGGACGAGGCCTTAGGGTTCATGCGCACAAACGTTTTTGTTTTTTCGTTTTTTTGCATGCTGTATACGGAACCATTCTTTTCAATGGATCCGCAAAAAAACGGAAGGTACTCCATATGCCGTTTCCGTATTTCCGTTCAAAAATAAAACATGTCCTATTATTGTCCGCATAACGGACAAGGATAGTACTGTTCTATCAGGAGCCAGTTATTCCGTTTAAAAAAAAACGGAATGCACACGGACGTCATCCGTATTTTTTGCGGACGGCAAAATGCTTAAAAAGCCATACGGTCGTGTGCATGAGGCCTTGGGCAGAGATCTTAGCTTCTTGAAGTGACTTGAGTTGGACGATTAAAACCAGATTTTTTAGATTTTTATATAGGTGCGTTCTAAACATCCTAGAAATGAAGACGCATCACTAGTGTTACACGTTTTAATAACTTACTCTAGGAATACAATTACCTCCACTATGTATGTGACAAGTATTAAACTTTGATAGGGGGATTTTATCATTTGCGGTGGTTTTGGGGTCAGTTTTAAGTCTTTCTTTGCTTTGTGAGGTCGCGCCAAATTAAAAAAATGGCTCCCTTTAATAATATATTAAGTGCAATGTGGTGTACGCCGGTCTATAAAAGTACACCAGGGGGTTACCTGGCGTGGAAATGGGACTTTTTTGCAACTTTGAAAAAGTTACACGTCATAAATTAAGACTTAAAGATGCTCTAATCCTGAAATCCTGACCTACTTTTTTACTTCACTTCTAACAGCTGCAAGGCTCACCAAATGTCACAAAAACATGTGCCAAATGTAACACGGGCACCAACTGTGACCTTTTTACACCACAAAAGCAGATTTGAATCCTAGCCACGGAACATTTGAATTGCTCCCTTTTGTACAGGTAGTGATTGTGATCATGGATACAAGTTATGCCATTTGTATGTGCTGCCTATTGTAATCCTGCAGGTCTGCAGAACTTTGCTCAGCTGATTGTCTAGGCATCCGGAGCATAGAGGGAAGCTATTTTTCAGCAGCTATTAAAATCTATAATTATGCGAAGTATCTGCTCACTCACTCACAGGGGTCAAAAGTAGAAAAGCAAACCAGTGTACAAGAAAGCGACTATGATAATACCCTTCATGATGCAGAGCTGGAAGAAACGAGGTAAGTCTGAAATGTAGTCATTAAATATTTTTAAGAATATGTGCAACTTTGCAGCCATTTATTGAGCCTAAGGCCCCTTTCACACGGGTGCAATGCGTGAGATGGACGCATTGCACCCGCACTGAATCCGGACCCATTCATTTCTATGGGGCTATGCACATGAGCGGTGATTTTAACGCATCATTTCTGCGTTGCGTGAAAATCAGAGCATGTTCTATATTGTGCGTTTTTCACGCAACGCAGGCCCCATAGAAGTGAATGGGGCTGCGGGAAAATCGCAAGCATCCGCAAGCAAATGCGGATGCATTGCGATTTTCCCGCATGGTTGCTTAGCAACTGGACCCGATCTTTATTATTTTCCCTTATAACATGGTTATCAGGGAAAATAATAGCATTCTCAATACAGAATGCTCATTAAAATGTGGATTAAGGGGTTAAAAAAATGAACTCCCCTTATCCACTTTATCGCGTAGTTGCCGATCTCTTCTCTCCAAGCATCAGCTGCCATCTAAAGGACCTGTGGTGACGTCACATCACATGGTCCAATTACATGGTCCATGTAAGCCGACAGCTAATGAATGAAGAAGAGATCGGCAACTACGCGATCAAGTGGATGAGGTGAGTTCATTTTTTTTATTTTTAACCCCTTAATCCACATTTTACTAAGCATTCTGTATTGAGAATGCTATTATTTTCCCTTATAACCATGTTATAAGGGAAAATAATAAAATCTACAGAAGACTCAACCCAAACCCGAACTTCAGTGATGAAGTCCGGGTTGGGGTCTGGGTACCAAACATGACTGATTTTTCCCCACACGCGTGCAAAACGCATTAAAACGCTTTGCACTCGCGCGGAAAAATCACGCATTTTCCCGCAACTCACCCACCTCTGATCCGTGTGAAAGAGGCCTAAATTAAAAAAGGTTAGATTGGGTTTAAAATCTGCCACTGTAAAACACTGTGTACCTTACCATTAGCATCCTATTGATCCAAATGGGGATTTATACTGTAGTTTAAAGAAAGTACTCACTAAATCAATCCTATAGATGGTGTAAATTATACAGGCAGTCTAGACTTGCACCAGCACTATCTCAGTGGCACAGGCCGGATGATGAATGTAATGCAGGAATAGATACCTTGGTCTAACTTTATGCAAACTATTGTTTGGCTTAGTTTGCACACATAGTTTTGGCACAAAATGTTGCAAATTATGCCACCTCCCCTTGGGCTATGTACAGATCATTTCTCTCGCTCTAGATGGACCAAATTTGGCACAATTTAAGCCAGAATCTAGGTGTACACATATTAGGGAGAGTTCCTATCTGTTTCATTTTCCATTCTTCTGATCTGTCAGAAGAAAGAAAACCGTAAAACAAACTGTAAAAACAATGGATCCTGTGCATCAGTTATGCACAGAATCAATCTTTTTAAACAGGATCCTGTAGGAAAAAAAATGGATCATGTTGCACATTTGGCATCCATTTGAGACCTATCCGTCAGAGATCCATAAAAAATAAATAAAAAAAAGGTACTGCATGCAGGACACTTTTTTTCCGTCTAAAATAACGGACCTCTGACGGAACAGGCTCAAATGGATGCCAAGTCTGCATAACAGATGCACAGGATCACATGGTGTGCTGTCCGCATTTTTTGCGGACCCATTGAAATGAATGGGTCTGCATCTTATCAGCAAAAAAACGGAAAGGACAAGGAAACAATATACGGTCATGTGCAAGAGGCCTTAAAGAGGACCTTTCATCACTTCTAAAGATATTAACTAACGTATGCTCACATGTAGAGCGGCGCCCAGGGATCTCCCTGCACTTACTATTATCCCTGGGCGCCGCTCCGTTCTCCCGGTATAGGCTCCGGTCTCTGTGCTCACAAAGTTATAGTAGGCGGGGCCTGCCCTTCATCTCCTTCTCCCAGGCTGTAGCGCTGGCCAATCGCAGAGCAGAGCTCATAGCCTGGGAGAAAAAAAACTCCCAGGCTATGAGCTCTGTGCTGCGACTGGCCAGCGCTACAGCCTGGGAGAAGGAGATGAAGGGCAGGCTCCGCCTACTATAACCAAGTCCCCGCCTACTATAACTTTGTGAGCACAGAGACCGGAGCCTATACCGGGAGAATGGAGCGGCGCCCAGGGATAATAGTAAGTGCAGGGAGATCCCTGGGCGCCGCTCTACATGTGAGCATCGTTAGTTAATATCTTTAGAAGTGATGAAAGGTCCTCTTTAATGCTATGTCTGTCTGCATGACCTTATTACTAAAGAGTGATGCCTTATTCACACGTCAGTGTTTTCCATCAGTGATTGTGAGCCAAAAAAGGATTGGAGCCTACACAGAGAGACAAGGTATAAAGATCTGCATCTGGTCTGTGTTTAGAGCCGCACCTGGTTTTGGCACAAAATCAATGATGGAAAATCACTGACCGAACACAGACTGTGTGAATATGGGCTTATATACTAATAGCATTCTGTCAGTATAATTCTGTAGAAGTAAGGTCATGCAAAGACACACAGCATTATAATGCTGTGCACTCTTGCAAAACGAACAGTGTCCATAAGGAGAAATCACGCTCATGCATGTGGCGTGATTTATGCACAGAATACGCTCATTTGAAAGAGGCCTTAGGGTATGACCACACGGCACGGCTCGATGGCCATTAACAATACAAACCAACTGTCATGTCTTCATTAAATTAACTGGAGATCACTGCACAGTACTTAACTGCACGGTGGCTGTGACACAACCGTGCCATATGGTCGTACCCAGGAATGAGTGAAGCGAGCTTCGGATTCTAGATCCGAGGTCGCTTCGCACAAAACTTCGGTTTAATGCTGTACGGAGATCCGTCGCCGTACAGCGTTAAAATGTATGGCCTCCAACAAAGCGAAGTCAGTTATTCCCGAAGTGTCATGAGACTTCGGTATTTCATTTTTAAACTGAAAAGCCATTTTAAAACTTGGATCTCAACTCTGCTTCGGTTCTAACTAGTACCTCGGAACCGAACACAAGTTTGGATCCAAGTTTTAAAATAGTTTTTCAGTTTAAAAATCAAATACCGAACTTATTCACGGAATAACTCACTTCGCCTCATTGGAGGCCATACATTTTAATGCTGTACGGAGACGGTTCTGTGTACAGCATTAAACCGAAGTTTTGAGAGAAGCAACTTCGGATCTAGGATTCGAAGCTCGCTTTGCTTGTCCTTAGGGCTCATGCACACGAACGTATTTTCTTTCTATGTCCGTTCCAGGTTTTTTTTTTTTTTTTTTTGCGCACCATATGCAGAACCATTTACTTCAATGGGTCCGCAAAAAAAACTAAGTTACTCCGTGTGCATTCTGTTTCTGTATGTCCGTATTTCTGTTCCGCAAAAAAATTGAACATGTCCTATTATTGTTCGCATTATGGACAAGGATAGGACTGGTCTATTAGGGGCCAGCTGTTCCATTCCACAAAATACGGAATGCAAACGAATGTCGTCCTTATTTTTTTGCGGACTGCAAAATACATACGGTTGTATGCATGAGCCCTTAGTCATACCCTTTTCACACTGGCTGATGTAAAGTGAATAGGGGATAAATCCTCCTTCATTGCATTTTGTCATTTTTCGAGTGATTGGTGGAACATTTACACAAGCCAATTATTGAGAATCAGTGTCTGTACCCGATAATTGGCCTCATTATCTGCATGTGTTAAAGGGCCCTTAGTCATCTAGAACCAGATTATGGCATTGTGTTAGATCTATTGCAAAAGTTTGCAGATTCCATTTACAAGCTGCTTCTGAGAAGCTTCAGAACATCATGTATGTGGCTAAGCCAGTTAAGCACAGGAAATTAGTAATGTAATTTAAAAATCATGGTTGTCCAAAGTAATCATTCTTCATTTAGAACATGAATCTGGCCTGAATATTTGCTCACTTTGTTAATTTATTTTCTTTGAATGAAAGATAATAGTGAAGAGGAAATTATTATTATTTAAAGCACAGCAGAATATCATATAATACATGCTATTATTATACAGTAATCCTTTTCTAAGCCTCCTCTTTCTATGCAGTTCAAGTAGAAAAGGGAGACAGAGAAGCCTGCCCTGGCATGGAGAAGGCTCCATTCCAGAAATGGATGACCCTGATGTAGATGCAAGCTCCACTTTGCCCAGCACAGAGGATGTAATTCGGAAGACTGAACAGATCACCAAAAACATCCAAGAGCTGCTTAGGGCAGCACAGGAAAACAAACATGACAGGTAAGTTCAGTTTAGATGGACCTTCATGTAGGAAAGGACCATAACATATAGCCATATACTGTACTATATAGACATCAATGCAATGTGTTTAAGCTGTAACTGCTACAATAATGGAAACCTTACTATGAACATTGATGCTGACATACAAATACATATGTGGGGCGGAAGCACCTTGCCATCAAATGCATTAAGGGGAGGGGGCAAAACTGGTCACCAGGGCAGATTTTCCAATCGCTATTGCAACTTGGTCACTGGGCTTTGTCCAGCCTTAAGACTTCAGTATTTATAACTAAGCTAAGTTCTTGGAGATTGGTGCTATGTAGCAGTGAAAAGAAAGTGTACACAACGGTCAGATTTACAAATTCCAGACCTGAAGCTTGACAGTGATTCAGTGTGATACAGCAAGCAGAGTCAGAGACAGAGCAAATGTACCAAACTGAGAAGCTTTCATATCCATTTGATCCTCCACACGTTTTACCCAAAAGTGGAAGAGAGCTGCAGACCTTCTAGATTTGATTCCAGAGAACAAAATGGAGGTCTTGTGACTTTTCTGTCACTTCTGGAAGGAGGGAATATGGAAAAGTTCCAATAATACCTAAAAATGCTGGAAGCTAACTGTCTAAAGATATAGAAAGCAAGCCAACATATTTGTAACGTAACGTGAATTCTAAAGATTTGACAATGAATAAGCTTACGCAGGCTTAGTGGATAAATATATTTACTAAGTGTGATTAAATACGCGATGACACAAACAAATCACATACAGAATAATAAAAAGTAAATAAACATCACTAGCCTAAATATGCAACATGCAATATGAGGTGGAGATTCCGTCGTTCATGCTATAACCCATGGTTGTCTACCATGTTGTAACATATGACCGACACCCCAGGGTGTTCAAGAGATAGGGCAAGTCATACTTACATCCTACCTAGGATGAAGTCTTCAATGGAGTCTCCTCAGGGAATGTGTCTCACAGAGTTTAAAACGGTTATCCCCTGCAGTGTGCAGCGCGCATGTCTCTGAGATCACTCAGGAATGTGGTCTTATCAGCACAATGGGAGATGGGTACTATCTCTAACCCCCTTAATTACAAGGAAAACTTATATAACAACTATACAAAGTATTAAACAGAATTAAAGGGGAGAACCAATCAGTACTTAAAAATACCCTTATAATACATTACATGCTGTAAAAAAAAAAAAAAAAAAAAAACGAAAAAAAACCCATACAGAAAAAGTCTGCGGAAACCAAACCTTTCTTGCCCATAGGTTTTGTTGTTGGCGCAGCTTAGCCCCAACCAAGTGAAAACTATACAAGCATATTGTCACACACTGTTGTTGTTCTAGTACTTCCCAGATCACAAAAGATCCTTCTAGTATTTCTCAGTTTTCTAGTTTTTTTTACAGCATGTAATATGTTGGCCTGCTTTCCATATCCATTCCATATTTTAGACCGTTGGCCTCCATCATTTTAGGTATGATTGGAACTTTTCCATATTGCGGTTGTGTGGTGACTGGAACTGATTTCCACATGGCAAGAGCTAATGGTCAGTGCACTGAATGCATCACATAGCATAATTTGCCATCCACATTAATAGATAAAATAGTACTTTCTGCAGTTATGTTGCCCTCGGAAGGCTAATGTTTGTCTTTTTCGGCTTGTAGTAGCTCTTAGCACAGTCATTGTGGTGCTGCACAGGAGAATACAACAGTTTAAAGTCTAAAAGCTTATTTTATGCTATAATATCTACGAGCAGCATATTGTCAGATATTTCTACCATTGTGATGTAGAGTATCAACATGGTTCCTCAATCTAATGGCAACTACAAAATACGTCATGTAATCTATTGTGTTGTGCTGCTTTCCTATGTTATTCCTATTTGCTTTCTTTTAATACTAACTCAATCGTTAAGTATTTCACAGAATCATCTCTATATTGACATTTTGTTCTTCTGTCATGTCATCCGCTTATTCTGAAACAGGCCCTTTGAACGTGAAAGTGTGCGCAGGCTGAGGCATAGCCTTGGTTGTTTTAGCACATTGGTTCCTTGGGCAGAGAAAGCCCCACTGCAGCCATTGACCCTCCAGCAGCCAGACTCTACCTCCTGGTACTCCGGCCTCTGTCCCTGTTTCCCAGGCACAGTGACCTCTCTCTTTCTGTTTTTTTTGCCTGTCTCTCTTTGCTGCAAGCTGTCATGCCCATTGGTGGAAGTAAATTAATGACCAATAAATCCAGTCCTCCATACACTCGATTACATGAAAGTGTAATATGACAATTGTACTTTTTCCTGTTTGACGTGGCTTTCATCTTGCTGTTCACACCGGCAGAATGAATGCGCGTCCTGTTTTTTTCTTCTACCTCTGGTCTGAACACTCACTGCATGCTATAACTGTATTTCCTGACGGGTGCATACTACTCGCCATGGTTACTAATTGCAGGCTTTTCCTGTCGGCCGTTGTTTTGCTATATAATGAAATATAATTAGTAGTTATAGGAAGTGCTCCCACCATGCATTGTTTGGAGCTCAATACCATAGATATTAATGAATAGCTATTAACTTACAGGTCCCAGAGTGCAGTTATAGAAGGCATAGTCATGTTTCCTTCTGTATCTCTAAGCACTTAATAATTTCTTTGGATGCATTTTCAGATTAACGCTGGGTTCAGACCTGAGCGTTTCTGAGACGCGCGTTTTTGGCAATAGTAAACGCGCGTTTTACGCGTGTTTGTGTGATTGACTGCAGTGTTGTCCAATGACCAAATATCCCTGTCTATATGAAGTTTGGCCTTTCCAGCATATTGCAAATTCATAAACGCGCGTTCGAACGCGTGTTTTCAGTGTCAAAAACACGCAAAATACAAGCGTTGCGCGTTCCCATTGAAGTCTATGGGCCAAAACGCACGACAAACGCCCCAAAAAAAGCTAAAGTACTTGTTTATGCGAAAATGTGAACCAGTCCCATAGGGAAGCATTGGTTTGCATCTGCTATGCGTTTTACAGCGCGTTCGAGCGCTGTAAAACGTGCAAGTGTGAACTGAGGGTAAGGGCGCCTTCACACACCCGTATATTTGGGTCCACATCCGTTCCGCAATTTTGTGGGACGAGAGTGGACTCATTAAATTCAGTGGGGCCCGCAAAGGATGCGGACAGCACACAGTGTTCTGTCCGCATCCGTACTTCCGTTCCACAGCCCTGCAAAAAAGATAGAACATGTCCTATTATCGTCTGCAATTGCAGACAAGAATAGGCATTTCTATCATAGGGCTGGCCATTCTGTAAACGGCCGTATCCATGTGTTGTGGATCGGCAAAAAATGGATACGGTCGTCGGAATGAGCCCTAAGGGGATTTTTTTTTCTCAGATGTGCTGTATATACCATTATGTGCAATTTACTAATGCACTCAATATAGCTCATTGCTGCTGTCTTCTTATGTGAAGCACCACCGCTCTAGCCAGTACAGTCTGCTCCATAGACCGGATGGTGCTCCTGCCCTAAACATGGCTACAGATGGAGGGGCGTGACCAGATTCGTACTTCAGCAGCTTCCCGTGAAAAACGCTGTGCCTGAGAAAATCTCAGTGTGAAGAGGCTGATAGATTTGTCGGGTCACCTAATGATATTTACAGCACATGTGTAAAAACAGAAAGTCGCTAGCTCCTTTAAGTAAATGGAATTATGGATGGTTCTCATACAGAGTGCTACTTGTGATGTCACCTTTTAGTTCAAAGCCATATAAATTGCTGCTACATTCAGCACTGTTTAGTGTAATCTTTAGATGTTTAGAGCCCAACATCTCTCAGTACTTCAAGTTTAATGTCTAATTCCCAGTATTACACACACCTTACAATCAGAGAGGTCCTGGAAGCTGAGCTATGGGGAGATGCTCAACTGGGACCATGCATTTGTAGATCCGGCGAGCCAGTAGTGTTTTGAGTCACATTTAAATTTCTTGGTTTGGCTCGAGTTAGGATCATGACTGACTGCCCAGTAGCAATCATCACTAATGTATGGACATGAATGATCGTTACTACAATGATTTGTCAGCAGCACATCTCCACTTACATAGGGCAAAGTGCTGCCAACAGACAAGGATTTGTGGTGCCACACAAAAGTTGCAATCACCTGACAAACTAGTAATTATTGGGAACCAGCATTTGTTCCCAATAATTGCCCTGATCCTTGGCCGTTGTAAAAGGGCCCCTAGGCTTTAATCTACTTTTAGTATACTTAAGGCCTCATACACACGAGCATATGTGTTTTGCGGTCCGCAAACCTCGGATACGCAAAACACGGAAGCTGATCCGCATTCTGTTCTGCAATTTACGGAACGGAACACGGCCCATTGTAGAAATGCCTATTCTTGTATGCAAAACGGACAAGAATAGGACATGCTCTATTTATTTATTTTTTTTGCGGGGCCACGGAACGGAGCAACGGATGTGGATAGCACACGGAGTGCTGTCCGCATCTTTTGCGGCCCCATTGAAGTGAATGGGTCTGCGCCCAAGCCGCAAGATATGCGGCTCTGACGCGGACCAAACATACGGTCGTGTGCATGAGGCCTAAGAGAAAAGAAAAAAAAAATGAAAATACAGAAATAATTTATTATAAATAAACTGTTAAATGCCTTTATTTATAATGGCTCATTTTGTCTATGGGGCATCAGTGGAGGAACTAAAATGGCATTCTCATACAGGCTGTCCTGCAATGTCATTGGGAAGACGGATTCCATGTCTAGGAATCTGACAGCAGCCATTTTAATTTCTCCTCTATCTTTCCCCTAAACAAAATGAGCCACTATAAATAATTAAAGGCATACAGGAGTTTATTTATAATATGTTTTTTCAGTATTTTTTATTTTTTTTCAGTATTTTTTATTTTTTTTCTTGGAGAACCCCTTTAATAGAAGACATGTTATTCAAAGTGGTTCTCCGGGCTTTTACTATTGATGACCTATCCTCAGGATAGGGCATCAATATGAGATCGTCAGGGGTCCGGCACCCCTACCAATCAGCTGTATGAGGAGACTGTGTGCACAGTGCGCACGTGCCGACTCCCTTCTCTCTTTATGCTCACCGTTGCTGTCTGTGGCAAAGCAGCAGCGAACAGGAAGAGAGATGGCACGTGCTCACTGTACGTGCCTTCACCTCATACAGCTGATCAGTGGGGGTGCTTTGTGTTGGACCCCGCCGGTCTGACATTGATGTCCTAACCTGAGTATAGGTCATCAATATTAAAAGGCCGGAGAACCCCTTTAAAGGGGTTATCTGATTTCAGAAACATTCCATCCATATGCCAGGCCCCACACAGGTACAGGTAAAATACTTACCATGCTCCCCGTGCCGCTAATGGCCCTCCCACCATTGCTGCTGGGGGGGGGGGGGGCAGCCAATGGAAGGTGGAGACGAGCCTCCGTAGCGTCACCCAAAGCCATTTTTTTTCGGCATCATAATAACAAGTGATAAGGAATTTCCGAACGTTATTCCCACGATCTAATAATATGTTTTTGGCCTCACTGATACGCCTAGTGTAAATATTGTGTGACAGATGTTATAGCGCTGGAGTTCTCCACTTGGTATTATGCTATTAATACTGTGTGTATGCGTTTGAGGTGTTTGCTTCTAATGAATTACTTATTTAGTGCCCCTTTTATGCATGATGTTTAAAATACATAGGATATTGAATATGACGAAAATCTCTTTATTCAATATCCTACAAATACTGAAATCTTCAGTTTGTTATTTCCATAAATGATTGTAATGAAACACGTCAGAGCTTCTCTTCTGACTAAGGGCTTATGCACACAGCCGTGTCCGTATAATACGCATAGCATCCGTGTACACTTCATATTTTTCTCGCTCCCATCAATAGAAATGGCTATTTTCATCTGCAAATATGGACAAGGTCTTCTCTATGATTTGTGAAACAGCCAAAGCCAAAAATACAGATGTGTGCATAGCCCCATAGAAAAGAATGGATCAGTGTACTGTCTTCAAAATAAATTCAGATGTCACACTGATGGTCATGGGCATAAGCTCTTAAGCAAGCAGCTTTATCTTATTTAATAGGTCATCAATATCAGATCAGTGAGGGTCTGACACCTGGCACCCCTGCCGATCAAGTGGTTTAAGGGAATGCCGCGCTCCGAGCGCGCACTGCCCTTCCGTCATTGTTTACCTGCTCGCCATAGCGGTGAGCAGGTGCAATTACAAGAAGCCGTCCCATTCACTTCTATGGAACTGCCGTTCCTACACACTTGAATAGGAATGAGCCGTCCTATTGAAATTAATGGAACAGCTTGTAGTTACACCTGCTCATCGCTGTCGACGGCGAGCAGGTAAACAAACAAGGAAAGGGTGCGCTCACATGGAGCACAGCCTTTCTTTCAACTAGCTAATCAGCAGGGGCGTTGGACCCCCAACTGATCCGATATTTATTACCTATCCTGAAGATAGGTCATCAATATTAAAACCCGAAATAACTCCTTTAATATACTCCTGTTACTTTTAGGGATGAGTGAATCGACTTCGGATGAAACATCCGAAGTCGATTCGCATAAAACTTTGTTTCAATACTGTACGGAGCGAGTGCTCTATACAGTATTAGAATATATTGGGTCTGATGAGCCGAAGTTATTACTCTCGAGACTTCGCATAATAACTTCAGAAATTGATTTATACTGTACTGTACCTTGGAACCGAACCAGAGTTCGGGAAAAGGTTTTTTACAGTATAAATCAATTTTTGAAGTTATGCGAAGTCTCGAGAGACTTCGCGAAGTAATAACTTCGGCTCATCGGAGCACTTGCTCCGTACAGTATTGAAATTAAGTTTTATGTGAATCGACTTCGGATGTTGCATCCGAAGTCGATTCGCTCATCCCTAGTTACAATTATTATTTTTTCGCCCTATCAGACACACCGGTCCATAAGACGCACCTACGTTTTAGAGGACGACAATTAGAAATTATTTTTCATTAGACCTCAGGTCGGACCACCAGTCCAACCCCGAATGCTAATCAGACCTCAGCTGACAGCCCCAATTAGATCCCCAATGTTAATAAGACCTCAGCTCATACCCCAATGTGAATGACCTCCAATCAGACCTCAGATACGAGCAAAATAAATAAGACCCCCCGCCATTCAGACCTCAGATCAGACCCATATGCCTCATATCACATAAAATAAAAAAACACTTACCTCTCCAGACGTTGACGCTCCATTCCTCCTGCTGTGCTGTGACCTGACGTGCACAGCATGAGGTCACAGAGCATCCTCACGCTGTGCGCAGCCACAGCACAGCCGAGGACCAAAGACTTCACCGTTTCCCGATCCTCCGGTACTAGTGAGTGCTTCTGTAATGGAAGCGCTCATTAGTATTCACCCCATAAGACGCTGGGACATTTTCTCACACTTTGGGAGAAAGAAATGCGTCTTATGGGGCACAAAATAGTGTAAAAAAATAAATAAATATATATACACACTGTGTGTGTGTATGAAAAAAAAAAAAATATATATATATATATATATATATATATATATATATATATATATATTACACATACATACATACTCCAGTCATGTTTTGAAGTCCCCTCAGGGCTGTAGTTAAGAAACGACGCTGATCTACAGAATGTAGATGCGATTTTTACACTGCCGGTATTCACTCATTGTAAAAATTTAAAAAAAAATGTAATGGGCTCTTATAATAGTCAACCACCGATGTGCGGGATAAAGATTGGGCAGTGTCATAAAGGTGGTTTAGTGTGATCGCCAAGTAGTATGCTTTTTATGCCACTCTTGGCAGATGGCACAGCTGTGAAGACAATACTGGCCGTCTCCCATGTAAATGAGACCTAGTTTTCATAATCTGTTCTTTGTTTTTGCAGCTATTTACCATGTTCGGAAAGAATACACGTTGCAGTGACAGAAATGGCAGCCCTCTTTCCAAAGGTGAGCTCAGTGCTGTGCACTGCAAATATCAGGTTGGTAACACAGGAGTTGGTGATCATGACACAAAAACCTTGTCTACACCTGAATATCTATATTGCCTCTATAATCATCCAAGAGCAACCAGGTTATACTCTGGAGTCCCTAATGCTTCATATCGTCAACCAGGATAGTGTTGATATGAATTACACCAGGGATGCCCAACCTGTGGCCCTCCAGCTGTTGCAAAAATACAACTTCCAGCATGCCCAGACTGCCTACACCATGGCATGGTGGGAGTTGTAGTTTTACAATAGCTGGAGGGCCACAGGTTGGGCATCCTTGAATTACACAATTCAGGGGTTTTCCAGTGTCTAGATCATGGATTATCAACCCCGGACACTCCAGATGCTCCCAGAATCCTCCTTTCCTAACTTCTATGGGTGTTACAAGAATAGCTGAGTAAGTGTGCATGCTGGGAGTTGTAGTTTCACACCAGCTAGAGTGCCAAAGGTTGTTGATCCCTGGTATAGATAGTGACTGGGGGCTGAGCTGTAATACTCCTGCACAGCCACTACACAGTGGACCAAGCTTTCTGCTTCTGGATCCACCCACTGTGCTGTTTCCAACACAGCTGATCAGTTGGGGGCGTCATACCCCCATCAATCTGATATTGGTGACCTACGCTGAGGATAGGTCATCAATATCGATACATTGGAAAACCCCTTTAATATAATCTTACCGAATACTGATTTTAACTAGTTGCTGACTACTCTTGGATACATAACCAGAAGAGAGCATTTTTAATAGTCTCCAGTTTCATGACACATAGAGGCAATACTGTCTGTACCTTTATCATTTTTTAGGTAAAAAAATATATTGCTCCCCCTTGTAAGATCACATTACACACAAAAAAAAAAAATCTAAATAAGGCAACTCTAGTCAAGTAGATGAGAAGACAAATACTTCACAGAAGTGATTCTTTAGATGGTTCTACAGCGAATGCTGTGTACACATACATTCCTTCCAACTCCTTGTCCTCTCAAATAGCCCAGAGCATGAACAAGTTCGATTCTCTCCTGGTCTTTGATCATTCGCTGAGCTAGCATCCAGTGATTGTTCTGCAGGTTGCACTGCTTCTTCATCCTGGTTCTCCTTCAGTGATCAGCGGCATCATATGATCCCCAGGAAAATAAGGCTCCTTTCACATATGCGTTTTTCCTTTCCGTCCTAGAGTTCCGTCTTCGGGGCTCTAGGACGGAAAGATACTGATCAGGATTTCCCTAATGCATTCTGAATGGAGAGAAATCCGTTCAGGATGCATCAGGATGTCTTCCGTTCAGTACGTGAACGTTTTTTGGACGTCCAAAAATCCGGAAGACATGCCGTAATACCGGATCCGGAATTAATGCCCATTGAAGAGCATTAATCCGGCCTTAAGCTAAACGTCGTTTCGGCGTATCGCTGGATCCGACGTTTAGCTTTTTCTCAATGGTTACCATGGCAGCCAGGACGCTAAAGTCGTCGGTTGCCATGGTAAAGTGTAGTGGGGAGCGGGGGAGCAGTATACTTACCATCCGTGCAGCTCCCGGGGTGACGTCAGGGCGCCCCATGCGCATGTATCACGTGATCGCATGGATCACGTGATCCATGCGCATGGGGCGTTCTGACATCATTCTGGAGCGCCCCGGGAGCCGCACGGACTGTAAGTATACCGCTTCCCCGCTCCCCACTACTACTATTGCAACAAGGACTTTAATAGCGTCCTGGCTGCCATAGTAACCTGAAAGCATTTCGAAGACTGATCAGGATCCTGATCAGTCTTCTAATGCTTTCAGGCGACTTGCGTTCTGACTGATCCGGCGGGACGGAAGTGCCTGCCGGGTCCTCAGAACGCAAGTGTGAAAGAGGCCTAAATTGGTCACTGGAAAGCTACTGTGTCTAAAAAGACCCACCGTCCTGGTGAAGGATTAAAGTACACTGAGCTCCTTCTATTGTTTTATCATCTGCACTCGGGCATGACTACTAAATAGCAGGATCCTAAGCAGCCTAGGTCTTTGTGAAAAAGAACTTCTCTTTTGGACGGTTTTGGTCCATGAAAGACATCCATGAACCCCATTTGTATGTCACAATGCAGGCACTATGCACCAGACATCTAGTGTCCAATGCTTCAAATACATGATGAAACAAAAAAAAGCTATCCTTAAAGGGGTTGTCCAGGATTAGAAAATATGGCTGCTTTCTTTCAGATATTATCCATGGGTTTTGTCTGTTATTGCAGTTCAGCTCCACTGAAGTGAATGAGTCTGAACCGTAGTACCACCCATGCGTTACTGTTTTTGGAAGTAGGTAGCCCTATTTTTTTAACCCTGGACAACTCCTTCAATTGTTTCTGCTGTTGTCACTTCCAGCAAATCTGGATTATGCCTAGTCCGTGGCCTGAAAGACGTCAAGCTTTTGGTTGATACTAGGCTTAATGGGTTTTCTGAAAAAAATGTTTGACGTAACTCTACGATGACCTGTTGTGCTCCTTTCTTGTCTTATTAGAAACCCAAGTCAGACATGGTGAGAACGTCACTACGCCTTCTTACGTCCAGTGCTTATCGGCTGCAAACGGAGTGCAAAAAGACCCTGCCGATAGAGTCCAGTCCGAGCACCGACATTCAGCTGGTGACACAGCAAGTCATTCAGTGCGCCTATGACATCGCTAAGGCTGCCAAGCAATTGGTCACCATCACAACCAAAGAAAACACAAACTAAGGAATAGTGGTCACCTTTTTTTTTTTTCCTGAAGGACTTACATTTTTCCTAAGGTTTTATTTGAGAATTAGGCAGGTTCATCTTAAGACTTCAGTATCAGTATTACTATTTGCATGTGTTACTTCTAAGTGTTTCTCTGGACTATCTTAATTTACCCCACTGCCTTATATGTAAACTTTTCTGCCAGTTTAAAAAGCATTGTACTTCATCTATTACTCAGAGAAGCTTAAAGGGGTTTTAACGTTTTTTCTGACCGTTTTATACTGAGGACCTGTCCTGAAGATACAGTAGGTCACCAGTATTTGATTGGTGGGGGTCCAACAGCAGGGACACCCTTCTTGCAGCTTGCCCTAGACCAGTGACGTCATGGTTAGTGGTCACATGGCCTAGGTGCAGCTCAGTCCCATTCAAGTGAATGGGGCCGAGTTGCAATACCAAGCACAGCCACTATACTATGTACAGTGCTGTGCTTGGTAAGCTGTGAGAAGGCCATGGCCTCCTCAAACAGCTGATCAGCGGGAGTCCCGGACTCAAACCGATCATATACTAATGACCTATCCTGAGGATAGGTCGTCAGTATAAGACTAGGGTTATCCTAGACTAGAAAGTTCATACGCCTATCCTTATTGGTGAGGTCCAACCCCAGATCACCTAAATTAAGGGGCCACCCATCCATTGTTTACAAGGCACAGGCTGTGTATGCTACTGTAGCCCAGTGCCATTCACTTGGATGGGACTCAGTTGCAATGAGCTGCAATACCAGGTACTGCTACTAAGAAAAGTACAAAGCCACGTCTCTTAAACAATGAGGGTGAGCACCGCAGCCCGTTCCGTCTTTGATCAGGCGCGGTGGCAGAAGGGTCCATCACCAATATGATACCTATGACCTGTCCATCAATATTATAGTCCTGGAAACCCCCTTTAATTCCTTGTAATAATTTTTTTTTATCACTGTGACAAAATTATGCCTCAGTTTGCACATTATTCAGAATATTGCTGGGACGCTGTGATCTTTCTTATGATTAGGGATTTAACCTATACATTTATGAAGATATTATCCATTTTGTAACCCTGATAATTTAACAATTTTGTCTTTTAAAGGGTCAGTATTACTGGAATGTACAGTTGCAGGTCCAGCTGTAATGAGTTTTAATCACAATAATATTCATTAAGCACACAGGATGTAACGTTTGCTTCCACGTGATATGACAGAAGTGTCTTATTTTAGTAAGTACTTGATGTAACCATGATGGACATCATCTTAGAGCTCAGCATTTTTACCCCTGCAAATGTATGAATAAATTGACAGCTGGATGTCCCTATGCAGTATGCCTGTTCAGTCAGTGCAGATGTGTAAGGACGCAGCTTATTGACGAGGTATAAGGTCCAGTTGGTGGTTTATTTATATATTTCCAGGATGAATAACAGAGGAACAGCACAACAGAGTTCTACAGACAAAACAAAATACTCCAGTATTATTATATGGGGAATAAAGTATTTTATAAAACAGACTTGTCAGGAGAGCAGACAGATTCTCTTTGAATATAAGTGCCTGTACTGATTACGATTAGAGATGAGCAAATTTCATATTTTCAAATTCGTTCACGCTTCGTTTGCTGGTAAAAGCAGAATTGCGTTATGGATTCCGTTACCACGGACCATAACGCAATTCTATGGCAGAATGTGTTATTCATTCCGTCATAATAGAAGTCTATGGCCTGCATAACGGATCCGTCCCATTTCCGTTATGCAGGGGAGTCCTCTCCTGCATTCCGTTATGGTCCGTGGTAACGGAATCCATAACGCAATTCTGCTGTTACCACCAAACGAAGCGTGAGCGAATTTCATAACATGAAATTCGCTCATCTCTAATTACAATGATTTGTCCTCGTAAGCTTACACGTTCAGATTAGAGGAAATTATTGTGAAAGCCTGAGCATTTTACTAGTGATACGTGTACCGAAGTATATTGTAATTGTGTGTAGTGTGGTGTGGAGCCCTGGTACCCAAGTCCTGGACATGCTGCATCTCATTTAGCACTTGTGCATGTAGATGATGGAATTATTAAAGTGTAGGTCATTTCTTTGCATAGGTGACGTTTAAGATCCATCCACCAACATGCTACCCAGTTCCCCTGCTATGTTATCACAGTACTTGTACTGCAGGTATTAAAGGGGCATTTTCTTACAGCCCTTTTTTATGTATGACGACTAGAAGTTCAATGTTACAAGATTCATCACTATGAAAGAGGGAAAAGAAGCCTGTGTCTTGGTCCATTGGGCTACTTTAACAGATCATATATAAAAAGGCATGAATAATGCATTTATAAAATAAAGGTGAAGTATGTGAGCTCTTATGAGTGTTGAAGAGGTGGGGTTTAGACTTTTGTAAAGAACAACTTTGTGGACACTTCATATGCCTATTCCAAAAAAGACACTGCTGTTTCGAGGCCATTGGGAGGAGTACCATTGTACCACTAACATTTGCAGAAATGACATGAAGACTGATGATTTTCTCAGTAACATTTGTCAGCAGATTTGTACTGTCTAACCTGTTGTACGTGCTCTTGGCAGCTGAAGGCATCTGTGTTGGTCCCATGTTTATATGTGCCCGCATTGCATCATTGTGTCCGCTTACACTACAACTCTGCACTTTCACTGAGCGGGCCAGGCAGTGAAAACATCCTCACGCCTGTCCGTGTCAGAGGACACGGCCGTTAGAGAGAAAGCAGAGCCTTTAGGTGTAACTGAAACGCCCCCGTTGCTCCTAGAGGCTCATTTGCATATATTAAAGCATAATTTTTCTCAGCAATGTGCACACATATGAACATGGGACCAACACAGATGCCTTCAGCTGCCAAGCGCACATGTAACAGGTCAGCCAGTGTCATAGGTACAAATCTGCTGACAGATGCCCTTTAACCTATCTGCACTGTTGATGAGAAAAGCACCGATGGCTTTTTAATGGACATTCATTAATCCTCTACAACGCGGATAAGGACTTGCAATACCTTCATTCTGACTGTAATGTTGGCATGGTCACCTCTGTTTTGTTGTAGATGGACCTTTAGCTAAGGGATAGCAGACTGCTTCCAAATTAGCAGTTAGGACTTTGAGTCAGAGTAGTATAATGGTAAGTGAACCTACAGGAGGTTAGACAAGAAAATTGAAGATGCTGGAAGCTCTATGATCTGTTCCATACAGGACTTCTTCCTCTACTAGTAATGAATTCTGAATATGCTATTGATGTTATTACTATCCACTCTGATAATGTGCATTTACTTTTGCTGGACATAAATGTAGCTCCAACTGAACATGTCTGGAGTTGATCTCTGGTAATCCTCTTTAAGTTTACCTTATAAATGGCTGTTTGACAGCACCCACAGATACTAGTGTGTAAATGTAGCAAACAATGGCTGAATGTACTTTGTACAAATCTAATATCTGAACTGACTGTGCCTGTGGATATCTGTGACTACAGTTCGAGGGATAATCCCTTTAATAAAACAGGCAGTGTAAAACTGACACTAAGGCCTAATTCACACGTCCGTAGTGTGTTGCAGATCCGCAACACACCTTGCCACCAGCCCTGTAGAGATGACTATACTTGTCCACAATTGCGGGCAGGAATAGGACATGCTCTATATTATTGCGGAGCCGCCGGCTGGAAGATCGGCGGCGCACTCCACAAATGCAGAGAGCACAGTGTGTGCTCTCCGCATCCATCATGTCCCCATTCAAAATGAATGGGTCCGCACCCGTTCCGCAGATTTGCGGAACGGGTGCGGACGAACATTGCGGACGTGTGAATAAGGCCTAAGAAGCTGCGTTCAGTTATCGTAAATAGAACCTGTCACCATGAAAATGCAGTGCAGTCTCCAGGCAGCATGTTATAGAGCAGGAGTAGCTGAGCAGATCGATATTTAGTTTTATGGGAAAAGATTCAGTAAAGCTTCTCATTTTATACAATTAAATCTTTCTGATTTCATTCTTCACGGAAGAGGTGTTATCAGTGAGTGACAGCTATCTATGTATACACACGTACACAGGGAGGTGTTATCAGTGATTGATAGTATTCTCTGTGTACATCTATTAGTAACTGACAGCTATCTATGTATACACACTTACACAGAGAATGCTATCAATCACTGATAACACCTCCCCTGTGTACATCTATCAGAGACTGACAGCTATCTCTGTATACACACTTACACAGAGAATGCTATCAATCACTGATAACACCTCCCTGTGTACATCTATGAGTGACTGACAGCTATCTCTGTATACACACTTACACAGAGAATACTATCAATCACTGATAACACCTCCCCTGTGTACATCTATCAGTTACTGACAGCTATCTATGTATACACACTTACACAGAGAATGCTATCAATCACTGATAACACATCCCCTGTGTACAGCTATCAGTGACTGACAGTTATCGCTGTATACACACACAGAGAATGCTATCAATCACTGATAATTCCCATGTACATCTATCAGTCACTGACAGTTATCGCTGTATACGCACTTACACAGAGAATGCTATCAATCACTGATAACACCTCCCTGTGTACAGCTATCAGTGACTGACAGTTATCGCTGTATACACACTTACACAGAGAATGCTATCAATCACTGATAACACCTCCCTGTGTACAGCTATCAGTGACTGATAGCTATCCTATGTATACACACTAACACAGAGAATACTATCAATCACTAATAACACCTCCCCTGTGTACATTTATCAGTGACTGACAGATATCTATGTATACACACTTACACAGAGAATACTATCAATCACTAATAACACCTCCCCTGTGTACAGCTATCAGTGGCTGAGAACTATCTCTATATACACACTTACACAGATAGTGCTATCAGTGATGACACCTCCAATGTACATCTATCAGTGACTGACAGTTATCGCTGTATACACACTTAAACAGAGAATGCTATCAATCACTGATAACACCTCTCCTGTGTACATCTATCAGTTACTGACCGCTATCTATGTATACACACTTACACAGAGAGTGCTATCAGTAATAACACCTCCCTGTGTACATCTATCCGTGACGGACAGCTATCTATGTATACACACTTACACAGAGAATGCTATCAATCACTGATAACACCTCCCCTGTGTACAGCTATCAGTGATGACACCTCCAATGTACATCTATCAGTCACTGACAGCTATCTCTGTATACACACTTAAACAGAGAATGCTATCAATCACTAATAACACCTCCTCCGTGTACACTGAAATCCGAAATGGCAGAGATTTAATTGTATTATTGTATAAATTACAAGTTTTACAAAATATTTTCCCATAGAGCTATATATCAATCTGCTCGGCCCCTCTGCTCTATAACATACTGCCTGCAAACTGCACCGCATTTCACAGTAACAGGTCCACTTCAAAGGGGTTGTCTCATCTGAAATATCATGAGGATATGCCATCAAAGTAAGGGACAACCACCTATCTTCAAAACCAGTCCCCCAATCTGAAGTAGAGCGGACCATGCAAGGGTAACCACTCTCCATTCACCGCTATGGGAGTCTATGTTTCCAGCAGTCCCATAGAGGTGAATAGAGCAGTGGCCACTCTTGATTGCTCTCCAATTATTTCTATGAGACTTCCGAAAATAGCCAAGCTTGCCCTTTTGGCTATTTTCGGAACTCCCATAGAAGTGAATGGAGAGCATGCTCTGGATGTGTGGTGTGTTCTCGTTTACTTTTGGGACCCATTCTGGAGATAGGCGCCACACCTCTCTGACTTTGATGGCATATCCTAGCAATATGCTGTCAAAGCCTGAGATGGGCCAACCCATTTAAATTAGGCTCAACAATATCTGCATTCAATTTTACTTCCTATGGTGCTGATAGATCTTAGGTTTTGTTCCGAATGACTATTTTATTTGGGGGATTTGTGTTAAACTTTTATCCTTGTGCCTGGGGAAGCATTATTTCTGACCATAAGGCTGGACAAAACGTTTAAACTGAACAGACTGACACCTTAGTATGTATTAAATATTCCTGTTAGAGCCTAATTATTTCCTGATGATCATTCTGTTACGTACCATAGGATAAGCTTTGCTCTGCTTGCTTGTGTTAATGCAGCATTACTTACTTCAGTAGAACTTGATAGAATTCTTCTGTACGGTGTTCACCATTACCCATATCCAAATTCAGGGTGTAGCTCCTAAACAAGCTCTGGTTGTAAGAAACTGCAAATCTGCTCCATTCATCTAAGTGGTTAGAAGCGTTCTAAATGTGGTATCCACAACCACTAGTAGATGCTTTATAGCATTATTTACAAAACTTGTCTGTATAGCAATTGTAATCATTTCTTGGATGTTTTAAAGGGGTTGGCCCATCTTGTACATTGTGAGGGGCATATCGCGAGGATATGTCTGATAGGTGTGGGTCCCACCTCTGGGACCTGCACCTATCTCTAGAATGGAGCCTGCAAAGTGAAGGCGAGTGGACCACTCCTGCGCAGCCGCCCTCCAGTCTTTTCTATGGGACTAGCGAACTTTTCATCAGCCCCATAGAAGTGAATGGAGCGCCCCTCTGCTCTTCTTCACTTTGCGCTTTCTGTTCTAGAGATGGGTGCAGGTCTCAGAAGTGGGACCTGCACCTAACCACATTGGGAGCATATCCTAGCGCTATGCTCCCAATATATGAGATGGGCCAACCTCTATAAGTGGTTGTCCTTAAATTTTTTTAGGAGAAGGCTCCACATGGTGTAAAATACTAAAATAAATCACTAGCCTTACTGATTTCTAAGTGGTCATGTAGAGAGGGGCGAGTACCTGGCGGGGGATTGGTGAGGTGATTATAATTCCCTTTATTATATTACACCACGCTGACAACCACTTGCAGAGTAAAAGTTGGTTTATCAGTATTATTGATCAGGATCTGGTGCTAATTTATTACGTGTACTATAAGGCTAGTTTCACACTAGTGGTAAATCCTTCCGGCAGGCTTTCAGAAGACATTATATCCGGCATAGTCTGAAAAGGACGCAGCACCGCCTGGCCCTATTGACTATAATAGGATCTGTCCTGTTCCCAGCATTCCAATCAAGTGCCGGGATTCGTCTGGACAAATACCACTGCAAGCAGTGTATAATGGGGTCCATAGGGCTTCACAATTCTGCCAGATAAAATGTCACTACCATCACAGTTGTATTTTGTTCAAATTTTTTGCCGAAATCTACAAAGGAGGCTTACTGTTTATACCTGCACTGCAAATGTGAATCTGTCCTAAGCAGTATGCTTCACATATATTCATAGGCTGGAATCATAGGTGCATTGTTTTTAACATACAAAAGAGAGGTTTTCTTTTATACTTTTGCTTATTTTTGGATCTTGGCGTAGGCTCACAAAATTGCATTAGTGATTCCACCTTAGGGAGTCTAAAAGACTCCCTTATAGGAAACTGGGATCTCGTGTTTGTGTCCTGTCCCTGATCCATTGTAGAATGTAGATGCTGTTACCTCAATGACTAGCTAGAACTATGGACACGTTAATATGTGCAGCCATCTAAAGATTTTTTTTTTTTAAATAATACTAGCCATAGGCTACTTTCACACTCGCGATTTGTGCGGATCCATCATGGACAAATCTATTCAGATAATACAACCGTCTGCATCCGTACAGAACGGATCTATTTGTATTATCTTTAACATACCCAAGACGGATCCGTCTTGAACACCATTGAAAGTCAATGAAGGACGGATCCGTTTTCTATTGTGGCAGTGAAAATGGATCTGTTCCCATTGACTTGCATTGTGTGTCATGACTGATCCGTTTGGCTCAGTTTCATCAGACTGACACCAAAACACTGCAAGCAAAGTGGAATGGAGACTAAACTGATCCATTCTGAGCGGATCCTTTTCCTTTCAGAATGCATTGGAATGCAAACTGATCAGTTTTGGACCGCTTGTGAGAGCCCTGAACGGATTTCACTAACTGAAAGCCAAAACGCGAGTGTGAAAGTAGACATAGTGGCTGGCTCTTAATGGAATTTTCCTTGGGAATATAATGGGCATTCATGTAGAGAGCTTCTGCTCTCTACTTTGTGGTCAGAGCTGCGGCCTTGGATTGGCTGAGCGGGGTCGTCCAAGCCATTGCTTATGTGTTGAGCCTGGGATCAGAAAAGCAAGGACCACAGCAGCGGTGGGGGATCGGTGAGGTTAGTAATATTATTAACCATTCTGCCCCATTTTGTAGAGTATTCCCCAGGAAAACCCCCTTAACACCATGTAAGTCTATAGGTATCTGGATGATTATCATACAACAAATACAGGCAGAGATTTTTTAGGTAATAATAGGAACAGTTCAATTATAGACAGCCACTGCCATGGTAGATTACATTGTGCTTCCACCCTGGCAAGCTGCTGCATCCTTTTTCGTTTGGTTCCTTCTCGTTAGGTCAGTGTTCAGCATAGAATACACAAGGTACGTGACACATATAACCACTGTGGAAAAATGTTAAACCTCAATCTTTTTCCTCCTATGGTTTGGAATGCCTCCGGTGAAGCATTGCTAAACTATACAGTATTATTAGCACTTTCCCCCATTTCCAGTATGTATTTCTGAATGGAAGAGCATTTTTTGAACATAACCACTTGCATTGTTATTACCTCCAGTGCCAAACGTACCTGTCTAAATATAGAATTATTTTTTTTAGATGTGGAGTTGCCTTCGTTACAGATAGGGAAACCAATCAATCTGAACAGCTTACACGGAGAGGCTGAATTGGGTTTCTTCTTTTTAAGGTTCTTCATACTACTCTTTATGGCATAGGAAATGTAAAGGCTTTTTACAGCCTGTATTTATGTGGTATTATTAAACTATGCCTTTTGGATATTGTATACATTGTTTACTATTGTACAATTTACTTGTGAATTTTAATCTTAGGTTTTTATTTTCAACTTTTTAGTTGTGCAATAAACCGTTTAAGAGTGATCCATTTTCCGACTTTGTCTTCTGTGATCCATTTTCCGACTTTGTCTTCTTGTTATGTCAAGTTAATAAATACAAGTTTGGATTTTTTTCTGTGGTTGGCTGCAGCTTTATTCAAGTGAAATCATGTATTTAACACATAAGAATGAAAATTTCATTCACGTCAGACGTGGATAGCATTAACGAGGACGTGTCGTTTTATTAAGTGACACTGGTCTATAACTCAGATATGTTATATACTTCTTTAAAGGGGTCATCCAACCGCTATAATGACCCTCGCCAATGGCCGGGCATATAGATTATACTTACCCTGGCACCCGCGTCACTCCTCATCCCTGCACAACCGCAGCTCGCGTCAAAACTTCCAGCGACGGGGACAAGCCTCCCTAGCATCGTGGGAGATGCAGTGGTGGCCGTGCAGGGATCAGGGTAAGTATAATCTGTATGAGAGGCCCAGGCATTGGGGAGTTGTCAGTATAGGGATGGATAACCCCTTTAATAGTACCCATGACTGCAGATGCCACTCATGTATGTACGTTCTTATCTTCAGTAATGGAAATGGTAAACGTATCTCAGCTTGTCAAATACTGAAAGATTTGCCCACATTGACATCAAGTAGGGGACCCTCATGTTAAAGTTCCTGAAATCACTGGTTTATTCATCCATCTCTTTACCTGATGCAAAAGTTACTGCTCTGTCCTTCCAACTTTAAACTGCAGCTCTGCTTGTTCAGGTTGACTACTGTGTAAAAACACATACTGTACTCGCAACAGCATCTAAAACATCAGTGTGGGGAAAAAACCTAACTGGGTTGTCTAGTTTAGAAAGCCAATTTCCATATGCCCTAGAAACTGATTATTTAGAGTGGGAAAGACCCTCTGTTCAGCACCCAGAGTGGTTACAAAAAGTGTCTCGCTCTGGAGGATCCGTCCTGTATTACACAGACGACCCATTGATATAAATGGGCACCCTGTAATGCGCAATTTCTCCTGTAGATGAGGTCTAGGAAAACTGAACACTTGCTGCAATGTTTCACCACCGATTGCAGCAGACACTTTAACAGCCATTTGAACAAATAGGCATTGTCCAAAACAGACATCCCCTTTAATAAAAGGGTTCCCAGGCTTTGCACTCAAAACATTACAATTATGAAACCATTAAAAAAACTGATATACAGTCATGGACTGTTTTCTGTTTCTTGATTACCCTTTTAAAGGGGTTATCCAAGACCTATAATGCCCCTCATATGCCCAGGCCCCTCACACAGATAGTACTTACCTCGCTCCCCAGCATCTGTGTCGCTTCTGATGCCGCCACTGCATCTCCCTGTCGTGCAGATGAAAATTGGATAAAAAAAAATAGCGGGTGATGACAGGAGGTTCATTCCCATCGCGGCCCACTATTGGCTGCCTCCCCCACTCGGGGAGCGAGGAAAGTACAATATGAGAGGCCCAGGCATATGGGATGGGGGCATTATAGGCCTTGGATAATGCCTTTAACAAAACAAAAAAGGTAGTGCTTTATGCTTGACCACAGTGAGAACCAATTTAACTGGCTACTATATATGTCTGAGGCATGCCCCTGTTATAGATCACCGTAGTAGAAGTTCAAAATTACTTTCCTCCACAAGGGGTCAGCATGGAGCTAGAAATGTTTTAAATAGTCTTATAAATATGTCCATAATTTTGTATACTACAAAGTATATCTACACACGCAAGCACTCAAGATTAAAAAGTATTTACACGTAAAAGTTGTGGAATGAGAAACAAAGTGTCAAGTTGTAAGCCATAACTACTGTCGACAGTCCGAGTACTTCAGTCATCTGTCATGACCAGGCTGGCCGGGGGCGACTAAACACCTGCAGGCACACAAAAAAACAGTGGGAAAACATTATTGGTATTTCACAAGCAAGCATCTGTCATTTCTGAAATCCATGCATGGTAAAAGTGCATTCAATGCGTAAAACCAGCGTGAATGGCAACTGGTATTCACCAGGGCAGCAGCTCCCTCAACCACACCAAGTTCAGTGGATTGTATTTTCCGGCTCCACCCAGAATAAAAGGAAATGGTTCACCAAAATGCTTTCTTCTATTTCCTGAAGGTGGGCTGAAATCTTGTCTGAGCTGTTCTTAACAGCATTCAGAAAGCATCAAGAAAATAGCTTTACGGCAGCCCTATGGGCCATAGACGTAATGGTCTGGAGGAGACCCTATTGACTTCTATGGGAGAGTTTTCTCGGCATGCTCTGCGACCTGTGCAGAGGCAATTGTACAAGGAAAGAATAGATAAGCTTTGAAAATTACTGATTGTGAATGGTTTATCACGTCTTATCTATACAGAGAGGTGATATCTCCTTATCACTACAGGCAGGATTAGAATAATATATAACTGCAGCAAAGAGATCTGCACAGACCAAGAAGTGGTGCCTATTATTAGGCTTAGTGGCCAGTGGGAAACTGCAGGATTTTATGGTTTTTATACATATCAAACACAACAATAGCTGATCTCAGGGAGACCAGCTACAAAAAACACTGCGGAGCCTCACTTAAGAGTCTCAACACAGCAATCCGAAGTGCAAAGCTCCCTGGGAAACAGGAATATGCAAAATAAATGTGGAGCCCCAGTATTGGGTCTACAACACAATGAAAGCCAGATATCCCTCAAAGGAAGGAAAACCAAGCAAAGGGGTGTCTCCATTACAGAGATCACCAAATCCACCATATTAAGTGGCCCCTATGTCAAGATCCCGCTTTTTTACAAGCTTTAAGGATGTGATGGGGAAAACCTAAGCCAGTTATCCATCCACAGACAGCTATTTCGGGGTGTTGCCCCTCATCAGTGTGGAGTAGGATTCTGACTAACCGGGAGCAATGCCTCGGAGACTACTCAAACACAACAATAGCTGATCTCAGGGAGACCAGCTACAGAAAACACAGCGGAGCCTCACTTAAGAGTCTCAACACAGCAATCCAAAGTGCAAAGTTCCCTGGGAAACAGGAATATGCAAAACAAATGTGGAGCCCCAGTTATGGGTCTACAACACAATGAAAGCCAGATATCCCTCAAAGGATATCTGACATATCGTCAAGAATTCTTAAAAAATATATGTTAAACAAACTTTTTTTTTTTTTTTTTTACAATTTAGGCTACTTTCACACTTGTGGCAGAGGAATCAGGCAATCAGGAACTGCCTGTCAGATCAGTCCATCTGCATGCAAACGGAAAGCATTTGTAGACGGATCCAGATGCGGATCCGTCCCACAAATGCATTGCAAGAACGGATCCGTCTCTCAATTTGTCATCCGGAGAAACGGATCCGTTATATTTTCTTTTCACACTTTTAAAGGTCTGTGCAGACCAGAAGAGCGGATCCGTCAATGCGGTATTATCAATGCTGGATCCGGCACTAATATATTCCTACAGGAATTAATGCCGGATCCCACATTACGGCAAGTGTTCCGGCATTTCAGACGGAGATAAAACCGCAGCATCCAAAACGCCGTACAGTGAACTGAAGACATCCTGAACGGATTTCTCTCCATTCAGAATGCATTAGGAGAAAACTAAATCGTTTTTTTCCGGTATTGAGCCCTGACGACGGAACTCAATGCCGGAAAATAAAAATGCCAGTGTGAAAGTAGCCTTGAGCAATAGGTCATTTTCTGATGACACATTCCCTTTAACATTTAAATGCATAAGAACTGATGACATTGTGGCTTTACCAGGATGGTCACTTTTTATAGTGATTCAAAAGATGGAGTTACACTAAGTCTCAGCAGGGGGGTAAACCCATACAAGCCAGTCTGTAGGTTTGCCCAGTCATTGATGGAGCTTTCTGTGTAAAGGTGGCAACTTTAATTGGCTAAGAGATAGACAAGCAAGCAGTTGTCTACCTACATTTAGCCAATACTAGAACAAACCTTTGCAATCATGTCAGAAATTCTCACAAATGGTTGGAAACTAGTAATTTGCATACAAGAAGAGGGATATTTAAAGTGGTTATGCCAAGTTTTTAAGTACCTCCAAACATACCCCCCCAAATCCACCCTACATGATATTGTTTCCCCGTACTCATGGAGCGTAAGGTCGTGCATGCAAATTGCCGCTCCATTAATTCTCTATGGGAGCATCAGAGATAGCCGAGGACTCCCATAGAGAATGAATGGGGTGGCACCAAAACTAGGCACACCCCCTTCAATGGCCAGCATGTATGGTTTTTTTCTCTTGTCTATAGTTAACCTATCGAAGATGATTGACATTTATCAAGCAGAAATCTGCTACAGCAGCCATAATGCTGTCGCGTGCGTTTACCTGGATGCCTTTTACATCATAATCTATTGTAAAGCATGTTACATAAAGTGAAGAAAGAAAAAAAGTTAACCACTTGTCAAACATGTCTCAACTATATCCACAAAAGTAAATGGGATGAGAAGGAGTCAATGAACACATGAGGATGAAAATAAATCCTCTTGAGTGGGTAGAATACAAAAGTTGCTACAGTGAAGAGAGGATACAGTGAAAATCTGTCAGCAAAAGGTTAAAGGGCTGTACGAATCCAATCAACAGTTTACCTTCTCCTGATAACCCCTCTCCGTCATGATCTCTGCCTCTTGTTCTGCCAAATACTTGTCTTCTTCCTCAGCCAATTTCTCTTCTCTTTCCTCCTCTTCCAGGCGCAGCATGGCCTCTCTCTCTTGCAAGCGCCGCTCAGAAATCTAAGAGATGAATTTTTTGGTATTAGAATAGAATACACCTATTAGAATACAGATCTCAATGACTGCAGAAAAGAAAGGTTCTGGATTGCAGCTGCACAATGAGGAGAACACTTTTTTTTGTATGGACTGAAACCTACCTGTGCCTCCAGTTCCAGCTTTCGAGCCGTCTTCAGTTCTTCCTCCTCTTTCTTTTCTCTAGAAGTCAGTTGCTTGAACCCTTCAAGCTCTCGGATGAGCTGTTCACGAGACTTTAACGATTCCCTCTGTGCACGTTTATTCTGTTCTATCTTCTCCTGAATCTGAAGCTGCCTTCCCGTCAGCACCTGCATAAGGAGACCGCGAAATATGTTCCAGTATTTCCAAAGCAAAATATTAATGTTTCTAACAATCGCTAGAAACAGACTATGGAATATATATACTGTAATGCTCTGCATATACCCAACATGGATATATAAACCGCTGCTTGAAAAACCCTGTAACCCCGGCTCCTCAAATGAAAATGGAACGGATTAAGGCTATTTCCACACTAGCAGCAGGAAAGTCCGTCAGGCTGTTCCGGCGGGTGAACGGCCTGTCGGATCCCTCCTGCCGCTAGTTCTTGTGTGCTCCCAGACTGCCGCTCCGTCCCCATTTACTATAATGGGTGCAGGGACGAGTTCCGGCGGCGGCGAGAGGCCGCTGGACTAAAAGTACTTTTAATTCCTGTATGTTCTCTACAGGATTTATACAAGACTATTTGTTCTAGGAACATGTAGAAAATCCTGCACACTGATAACAGTAAGCACAAGACTATCTCCAATTTAATTTTATCATTCACTTGTAGGTTTTCTGTTCCTTTGAAGTTGCATGCACACACAGCAGAAACCTAAGGCAAAATGTGTTCCAGGAAAAACTATACATGACATATGTGGCTTGAGCAGATTTAAAAATCTGCAGCATTAAATTGGGCATGGGTATGAGGTTTTATCTTCCCTTTCCCTGCATTTTTTTTGTCTCTTAGTCCACTCCAAGTGCACAAGACCCTATGATCTGACATGCTAGACCAGTGATGGGCAACGTGTGGCTCTCCAGCTGTTGCAGAACTACAACTCCCAGCATGCAAAGCCTGTCTATAGCTATCAGCCTACTGCAGGGCATGGTGGGAGTTGTAGTTTAGCAACAGCTGGAGAGCCGCACGTTGCCCATCACTGTGCTAGACCATCAGGAACCTCCGGCACTCCAGCTGTTCACAAACTACAACTCCCAGAATGCTTCATTCACTTCTATGGGAGTTATAAGAACAGACAAGCATGTATGCATGCTGGGAGCTGTAGTTTCACAGCAGCTAGAGTGCCGATGGTTGCTGATCCCTGTGCTAGACGATAAATTATGTTTCATGACTAGAAGGTCCGTAATGTTAGAGCCACTGGCGCTATATACTCTATGAAGCTGCAGTGTCACTGCAATCCCGCAATGCTAAAATACCATGAGAACACTCAAAAAACTTTTTGACACCGCGCTCAGCCTGCCTAACAACAAACTCCCTTACTACTATCCACAGGTACAAGACACCGTAGTATCTACTATAGCGTGAGCAACACGCTGAACCGCTAGAAGTACAAGAATATCCATGACAGTGTCCCGATCAAGGTAGGCTTGTGCGATGTCTTACACGCTACGGTGTCTTGTACCTGTGGATAGTGGTAAGGGCGTTTGTTGTTAGGCAGGCTGAGCGCGGTGTCAAAAAGTTTTTTTGAGTGTAAACATTCCAACATCTCAGTGCGTTCTCATAGGATAGTCTTCCCATGATTCAAAGTGCTCACTCCCATGATAATTATGATATGTATAGAAGTAGAACAACTCGTGCGTGGCCAACTAAATTGGTATGCATGGAACAACTCTAGATAAAGTCAGGTTAAAGTAATATAGAAAAATCTCAAACTTAGGGGTTATTCATATAAACGTGTATTAAACGTCTATTGTGCATCATGGCCCAACTTCGGGTTTAACTTACCCGAACTCGCAGCATCATAGATCCTTATGCTGCTATGATTTTGGGCTAGTGAGACTGAGACCCACAGCCATGACACAGATGAGTAATATGGACATACATAATATGTCCCGAACATGGACGTGCAAATAGCTCCTAAAAGTATGCAGCGTTACCTCTCTCATCAAGCGATTCCGCGCATTCCTCTCTCTGTCCCATTCCGCCTCTCTTTTCTCCCACACCTGTCTGGCTTCTTCCCTAGTAGGAAGAGAGTAAATATATAAATTACAGTATTATAAAAGTATAAAGTACAGAGTATAGGCTCCGCTTCTGGTTTTTATTCACAATCACGAATGGAAATCAATGATCAAACACTGACCGTGTGAAAGTCGCCTAAGTGTTTCTTTACATTGACTTTAATTATTAGGGAAACACAAAAAAAGAGCAATCAACATGTATCAACTTTCTTGTACAAGCTGTTACAATTATGAGGGTTCCATATACGATATGTAGATGTTATTTTACGATGGGATGTGTATTTAATACAGCAATGCTTTAAACTATAATATACTGGCATTTATTAGGGTATTTTGAAAGAGAAATGTTACCAATTGAAAGTAATAGATCTGCGGCTCACTGTAAGGATCATCATATGGTGATCTATGCCCAGTTAAATATACCCATGGGAGCTTGGGGTACTGCAGCCTTAATAGGGATGCTAAAATGCATCTATATTATGCTCATATTTAAGAGGATTTCATTTTATGCCACGACAGACTGAGGGAAGAGTGTGAGACATTAAGGGTCCATTCACACGTCCGTAGCGTTTTGCGGATCCGCAATACACCCAGCCGGCACCCCCGTAGAACTGCCTATTCTTGTCCACAATTGCAGACAAGAATAGGACATGTTATTTTTTTTTTTTTAAAAACCGCGGGCCGAAAGTTCGGGGCCGCGTTCTGGAAATGTGGATGCGGACAGCACACTGTGCTGTCCGCATCCATTCCTGCCCCATAGAGAATTAATGGGTCCGGATCTGTTCCGCAACGTTGCGGAAAAGATCCAGACCCATTTTACAGTTGTGTGAATGGACCCTAAGGAGGGCCGTTACGTGCATTGGGGACCACAATTTGCGGTCCCCAATGCACGGGCAACCTCCGTACCGCCGCCGGGATGAATCCAGACCCATTCAACTTGAATGGGTCTGCATTCGTCCGTTCCGCAAAAAGATAGAGCACGTTCTATCTTTTTTGCAGAACGGAACTACGGAACTGAACCCCACGGAAGCACTCCGTAGCGCTTCTGTAGTGTTGCTTTCCGTGATTCCGTTCTGCATCTCCGGAATTGCGGACCCATTGAAGTGAACGGGTCCGCATCCGTAATGCAGAATGTACACGGAACGGTGCCCGTGTATTGCGGATCCGCAAATGTGGTCCGCAATACGGCAACGGGCAGCACACGTTCGTGTGTATGAGCCCTAACACTGAGGCAGGAATCCTCAGGGACCTGTAGAAATACCGTGCTCCTGCTTCCAAGTGGCACTGAAGGGGTTAAGAAATGTCAGTTTATATAGCAGGAGATAGAGCAGGTACAGCTGCGCACAGGACATACAAACACTATTGGTGGTGATCCGGTCCCTGATGGTGCAGGATGTAAACATGCTAGTGGTGGTGGTGAGAGGCTGACATTACTTTTCAACCTCTTCCATACATATCTATGGATTATGTCGAGGAGCCAAAAATCTCTCCAAACTGGAATAACCTTTTAAAGAGCCACTGTCAGAATAATCAACTCTATTATACCAGGCATACTGCTTCGTAGGGTTCATCGTGCTAATTAAATTGATATCGGTCTTATGGCTATAGGATCAACTGCTGCAGGGGCCGACATAGCTCTTGGAGCACTGCTAATACTACGCCCCTCGGTGCTCAGAATACTCTTCTCCTCCCCTTTAACGGACAGGACTAATAAACCTGTCTACTGGTGCCTGCATTGTGACTTACAATCACTGGTGGTCCAGCATAAAGATGCTATATCCAGTGTGGCAATGTGAATAACAAGGGGTGTTGTTTGCACCAGGAGCGTGTCACCAAGGGGCCCGGCCTTGGTGAAGTAAAGGCCCTAGTCTAGAGATGGGTGGCCACTAAGTTAGTTGGTGGTCACCAAGATAACTAGCTTAGCTGGCTCCAGCTAGTCCAGGGCGGGCTTTTACTGGGAACAGGCAATGTGCTGGGTGGGTGCCTGTTCCCCATGCTCCAGTCCGGGGTTTTGACAACGCCCATGTCCAGGGATGCTATTTAATCCTCTTGTTGGACATGGGTGGGGTCCCACTCTGGAGAGAGTTTTGGAGACAGAGTTTGGCAGAGGCTCTGTGTGAGTGGTCTCGGCCAAGTTAGCTGAGGGGTCACGGGGCTAGGCGATAGCCTGAACTTTGGGGACGCAGTGACGCCTGCAGGTACAAGGGTCACAAGGCCAGAGTCGGGAAGACTACTGGGCCACACTCCCCAAAGGCACTGGACTTGCTACAGTCGGGAGGCTGCTGGACTGCACGGGTGAAAAAGCCGCATGTTGGTACCGTGTGTGAACGATGTTTGTTCAGTGAGGTAGGATTACCCCTGTTTAGTTAGAGCCCAGACGGGCAAGGTGTTTTATTTTGTGTTTTGTCATCTCTGCTATGCCGTGTTCCACAATAAAAGCAATGCTTGGCCCCTAAAGCTGCGGTGGACGACAATCTTTGTGCAAATGATCCCCGAGACCAGAGCAAACCCCCCACATTTGGTGTCGGATGCGGGCAGTCGTCCCTGCTGGAAAAAGGTAAAGTGTTGCTGGGGGCAACGACAGGACAGAGGAAAAAGCTGTGCGATTGCTGTGTTGGAGCTTAGGGCCGGAAGCCTGTTTGTTTGGTGGAGCAGGTCCTGCTCGTGTGGTCCTGGACACTTTGCTGGGTTGCAAAAGAACTGCTGATGATAGTTTGGACTGTTTTTTCCCTGTGTGGCAAGCGGTGCAAAGGTTTAAAGGGACAGAAGCATAAAAGAAAAAAAAACTGACCTGTGGAAAGTTTTTGCTCAAAATGGCGACCTGGGTGAAAGGTAGTCAGGTGTGGCGGAAGCTGCTTATACCAAAGGTGATACCATATGTGAGAAGTGGCCCGGTTTGGCGGAAAACCAAGGCCACTGAGGGTGTAATGGAGCAGCTGGTGCTGGAGACTGATCGGTTGGTGAGAAAGCTGAGTGCAGTGTTGGAGGAGAATATGCATGCCGTTGCCAAGGGCAACCGTCGGGAAGACAAGAAGGTGGAGAGTAGTGCGGTTCCCAGGAGCCTCTACATTCCCTGCAACTGTGCACAGAGTCCTCAAGGGTGCCGCTGGAGTGACCATCCGGGAAAGGTCTGGACCCCACCTCATGTTGTTTCCGGTGGCAATGGTAGAAATGGCCTGGGACGGACGTCATCTTCCGAGACTGCCGAATCCACGACAGGCGGTAAGACTGTTCCTGTTAAAAATGTTGTGACAGTGAGCCGGCGGCAGTTGCTACCTGCCGGGCCGGTGAGTGATGAAGCACTGAGGCGAGAAACTGTCTCAAAAATGAATGACTATGTGAAAAATGCTGTGTCTGAACAGACGGGTAAGCCCGTTGCAGTTGCTGCTTTGCAAGGATCTGCACAGGAGAAGGTTATAGTGTTGCCTAAAGTACCTGTGACCAAGGCTAGATTTGGGATGGCGAAAGTCAGAGATCCCATGCTAGCTCGGGTAAGGGACGGCATGATAGCCGCCCCTGAGACTGGTAGATTATTAAATGTGCGGGACAATTATAGGAATACGGACTATCCCGGGTTCTCACTGAGGGTGAGACTCCCGTGACAACTGGGACTTGTGATCTTGATGCCATAAGTGTGCTCGTACATGAGAGAATGATGTTCTGTGATATTGGGGGCACTGGAGACACTTCTATAGAAAGTGATGAAGCCGCTGCAGAACCTATACCTGTCCCTTTAAATGAAGGTATAAGGGAAATGCGGATAAACCATTGCTTTCTAAGTGAAGTGACCAATAAAAACAGTGAAGCTGATAAGGTGCAAAGTGATGGTACCGTATTGGCCAAAATACATAATGTTAATGCGGATTTTTGTGAAGGATGTGATGATGACATGCCTTTTACATTGCAGGTTATAGACAGGGGAGAAGCGCCCCATGGTGGTAAAAATGTAAAATTTGGAAAAATGCAGATAAATGTCGAGAGCACAGAGTTGGGGGAACCCACTGTAGTGAATGGGCAGGAAACTGTGGCAGGGCCAAAGAGTGTACCACACGTAACAGAGGTGGATGTGCCGTATCCACGGAGTTCTATGTGGGCTAGGGAAGTGTCCAAGGTGGGGATTAGCTCCGCAGTGCCCCTTGAGGGCAGAAATGAGAATGACATGAGCAGTATATATGACGCATGTGCTGTGACCGATAGCAACTCAGAGAGAGAGGCTGCCATGTTGAGGTCTTGCCAAACTGACGTGGTTACTGATAGCAACCAGACGATAGTTATACCTGATGTGACGAGAGATCAGTCGGGGGACGTCAGCCTAGTGTCTGAAGCTCATATCCAGACAGTCTTAGATGACCTGACAGAACAGTACAGCTGCAAACAGGAGGCTGATCTCACTCTCGCCACACAGTCCCTACGCACGATAGTGAAGGGACTAGCCGTCGTCATAGAGTCACCGAAGAAGGCTGCAGAAGGGTCAAAAGAGGAGACCCTGGAAAAGACGAGTGAATTGAAGGGTCTACCGCCTGGTGTCCTGGGGAAGGGAAAAGACTCCATGAAGACACAAAAGTCTATAGTAGACCTCAACCATGGGCTTGAAGAGTCCCTGGGTGGAAATCCCACGGAGTGTCTAAGGAAGGATGGTGGTACTCCTACAATGGCTGTAACACCAGAACAGAGTGAAGAGCAGCTGGAACAGAAGGCCCAAGAGTGGGGCGCTGCTAACAAGCTAGGGCGAAAAACTAAGAAGAAGACCAAGGCCCTCTTCTTGACTAGAGCCCTTGGAAAAGTGCTTAAGGAGCAAGACGAATTTGAGAGGCTGAACAAGCAACTCAGAGCAGAGATGGAAGATCTCAGGAGCTCAAAAGATGAAGTCTATGAGTTGGAGAAGCCTAAGCGTGCTACTGCGCAGCAGGTGGAAGAAAATGAGATGCCTGAAGAGGAAGGTCCTCTGAAAGATGCCAAGAAGTCAGAGCCCGTTAAGAATGGGTCTGGAGGTGGTTGCGCTGTGGTGCTAGCCGAGGCAGAGAAGAAGATGGAAGATGGATCTGCTGAACCAGATGGTGGTGCTGAGGTGGATGCAGAAGCCCAGAGACTCGTGGCAGTGTGTGGCCAGGGCCTGGTCATGAAAGACATTCCCTCTGCTGTCAATGCCTTCCAGAAAGCTAGCAGTCTGCTGGGGAAGAAATACGGGGGACCGACAACCAGTATGAGGGTCCTGTCTACTCCGATGGGCTGGCTCTCCTGAATCCTGCCCGAAAGGAGAACCATATCCCGGGTGATCCTCTGCAGGGATTGCCAGAAGACGACGAATCTGGCGAAGGTCCTGATGTCCCCGGTGCCTCCAACCTTGATGAGAAAGAGGAGGAGGAGTTAAGAAGGAAAGGATATGATGCCATGTCCGTGAAGGATAAGACGGCTAATAAAGTGAATGGAGACTCCAAAGAAACAGAGGCCGAGGTCTTGAAGGGGGAGAAATCCTCGACTGTTCTAGAAACCAAAGAAAAGACTGAAAAAGAGTCTGCTGAAGTGGGGAGTACCACTGAAGACGCAGAAGATTCTGAAACTGAAGCCAAACCTGACCTAACCCCTGTGGGGAGTAAAGGAAAAAGAAAGCTGCTATCTGTTGATAAAATAAAGAGACAAAAAGAGGCTGACATGTCAAGGTCCGCTAAAACTGTGGTAGTTGCTAGTAGCGACCAGGTGTCTCTAGTATGTGACAAGATGACTGGTAGGATAGTAAGCTTCGTGTTTGTGACTAACTGGGTTCTGCTGGCGTGGTTGTGGCAGAATAAAGGGAAGCCTGTGATGCTGGCCACATCTTCCAGGGGGACCGTTGAGCTTGAAGATGGCAAGATAATGCGGGTGCCCTATCACGAGCATCCAGTCGGTACATGTGTTCACCTCCACAGGTGTGAACAGAGGGGGGATATGTGGCAATGTGAATAACAAGGGGTGTTGTTTGCACCAGGAGCGTGTCACCAAGGGGCCCGGCCTTGGTGAAGTAAAGGCCCTAGTCTAGAGATGGGTGGCCACTAAGTTAGTTGGTGGTCACCAAGATAACTAGCTTAGCTGGCTCCAGCTAGTCCAGGGCGGGCTTTTACTGGGAACAGGCAATGTGCTGGGTGGGTGCCTGTTCCCCATGCTCCAGTCCGGGGTTTGACAACGCCCATGTCCAGGGATGCTATTTAATCCTCTTGTTGGACATGGGTGGGGTCCCACTCTGGAGAGAGTTTTGGAGACAGAGTTTGGCAGAGGCTCTGTGTGAGTGGTCTCGGCCAAGTTAGCTGAGGGGTCACGGGGCTAGGCGATAGCCTGAACTTTGGGGACGCAGTGACGCCTGCAGGTACAAGGGTCACAAGGCCAGAGTCGGGAAGACTACTGGGCCACACTCCCCAAAGGCACTGGACTTGCTACAGTCGGGAGGCTGCTGGACTGCACGGGTGAAAAAGCCGCATGTTGGTACCGTGTGTGAACGATGTTTGTTCAGTGAGGTAGGATTACCCCTGTTTAGTTAGAGCCCAGACGGGCAAGGTGTTTTATTTTGTGTTTTGTCATCTCTGCTATGCCGTGTTCCACAATAAAAGCAATGCTTGGCCCCTAAAGCTGCGGTGGACGACAATCTTTGTGCAAATGATCCCCGAGACCAGAGCAAACCCCCCACACCAGTCACCCGTTTCAGAGTGTAGTACAAAATCAGTCACATAGTTTATAAGGCTGAAAAAAAAGACATCTGTCCACCCAGTTCAGCCTGTTATCCTGCAAGTTCATCCAGAAAAAGGCAAAACACCCCATGAGGCGGAAGCCACTTGTCTTCATTTCAGGTAATCAGAATAACTCCCTGGTAGTGTTGAGCGAACTTGTGTTTTAAGTTCTGCTTCCAAAGTTCGGGTTATCGAAGAATCCCGTTATGGATTCCATGGACCATAACGGAATTTGGAATCCATAACGGGATTCTGCAATAACCCGAACCCGAACGCCGAACTTAATAAACAAGTTCGCTCAACACTACTCCCTGGTTCAACGACCCTTCTCCAGAATTCCACTAGGAATGCATGATTTTGCTAATCTCTGCGTCTTATATTTGCATGCCTGCAATCATTGGTGGCAGCAGAGAGAGCGCTGACCGGGGAACAAGAGAATACTTACCTTACGATCCTCCCAGCAGCTGCACTCCACTCCTGTGTGTGGAGCCGCTGCGATGTGAGTCCACCTGGATGTGCAGGTGCCAGCAACGTCACACACAGTAGAGGGATGCAGTGTTGTCCAGGTTTAAAATATAAAAAAACACACTCATAATCTCCTCGATTCCCTAGCTCTATTCAGTGATCTTCTGCGCCATGTAAACTTCTGGATAGACAGGGTCACGTACCCCACGGCAGTCAATGGCTGGCCTGGGCAGTGACCATTTTGTCATGTGCCACCTGGGCACAAGTCACCACTGATGCCAAGTCACCTGGAAGTTTGTTTGCAGGCTGGGTGAAAGAGCCAGAATGGAGGGGCAGAGAACAGATGAGTAGGATTTTATTTTCTCACGAGGTACAACACGCTGCTGCCCACAGTTAAAGAAGTTCCAAGGACTGGAGAACTTCAAAACAAGAAGCAGAACACAAATTGCGGGGGAAGTTACCAGTTCAGAAACTGTTTCCAAATGCTGACATATGAAAACATGAATCTCATGATATAAGAGACCAAATAGCCGCAGACTGATTTACAATTGGCACAAGGCGCATATATACTAGTGTTACAGCATAGCTATTCTTTTGCTACATTGCTTACTTCTTTGACCAGTTCTGTCTGTGTTTTTCAGTAGTATCTGGGGTTTTCCTTCCTTTTTATTGGTGGCCTTATGCAAACCAAGTGCCAAAAATGTGCCACAAACTTGGCACATGATTCTGGTGTAAAGTGGGTCAACTAATAGGTGGTGTAACCTTAGACTAGACCAGACTTATCACCCAGCATCGTCATAAATCTGGAGCATGGACACTGTCCATAACTATTAGAGAGTATTATTAAATCTGACTAATTGGGTCAGTTACTCGACGCCATCAGATTTAGAATCTCAATTTTTTTTATATATTCCAAGTCACCTAAGTGGTATGCAAAACAATTTACCAGAGGTACAAGTTATGGATGATTATTCCCCGTGTCCTTTTCATCTAGAGGCAGCATAACAAATAAATGGTTGTCATCCTTATAACCTGACGGCCAAGGATATTCACGTGTGTTCATCTCGGAGAATTACATGCTATTAGAGCTATTTTCATCTGTGAGCAGACTGCTGAGTAGCACATGAGAAGATTACTCTATAATTATGTTAAGCTGTCATCCTTGGCTATTATACAGAACTAGCACATATGCACACCATTCATTTCAGTGCATTACTAATAGGGGTTTTACAAGTCGCGAGTGCCCTAGAATGTAATCTGGATCGAAAAACAATGGGGGACATATACTAAGGTGGGCGTTTCAAACACTAGCGTAAAGTCCGTTAAATATACCAAATATTTTAAGAGGCACGGGCTGTCCGTGCGCCAGACTTTCAAATCTATGAAAGCTATGAGTTGGCGTAGATTGGAATTATCATTTACGCCATTTTCTGGCATAAATGACAGTAAATCTGGCAGGAATCGGGAGGTCAAGCCCCCTCCTGCTAAACCCTACTCACTTCCTTGCCACTTTTAAAAAGTGATGAGACTAGTAAAAACTAGCAAATTATTGGGAAATTATAGTGTGCGGAATAATTTGTAACTTTTTATGCTACAATAAATGCACCAACCAGTGACGGTACACATTCTAGACACATTTACACAAACTGACAATTCTTGTTAGAACTGCTTTTAAGCATGATGCCTACATGTGTAACCTAGCTGCACAGAGACTTCTTGGTCACCCTTTTAAAAAAACATTAAAAATAGTGCCCAATATTGGAACAGTCACCTGAAGAGAGTATCGAGCTCTGCTTCTCTCTGCCTCTCCAGATGAAGCTGCTCCTCAATGACGCGTTTCATCCAGGCTGCATCAGCAGCTGCCTGCTCCCTTCTAGCTGAACGCAAGCGTTGCTCATCATCTTCTTTACTGATAAGTGCCGCTAGTATCTTCATGTCCGTTTCCTGAAACAAGATAGAAGGCATTAACATTACATAGAAGTTTGTGAATCGTCAATGTATTTACAGCAGTTTTTAAATGCATCTGATAATTGGTGGGACCTCAGTTGGGCTCAGCACGACTAGTTTGAGTAGAGCTTGCTAACCAGGCAATGGTTTTAGCCTATGCCCTGCTGATGAATCTGGTGCACATTCCACTGGAGGAAGAGATTGTTGCAGCATTCATAGTGGGTGGCGATATTAACCGCTTAAAAACCAAGCCATTTCTGGCCTTCAGGGCCACACATAAAAGGGTTTTCCAGGATTTTTTAACTGATGACCTATCCTCTGGATAGGACATCAGTAACTAATAGGTGGGGGTCCGACACCCGGGACCCCCGCCGATCAGCTATTTTGAGAAGGCAGCAGCGTTACTGTGAGCGCCAAGGCCTTCTTCCTGCTCACCATGCATAGCGCCGTACATTGTATAGTGGCTGTGCCTGGTATTGCACTCAATCCCATTCACTTGATTGGAGCTGAGCTGCTCCTAGGCCACAGGACACATAAATGTGTCGTCACTAAGCCTAGCAAAAGCAGGAAGAAGGCTGCAGTACCCACAGGAGCGCCACTGCCTTCTCAAACAGCTGATTGGCAGGGGTCCCAGGTGTCGGACCCCCACCGATCAGGTACTGATGACCTATCCTAAGGATAGGTCATAAGTAAAAAATAAATAAAATGCTCAGCAAACCCTTTTAATTTTAGGATTTTCAAAGAAATAGCCTGTGACCAGACAAAGGCCCCCAGTGCAATGATGCAATCAGGTTTGATAATCGTTCTGAGCAAGTTAAAGGGGCTTTCCCATCTTAGACAATGGGGGCATATCGCTAGGATATGCCCCCATTGTCTGATAGGTGCGGGTCCCACCACTAGGACCCGCACCTACAATGAGAACAGAGCGGGGAAATGAACGGAGGGCGCACTGCGCATGAACAGCCGCCCTCCATTAATTTCTATAGGGCCGCCGAAAATAGCTGAGCACTAGCTCGGCTATTTTTCCGTCTGCCATATAGAAATGAATGGGAGCAGGGGCCGCGCATGCACAGTGCGCTCGCATTTACTTCTATGGCAGCAGCTGGAAAAAGCGCTTGGTGGTGGATGGACCCCGGGAAATCGTTGTAGGTGCGGGTCCCAGCAGTGGGACCCGCACCTATCAGACAATGGGGGCATATCCTAACAATATGCCCCCATTGTATGTGATGGGAATAACCCTTTAACTACCGAGATCTAAATTTTCTCTAATTTCATCAGTTGTTACAGCAGTGTAACTATGTATTAGTTGTTCTTCTGTCAGGGAACATGCAGCCACAGTAGCAGTTCCTAGGGGCTTGACCTTGGTATAATAGTACATCAAGGTGTCTTAACTACATGAGGCCCTTGACATGGCATTAAGTGAAGGTTCATTAACAAGATTGTCTCACTTCAGCAAATGGCATTCATCATGTAGAGAAAGTTAATACCAGGCACTTACTAATGTATTGTGATTGTCCATATTGCTTCCTTTGCTGGCTTCATTCATTTTTCCATCACATTATACACTACTTGTTTCTAGGGGTTATAGCCAATGCCACAGCGAGGTACGAGGTGGCAAGGATGAGAGCTGCTACATGCATGTCCATGCACGGTCATGGCCATCTAGTGGCCAGTTCCTTATGGAGAGCTAGCATGGCCATCGCAGAGTGGTCATAACCCCTGGATACGAGCAGTGTATAATGTTATGGAAAAATGAATAAGGCCAGCAACGGAAGCAATATGGACAATCACAATACATTAAGTGCCTTGTATTAACTTTGTCTACATGTTAAATACCATTTACTGAAGTGAGACAACCCATTTAAAGTGGTTATTTAACACCTCCAAAATGCCTGGGTCCCTCATACTGGTCATACTTACCCTGCTCCTAGGCACCCCCGTCACTTCTGATCCTCGCACGGCTGCTGCTGCATCTCCCCGACGCTTGGCAATGGGGGGGGGGGGTTATAGCCAATTGCAGGCAGCGACAGGGACGAGCCTCACCAGCATCGCGGGTGACAATAGGGAGGCTCGTACCTGTTGCGGCCTGGTGTTGGCTAAACCCCCCCCCCCCCCCCCAATCTCAGTGCATGGGGGAGATGTAGCAGCGGACATGCGGGCATCAGAAGAGACGCGGGTGCCTAGGAGCAGGGTAAGTATGACCAGTATAAGGGGCCGGGCATTTTGGGGGGCATTCTAGGGGTTGGATAACCCCTTTAAGGCATTAACAAATTTCCAGGGTCCTAAGGAATGTAAGAAAGTATTTCTCTGTAAACATGTACCGTTTACAGAACGGTTTCTCTAAGGCTTGGTAAAATTAGGCAAAGAAGAGGCTGTGTAATTTTAACGAAAAAAAATATATACAACATTACACAGCTCCTGGTAATAAACAATGGGGGAGATTTATCATGAGGGGAATTTTTAAAGTCAGTTTCGCATTGACATAATTTGGCAAAATTTATCAAATGTCACACAATGTATGATAAACAGGATGCATCGCTAAGTCTAACACAATTTTTGCGTTTTGCAGTTGATAAATCTAGAGTGAAACTATCCACTCCCACTTTTCAAAACTGGAGTGATGTAAAAATTCTGAAAGTTGAAAAATGTTTGCCCAAATAAGCTAAAGAAAAAAAAAGGTTTCATAGCTCTTTTTTGCATATTTCTGAAGCCAGAATTGTGGCATGCAGGGCTTGTACTTAGGGGATTCTTAAAGGGGTTGTCAGGGTTCAGATCATTTTCACCCAGGCAGAACCCCTGATATGAGCATCGGTGCATTTCATGCTCCGATGCTTTCCCTTGCCCTGTGTCGCGCAGGGCAAGGGCTGTCCTGTTTATATTTTTTACATTGCTAGGTGGAGGCTTCCGCCCTATTAGTGTTCCCAGTGATGTCACAGGCACTGATGGGCTGGCTCTAGCGTTGCCCTAGCTGTTTTACAGGCTAGAGCAGCGCTAAAGTCTCCACCTAGCTTTACCCATAGAGAGCCTGGTACATCACCGGATCTCAAAAAAAATCTTTTGCCCTGCACGATTCAGCGCAGGGCAAAGGACAGCATCAGGGCATGAAATGCTCATACAACGGGAGCTGCCTGGGTGAAAATGGGGATATGTCAGGGTTCAGCTCTGAAACAGGACAATCCCTTTAAGCTAATATCATTGGAATAGGATGTCACTGGGGAACTCTTCATCCTGTGATCTTCTTCTTTACTTTAAATTAGCAGTACGTGGTGACATCATGACTTTACCATAAGGTCTCAACATAAGCATTCTAGGGACAATGATAGTAATCTTCCTTGACAAATGAAGAAAAACAAATTCTGCATGAATGACGTACAGTATGTGAATCAACTCTTACCAGTTCTTCCTGTACCATGTGGGCTCTTCTCTTCATCTGTGCGGTGTACTGACGACTCAGGAAGTGACTAAAAAGATCATAAAAATGATATATACATAACTGCTTATTACACTTGATTAACTGTGAGCAGCTCCTATTGAAATGCATTGCAGCAAGTGTCAGCTAAATAGTGGTAAATAGCTTAGCTCTATTACTGGAGATAAAACATCCTGTCAGCTTACCAACAGTATACAAGTGCTGGGAGTTTTTTGAAGCAAAAGGATGGCGGAATGTGGAATGGGGTCAGATGTTACAAATCATTACAAGCTTCTATCTTGCCGATTTTCGGGCATATTTGCCAGGTAATGGTCGGATCTCTGCGGAACCCCATTATAGTCAAAGAGGTGCAGTGGAAGGATGGCAGGACCTGGCAATGCCTGATCCGGAGAACTCCGGCAGGCTGTTCTCTACCGGAACAGCCCAGCGTAGGCTCAGCCGCATATGTGAAACTAGCCTTAGCCTCAGTATCCCATAATAAAGCTGCCAGGAACTTTAACTGTCCTTCCAAAGTGGGGACACGTAGAACAGACCACCAATGTATGATTGGTGGTGGTCCAAACTCCAGGACCCCACCAATCAGCAGACAAAGAAACCATGATACCCCGAAACACGACGCCATTGAATAACTTGAAATTTGTTTATCAACCGGTTGTGAAAGTGCGTCCCTTGTTGTCCACAGGCTTGACTCCTATGGTCCGACGTTCTTCTACTTCTACTGTCTACCCGATTGGCGGTGTGGCTCCTGCCCAAGGTGATTGGACAAGTTCAGGCTGCATTAACCATTAACCATTTCCATTTGGCCTTTATTGTGGTTGCACCCAATTTGGTGCAACCCAAATAGGTGAGCAAACCATTTCCCACCATCTGTGGATTTAATGTTCACTTGACATACTCACCCTATTAGCGTCTTTCTATCCTTATTGCCACTATTTGCCATTCAAGTGAAGACACAATCTCTGTGCCAGTGCTGCAGTGAAGAGGACTCTATTCTGCTGATATTGGGGGTCTCCGACCACATAGATCACTCAGTAATAATGTTGGACCCGCTATACAATGTATCAATATGTTTATGTTACAGGCTCTAATAATGGGGATTAGGCTATTTTTACACTAGTGTTTTTGCTGGATCCGGCAGGGTTCAGCAAAAACGCTTCTGTTCCTGATAATACAACCATCAGCATCCGTTATGAACGGATCCGGTTGTATTATCGTTAACATAGCCAAGGCGGATCCGTCATGAACTCCATTGAAAGTCAATGGGGGACGGATCAGTTTTCTTTTGTGTCAGATTGTGTCAGAGTTAAACGGATTCATCCCCATTGACTTGCATTGTGGGTCACGACGGATCTGTCTTTCTCTGCATCCCAGGACGGAAAGAAAACCGCAGCTTGCAACCAAATGGAATGCAATGTATTTTGGATCATTCAGTTCTGTTCAGTTACGTTTTGTCCCCATTGAAAATTAATGGGGACAAAACAGAAGCGTTTTTTTTTCCCGATATTGAGACCCTATGACGGATGTCAATACCGGAAAATAGAAATGCTAATGTGAAAGTAGCCTTACAAATCAGGAGTGATTCTTGATGCAGTTATGGTGGCCATTTTATAATAAAGGGGTTGTGCCAACTATCACCTATTGACAGGATAGAGGATAAGCGTCTGATCCACTAATTCTCTATGGGACTGATTGAGTTAGCCGAGCACTGTACTCTGCCATATTTGTGGTCCCTTAGAGAATTAGTGGAGCAGCAGTCATAAGTACCTTGCCACTGCATTCATTCAGGTAAATGGTTACCCTGTTATTGTGATCGGTGGAGGTTTTTGTGGTCAGACCCCGACCAATTGGGATGCTTATCCTTTATCCTGTGGATAGGGGATAAGTTAATACCTTGACAAAGCCCCTTTCATTTAGAATCAAAGCAAAATGTTCACTGGTGGTTTTGGGCAACTATTTTGAATGTATTTAACACATCAGAAAAGCCGGCAATTCAGCCAGCACTTACCCGAGTTCTATTTTCTTCCTACGATCCTCATTTTTCTTTCTCTCCTCCTGAAGCTCCTCCACTTCCCACTGTTGTCTCAATAAGTCTTCCTGTTCCTTCTTTAATTTCTGAGCCTGAATGGCAAAGATATTTATCCAGTTAAACCTGTTTAATTATGTATTTAACAAAAGGAAATCTATTTCCATTGCCAAGAGCAGCTTTGCGAATGGTTCTGACCTCTTTGTCCTCACAATTACAAACTACAGACAAGGCCTGTGTATGATCGTGCAGTCATACTTTCTTCCATCTGCCCCTTACTTCTTGCTAAACTACGGAATATATGTTAGCAAAAAGTAGGACATTCTTAAAGGGGTTGTCCCACAAAAAATATTCTACAGTTTTCAAACCAGCACCGGGATCTAAATACTTTTATAATTGCATGTAATTAAAGATTTTGTATAGCCACTGAGTTATTCAATAAAATGTATCTGTATAGCGCCACCTGCTTTTTGTTCTTTTTCTTATTTCTCTGTCCACCTCACTGAGAAGGCCGCACATGCTCAGTTTCATCCTTTATCTGCCTTCTGAGCTGTGATAGGGAGAGCTGAGACACGCCTCCTCAGCTGTGATAGGGAGAGCATGGACACGCCCCCTTATCTGCAGCAGAAAAGACACTCCCTGAGCTGTCAGCTTGATATAACTCTAGCAGAGCAATGAATGGGGAGATCTCTGGATCCATGTGAGGTTCAGGGCTGGTTCTAGCTTTCTTAGAAAGAGGGAGTCATGTCCTATATGATGTCCGATTTTCATGCTTTACATTAATCATGGGATAAGCCCTTTAAGCAAGACCATTTGCAAAGTTAGTGTAGAACTAACAACGTACACATTTCTAATTACAATCGATGTAAACATAATTTCATTTTCATTTCTCGTGATAACCATATGTCCTATTAGACAAGAAGATATTTTCTTCATTAACAAACAGCAAGCCATCATTTAGTGATTTGTTTGTGTTCACTTAAATGGCACAATAATCACTACATTTTTTCCACTGTTTGCTGGTTATTGCAATCACTGCTCACTCGCCTCTAGAACATTTACACAGTTAACGACTGGCAAAGTTGTGATTAGACGAGAGGATGTCACAGCGACTAACTATAATCAGTCAGAAGATTTGTCTGATCCTCGGAAATCAAATGCTTTATCGCTCATTGTTTGATCGCTGCACACTATTACATGTTGCGATAAGTTCTCAAATTTGATCATTAGAAATTGCACGTGATAATCTATCCATGTTATAAGCCCTATAAACTACCCACGCCGTTTGTCAAATACCGCCAACAATCATTTCTATGTTGGCTGAATGGTGTGGAAGTAAATTGAGGTACCCATAGACAACCCACACAGCACAGAGTAAACATGAAAATTCCATACAGATGTTGTCCTAGTTGGAGTCAAACCCATAGACGCCGTCCTGTATGATAACAGTGCGAACCCATGAGTCTTATGCATTTGAAGATGCATGTGATTTCTTTCCTCAAATTTGAAGTATAAGACAATTTCAGTCTGTACATGCACCTCAAAGAGATACAAATGACTGATCATCTCACCTCCAGGTCCCTCAACTTAAGCTCCTCCATTTGCTGTCGTAGGACCTCAGCACGTTCCTTTTCTACTTGACGACGCCGCTCTTCCTCCTTCTTCATATTTTCCAAGGCCTCTTTCCTGGCAAGCTCATACTGGTTTTCAAACCTCTTCTTCTCTTCCTCCTCAGCTAATATTTCCTTTAACAAAATAAAAAATAACTTGAACGCACCTTGATTTCACACTTGACTATGAAGTAAAACTTTATATGATCTGTAATTACAAGACAGAAGTGACATTGACCTAGTAAAAAATGTCTCTCTAGCCATAGACCCTACAGGGAAACTTCCTGGTGGGCGGGCGCCCAGTAGGCCCACCTAAGTTCTCCTCACTGCTGTCAGCCAAGTAATTATGTGACAATACCCTCCTGACAACAACTGTACTGCCATTCTGAGACAACTGAAGTAGGAGGACCGAACATAGTAGCTGGCACTGGCCACCACAGTGACAGTTTTGGGAGGTATTTTGTGCTGCTGGGGCAGTATTTTGTGATGCAGTGTGGTATTTGCCTCTGCTAGGGTTGTAAAATGTGCCACATTATGGTATTGCTGGCCCGACCTACGTGTATTGTCCCTATCTTCTGTCAATTTGGATCCAACTACAAAATAGGGTCACTTTTCGTTTTTTTCCAGGGCCACCATAAGTTCCCAGTCCGCACCTGGGTAGATGTAGCATAAGGCCAAACACTTACCTGATCCTTCTCTGTGACCTGCTCAGCCCAGGCATCAACCACATGCTTTTTATGTAAACTGGACTCCACCTAATGAATAAGACAAGGCCACGTAGTTATTAACACAAATAGGCCATGTATTAGTTACACCTACCTAGCTACCTCTGTCCCAAAAATGACAACAGAAATCCAAATTCTCTCTCAGTCCTGTGTGGTAACTAGGCCTAGTTCTATATGGACTACTACCATCTCTCACCGCTGTTATTACAGATTTCTGACTCCTATGGCAGGAGACTTGCTGAAATCAGAGAGGGATCTCTAAGCACATCAGGACATAAGTAATATGTCCCCGAAAAAAAGAATTATGCTATATGTTAAATAAAACGTCTGACACTTCCTTGCCAATGAGAAGCAGTATAATGGCTCCTTGCTGGTACCCAGATTAAAGTATGTTTGCATATATCTGAGGAACCACAAGAAGACTGTTCAGCCAACTCATCTGTTTGGTGATGGGTCCCAAACATATTAGTGTACCGTCAGCCAAACCTGCCATTTTCAGTGGAACCAGCTGACTCGCTCCTCACAGATGATGTCGGGGGAGAAAAGCATTGGGGGAATTACATTTTTTCGCCCAATCCTTTTGCTCTGGGAGATAAGCTACATCCAAAGCTGTCTGTTGGTGGCTTTTGCCTCTCTCCCCACTCAAAATGCATACACGGTCAGTCTAACCAAAAATGTATGTATATGCAGAAATCAGGAGAAAATAGCGGTCAGAGGAACGACTAACAGCTACTGGAGCGGCACCATCGGCTTTGTCATTTACAAAGAAAGTAGGAAATCCTTCAACACCCATGGGGTACTTCACTCGTCACATCAAATGTATTCATTTTGGACTTTTTTTTTTTTTTTTTTAACATAATCACTGTAAGAATGGGACTGAACAGGCAAGCACAAACATTTAGTGGATCTTTTCCACTAAAAATAATGAAAAGAAGAAGATGGAAGGCCTCTACCTCACGAAGCTTGATATTGCTCTTCTTCCACTGCTCGTACAGTAACTCCTCTGCGAGCTAGACACAAAAGTTAAGAATTAATTCATTATTAGACCTATTAATAACTGCAAACTGATATAGAGGCGAGCAATTTAGGAAACCTTTTTCCTCCTTTCCTCCCGTGCTGACTTCAGCCCCTCAGCTTTCTCTCTCATGCTAGCGATATCAGGATCCCTGTTTCGAGAGAGCTCCTGCAGTTCCGCCTCAAGTAGATCTCGTTCTTCCTGTAACAGTTTGCGTAGCTCTTCTCTTCGTCGCTCCAAGTTCCTTTTTTTCTCCTCTTTCTGCTTCTCCCGGTGGTAAGCATTCATACTAGAAACACATTGGGGCCCATTTACTAATCCTATCTAAAACATAGACTGGGCAGCCTAAAGTTGCTGGATGACAAGTCTGGTGCAGGGATAGACACTTTTGTCCAGCTTTAGCTTTCATACTACCTCTTCGTTGGCTTACTTTGCAACAGAATTTTGGGCCCAAATTTTAAATCATAAGCCACTCCCCTTTTAAAAAATAACAATAATCACACCTATTGACCACTAAGCCACAGTCTCTAAGTGAGCGAGGTGCAGTTGATTATTCTCTAATAGGTATATTAGACGGGAGGATTTTCAGCCCGATGATTGCCAGCGTGCGTTTATAGTAACGCTCGCCAGCGATCATCTTGCAGTGTAATACTGCCACCAATATAAAGATCAACGAGCAAGCGCTCGTTCATCAGGCAAACCAGATCATGCTGAAAGATCAGTATTTGCCAGCGGCATATCGTGGAGTGAAATCACAATCTGCCACTGGCAAACCACTATACAGCATGGGGATGTGCGATGGCATAGAGGTCGCTCCTCCCGATGCTGCGGAGGAGATCGCTGCATGTAATTGCAGCAGTCTTCTCAGCAAGCAAGCAGGCGATTGTGGGGAGGGGACACTTCCCTCCTGACAATCGGCTGTGTGATCGGGGACTCTAATACACCTTTTAGGCTTACTTGCTGTATAAATATGTCTACAATGAGATGCACCAATAAATGTTGGCACAATTTACTCCAGATTCAGAAGCAGCCACAACAGTAAATGGGACATTATTTATGCTCATATTAACATTCAGAAACCTGCACTTAATTGCACTTTTCAGGTATCATGTAAGCTATAACAATGATATTGCATTTCTGAACACCAGTTTTTACAGCTTATTCTATGGTTTGTTTCATCACTCACAGATATCTCTTTCCTTTAGATACAGAACTCACATGCAATGAATGGAAACCAGCGTAAACAACTACCTCTGCTCATATGAAACCCGCGAACTCCACTGGGCCTGTTTACTGCTGCAGACATCTGACTGCTTGAAATACCGGTTGGTCATATCCCACTCATTCCGGAATCGGGCCTCTTGTTCTCTGTGACGCACAATCTGCTTCTCTAGCAATCTGCTACGACTGTGCCAGGATGATGGGAGCGTAGGTAATGCCATCTGGGAACAAAAAGCAAGCAGTTATTTCTAGACGGGACAAGGCAATGAACATGAGAACCTAAGCGTCAGGTAAAACTACGTCCCCACTGGGAGAGGTGTAGGGGTAGCTGGGATCGGTTAACGGTGATGGGCACTTGGTGCCTTATTAACATATGACGAAAAGGTTTTTTTTTGCTTTCGGGGGATAGAAACAGCAAAAATAGAAGCAAAAGTATGTTTTAAGTGACATTTAAGTGTGCCGCAGTCTGTAGGCATTTGTTTAGGCTGCAAAATCAAGCTGACAGACTCCTTTTAAAGGGGTTTTTCAGAGGAACATTATTTATGACCTATCAGATCTCAGAGTCCCACCGGAATGCATCAGCCAGTCTGGAGCCACAGATCCTCAGCAGTTCCCCGAACAGCAGCAAATGACGAAGGAAGGCAGAATGTCCAACATGGACATGCTGCAGTCATTCGTCATTTGCTGCTATCCTCATGGTAGGTCAACAATATCAGATAGGTGAAGGTCCAACTCCAGGCACCCAGCTATTTGAAAGGGTCACAGTGATCACATGAGCGCTGCGGCCTCCTTACTACACCCCAAGCATACTGACACACATTGTATAGCGGCTGTGCTTGGTAGTGCAGATCAGGCCTATTCACTCGAATGGGACTCAGCTGAAAATAGGCCAAAGACCGTGATGTCACTGACCTAGGCAGAGGCCACAGCGCTCAAAGGAGAAACGTGGCCTCTTCAAACAGCTGATCTGTTGGCGTGCTGATGGTCAGACCTGCTCTAATCTGATACTGATGACCTATCCTGAGGATGTACTCTTAGAAAGCTAAATGAAATGTGCGCCATTTGCCTACAACGTGCATTAAACTCAATGCTGGGACGAGACTCGCCTATGAATTGCACCCAGATTTAGGATTTTTCATGACTGTTGTGTCACAGTCGCATCACAGGTAGCTGGAGATGAGACCTGCATACCCTTCAGGGGTGCTCAGAGAGGACAAATGTCAGTCTGCATCCTTGGAGTAAATGGTGTAGTCTATGCCGATTGATAGATGAAGAAAACGCATAGACATGCAGACCCATAGCAATACATATATGTGCATGTCTATGCTTTTTCCTTATCTATCACTCGGCATAGACTACACCATTTACTTCCATCCTCATGTTATATTATTTATATCCCTTTGTAAACCCAGATATCCAATATATACTGTTTTATATTTTTTTCAGACCCCTTGATAAAGGCCGTTATCCGACCGAAGCGTTGGGACTATTTTCATGGCCTCTTATATTGATGTATATTCTGGATGGAAACTAAGTACAAAATGATGTCAAACTGCACATTATGTATTAAAGCATCACTTGAAGAGAATTCCTTGGTGTGCCATAGATTTCTCCAAGGATACATCATCACAGGTAGTGACCACCTTCACAAACAATGCTTGTGACGTGACCAAAGTCACCGTGTAGCCTTAGCCTAAGGACTCATGCACACGAACGTATTTTGTTTCCGTGTCCGTTCTGTTGTTTTTGCTGATAGGATGCCGACCCATTCATTTCAATGTGTGCTATCCGCATCAGTATGTCGTAATCTTGTCCGTTTTAGGCATTGTTACAATGGATCTGCAAAAAAACCACGGATGGCATACGGATGTCATCCGTTTTTTTTATTTATTTGCGGACCGCAAAACACATACAGTCGTGTGCATGTAGCCTAATAGGGATGCCTTGAGGACCCCCTCTACTAGCTGGAGTGGTGAGCTGCTATTCAGGAAGACTAGAAGGGTGGTTTCACATACTATGGGGGTGGCATTTATTATGAGGGGAATTTCATTTTTTACGTAGTCTGTTTTGCCATAATTTGTGCCAAATTTATCAAACGTTACACGATGTTTGATCTATTTGGAGCACCTTTAAACATAACAATTTTGTGTAAAGATGTTACTCTAGTTTTTAACCCACCCCCCACCCCACTGGAGTAAGGGTTCATGCACGTGAACGTGTGCCGGTTGGGACCGTATTGCGGCCTGTAATATTGGGCCTTGGTCCTTTTTGCTCTCCATTACGGATGCGGACCCATTCACTTAATTTCTGTCCATGCCTATGCACCGCAAAAAGGTAGCCTATGCACTACTTTTTTGGGCGCGGACCGTCTGATGCGGATCGCGGACCCCATTCAAGTGAATGGGTCTGCGTCTGCATACGCTGTCCCTACGGTCGGTGCCTGTGTATTGTGGACAGCAATTTGTGGTCTGCAGCATGGGCCCGGCTAGCACACGTTCGTGTACATGAGCCCGAAGACTGTGCCTTTTTGTCACAGTTGATTAATTTGGAATAAACATAATTAAATTAGCTAACCGTGCCCACTTCAGTACCAATTCATCAAAAGTGGCTAGTGGCAATAGAAATTTTTTGGAAATATGATACAGTGGCAGAATTTTCTGCGGTACTTGCTGTTCCTTCCTGCTGGATCCGCTTCGGCTTTGACTAAAAAAAAAAACTTGCATACAAAACCACACATAGCAGCTAAAAGCCACAGTGACAAAAGGCATTGGCACTCTTTCTTGGAGAAGTGAGAATGGTTTCTGTGGGGAACCATCATGTTCACGTTCACTGCTTGTGTTTTATTCTTACAAATACAGCCCTAGAAGCAGCATTGTGTGAATAGGATTTTTAAAGAGCATCTGTCAGCATGATCATCCCTTTTAAACCTGCTTGGTAGGGTTGATCTAATGATTAAAACAATACCTTTCTTTTGTCGGTATGTTGAACTGCTGCAGAGATATCAATGTTTTTATTCATATGCAACAGAGCATGTTTGAGCACCAGGGGGCTGACCGGAGCCTTTGGAGCACCACATAGTTGGTCTTTTCAATGCAACATCATTCAAGTGCAACTCTCTAAGTGCACATACCGAATTATACCAGAATTGAACCAGAAGGGGACCAAAGGTAATTACAGAAATAACTAATAAAAACAATGTTTCAATCTTTCATCTTACTCTTCCCACTCTTCCTAAACCTCCTAAAATACCCCCACATCCATTCACCCAGCAAGTAACTATTCATCTCTCCCTCCATCTCACCTTCTTATCTGACCGCTTGCACAAACCTGTTTGCCAACATGAAACACTTCCTTCCCAAACACACACATACCTCATGCCCTTTCTTTTTCTCACCTACTAACACTTTCTCTGCTGCTCCTTATTGCTGGTGATATCTCTGCAACCCCTTAAACCTAATAACCATTCCTCTGACCCCTTCTTCTTTGGTTCCTCTTGCTGGAGCATTATGGAACGCTCGCTCTGTCTGTAACATCCATGATCTACATGGATGTCCTACATCCATGAACTGTTTATCTCTCAAAAACTTCCCTTTCTGGGTCTCACAAAAACATGGCTGACACCCTCTGACACTTCCTCCCCTGTTGCACTCTCATATAGTGGATTTCACTTCACTCACACCCCCCGCCCCGGCTGCAAACATGGTGGAGGAGTTGGTCTTCTCCTATCAGACACCTGCTCCTACAGCCCAACTCCACTGCCACCCTCCATTACACTTACTTCATTTGAAGTACACACTGTTCGCACCCACTCTCCCTCCAACCTCCAAGTAGCTGTTATTTACCGCCCCCCAGGCCCAGCCACCATCTTTCTTGACCACTGAACACCTGGCTCCTACACTTTCTTTCTGCTGACATCCCCACTATCATCATGGGTGACTTCAACATCCCTATTGACATCTGCCACTCAGCCGCCTCTAAACTCCTATCACTCTCTTCCTCTCCCACTCACAGAGATGGTCACACTCTGGATCTTATCTTTACCCGCCTCTGCTCCCTATCTAACCTTTCTAATTCGCCTCTCCCCCTATCCAACCACAACCTACTCACCTTCTCTTCACTGATCTTTTCTACTGCTCCCCCGTTCCACACATTAGCACACCCCCGCAGGAACCTTAAACATCTCAACTTTCGCTTGCTTTCTGACTCTCTTCTGCCGCTCTCTTCAATTTGTTTCCTCCAAGACCCAGATAACACCACCACCCTGTATACCACCACAATAAGTACGGCTCTGGACATTGTTGCCCCCCTCACACACAACAAAACCTGTTCCCTCTTTGACCGGCTACAATCTGGCTTCCGACCCCACCACTCAACCGAGCCTGCCCTCACCAAATTCACCAATGACCTACTAACAGCCCTAACCAAAAAACATAACTCTGTCCATCCACCTTCTCCAAGACCTGCCCTCTGCCTTTGACACTGTCAACCACTCCCTTCTGTTACACCCTGGGTTCACACCTGAGCGTTTTACAGCGCGTTCAAGCGCGCTGTAAAGCGCTCAACAAATAAAACAATGCATCCCTATGGGGTGGTTCACACTTGAGCGTTTTACAGCGCGTTTGAGCGCTGTAAGCGCTCATCTATAAACAAGTACTTGAGCTTCTTTTGGGGCGTTTGACGCGCGTTTTGTGATTGACACCACAGTAGTCAATCACAGAAGCCTTAGCGTCTGGCTGCAGCTTTCCTATTTGCAAAAGCAGCGCCAACGCGCGTCAAAAACGCGCGTAAAACGCGCGTTTTTGGAACGCTCAGGTCTGAACCCAGGGACAAACTCTCTCATCTCTTGGCATCACGGACCCGGCCCTCTCCTGGATCACATCATACCTCACAGAGCGGACATTTAACGTCTCCCACTCTCACGCCACCTCCTCGTCTCATTCCCTCTCTGTTGGCATCCCACAAGGCCCTGTTCTAGGACCCCTGCTCTTCTCTATCTACACTTTTGGCCTGGGACAGCTCATAGAGTCCCATGGCTTTCAGTATCACATTTATGCTGACGACACACAAATCTACCCCCAGTCCAGACGTCACCACCTTACTATCCAGAATCCCACAGTGCCTATCTTCCATAACCTCCTTCTTCTCCTCTCGCTTTCTAAAACTTAACATGGATAAAACAGAATTCATCATCTTTCTCCCATCTTGCTCACCCCCCCAACAGACCTATCTATCACAATCAATGACTGCACACTCTCCCCGGTCAACCAAGTATGATGCCTTGGAGTGACCTTGGATTCTGCCCTCTCCTTCCGACCACACATCCAAGCCCTTTCCACCACCTGCCGCCTCCAACTCAAAACATCTCCCGCATCCGCGCTTTCCTCAACTTTGAGTCTGTGAAAATGCTTGTTCATGCCCTCATCATTTCCCACCTGGACTACTGCAACATTCTCCTCTGTGGCTTTCCATCTAGCTCACTCGCACCCCTACAATCTATCCTCAGCTCTGCTACCCAACTAATCCACCTCTCACCCTGTTACTCCTCTGCCTCTCCCCTCTGCCAGTCCCTGCACTGGCTCCCCATTGCCCAGCGAATTCAGTTCAAAATACTAACCAACACATACAAGGCTGTCCACAACCTGTCCCCTCCATACATCTCCGAGCTACTTTCCCGATACATCCCCACACGCAATCTCCGATCCTCACAGGACCTCCTTCTCTCCTCTCCTCTTATTACCTCTTCCCACACTCACCTCCAGGATTTCTCCTGTGCATTCCCCATACTCTGGAACTCGCTACCCCAACATATCAGACTCTCACCTACAGTGGAATCCCTCAAAAGAAACCTGAAAACCCACCTCTTCAGACAAGCCTACAACCAGTGACACTGCTGCCTCTATACCGCCATGATCAGCTTCACCCTCGCCTACTGTCTCCTTCCCCCATACCATGTAGTTTGTAAGCCCTCACGGGCAGGGACCTCTCTCCTTCTGTACCAGTCTGTAACTCGTCTTATTTAGAGATGAGCGAACTTTAAAAAAAAGTTCGGCGTTCGGGTTGTGGTAATCGCCGCATCCCGTTATGGATTCCACTACCGCGGACTATCCCAGCATATGGAATCCATAAGGGGCGGCTTCCACGAACCCGAAATGTTGAACAGCCGAAGGACCTGGGGTGACGTCACCGTCATGTGATCAGTTTTTGAAGTTCACTCATCTCTAGTCTTGTTCATGCTTAGTGCAATTGCCTGTATTATGTATGTGCACCATATAGGACAGGTATATAGTATACAGCACATCAGAGAGATGTACACAGAGCAGTGCACCATATAGGACAGGTATATAGTATACAGCACATCAGAGAGATGTACACAGAGCAGTGCACCATATAGAACAGGTATATAGCATACAGCACATCAGAGAGATGTACACAGAGCAGTGCACCATATAGAACAGGTATATAGCATACAGCACGTCAGAGAGATGTACACAGAGCAGAGCACCATATAGGACAGGTATATAGTATACAGCATATCAGAGAGATGTACACAGAGCAGTGCACCACATAGGACAGGTATATAGTATACAGCACGTCAGAGAGATGTACACAGAGCAGTGCACCATATAGGACAGGTATATAGTATACAGCACGTCAGAGAGATGTACACAGAGCAGTGCACCATATAGGACAGGTATATAGTATACAGCACATCAGAGAGATGTACACAGAGCAGTGCACCATATAGGACAGGTATATAGTATACAGCACATCAGAGAGATGTACACAGAGCAGTGCACCATATAGAACAGGTATATAGCATACAGCACATCAGAGAGATGTACACAGAGCAGTGCACCATATAGAACAGGTATATAGCATACAGCACGTCAGAGAGATGTACACAGAGCAGTGCACCACATAGGACAGGTATATAGTATACAGCACGTCAGAGAGATGTACACAGAGCGGTGCACCATATAGGACAGGTATATAGCATACAGCACGTCAGAGAGATGTACACAGAGCAGTGCACCATATAGGACAGGTATATAGTATACAGCACATCAGAGAGATGTACACAGAGCAGTGCACCATATAGGACAGGTATATAGTATACAGCACGTCAGAGAGATGTACACAGAGCAGTGCACCATATAGGACAGGTATATAGTATACAGCACGTCAGAGAGATGTACACAGAGCAGTGCACCATATAGGACAGGTATATAGTATACAGCACGTCAGAGAGATGTACACAGAGCAGTGCACCATATAGGACAGGTATATAGTATACAGCACGTCAGAGAGATGTACACAGAGCAGTGCACCATATAGGACAGGTATATAGTATACAGCACGTCAGAGAGATGTACACAGAGCAGTGCACCACATAGGACAGGTATATAGTATACAGCACATCAGAGAGATGTACACAGAGCAGTGCACCACATAGGACAGGTATATAGCATACAGCACATCAGAGAGATGTACACAGAGCAGTGCACCATATAGGACAGGTATATAGTATACAGCACGTCAGAGAGATGTATACAGAGCAGTGCACCATATAGGACAGGTATATAGTATACAGCACGTCAGAGAGATGTATACAGAGCAGTGCACCATATAGGACAGGTATATAGCATACAGCACGTCAGAGAGATGTACACAGAGCAGTGCACCATATAGGACAGGTATATAGTATACAGCACGTCAGAGAGATGTACACAGAGCAGTGCACCACATAGGACAGGTATATAGTATACAGCACATCAGAGAGATGTACACAGAGCAGTGCACCATATAGGACAGGTATATAGTATACAGCACGTCAGAGAGATGTACACAGAGCAGTGCACCATATAGGACAGGTATATAGTATACAGCACATCAGAGAGATGTACACAGAGCAGTGCACCATATAGGACAGGTATATAGTATACAGCACATCAGAGAGATGTACACAGAGCAGTGCACCACATAGGACAGGTATAAAGTATACAGCACGTCAGAGAGATGTATACAGAGCAGTGCACCATATAGGACAGGTATATAGCATACAGCACATCAGAGAGATGTACACAGAGCAGTGCACCATATAGGACAGGTATATAGTATACAGCACGTCAGAGAGATGTACACAGAGCAGTGCACCATATAGGACAGGTATATAGTATACAGCACGTCAGAGAGATGTACACAGAGCAGTGCACCATATAGGACAGGTATATAGTATACAGCACATCAGAGAGATGTACACAGAGCAGTGCACCATATAGGACAGGTATATAGTATACAGCACGTCAGAGAGATGTACACAGAGCAGTGCACCATATAGGACAGGTATATAGTATACAGCACATCAGAGAGATGTACACAGAGCAGTGCACCATATAGGACAGGTATATAGTATACAGCACGTCAGAGAGATGTACACAGAGCAGTGCACCATATAGGACAGGTATATAGTATACAGCACGTCAGAGAGATGTACACAGAGCAGTGCACCATATAGGACAGGTATATAGTATACAGCACATCAGAGAGATGTACACAGAGCAGTGCACCATATAGGACAGGTATATAGTATACAGCACGTCAGAGAGATGTACACAGAGCAGTGCACCATATAGGACAGGTATATAGTATACAGCACGTCAGAGAGATGTACACAGAGCAGTGCACCACATAGGACAGGTATATAGCATACAGCACGTCAGAGAGATGTACACAGAGCAGTGCACCATATAGGACAGGTATATAGTATACAGCACATCAGAGAGATGTACACAGAGCAGTGCACCATATAGGACAGGTATATAGTATACAGCACGTCAGAGAGATGTACACAGAGCAGTGCACCATATAGGACAGGTATATAGTATACAGCACGTCAGAGAGATGTACACAGAGCAGTGCACCATATAGGACAGGTATATAGTATACAGCACGTCAGAGAGATGTACACAGAGCAGTGCACCATATAGGACAGGTATATAGTATACAGCACATCAGAGAGATGTACACAGAGCAGTGCACCACATAGGACAGGTATATAGTATACAGCACATCAGAGAGATGTACACAGAGCAGTGCACCATATAGGACAGGTATATAGTATACAGCACGTCAGAGAGATGTACACAGAGCAGTGCACCATATAGGACAGGTATATAGCATACAGCACATCAGAGAGATGTATACAGAGCAGTGCACCATATAGGACAGGTATATAGCATACAGCACATCAGAGAGATGTATACAGAGCAGTGCACCATATAGGACAGGTATATAACATACAGCACATCAGAGAGATGTATACAGAGCAGTGCACCATATAGGACAGGTATATAGCATACAGCATGTCAGAGAGATGTATACAGAGCAGTGCACCACATAGGACAGGTATATAGTATACAGCACATCAGAGAGATGTACACAGAGCAGTGCACCATATAGGACAGGTATATAGTATACAGCACGTCAGAGAGATGTACACAGAGCAGTGCACCACATAGGACAGGTATATAGTATACAGCACATCAGAGAGATGTACACAGAGCAGTGCACCACATAGGACAGGTATACAGTACACAGCACATCAGAGAGATGTACACAGAGCAGTGCACCATATAGGACAGGTATATAGTATACAGCACGTCAGAGAGATGTACACAGAGCAGTGCACCACATAGGACAGGTATATAGTATACAGCACATCAGAGAGATGTACACAGAGCAGTGCACCACATAGGACAGGTATACAGTACACAGCACATCAGAGAGATGTACACAGAGCAGTGCACCACATAGGACAGGTGTATACAGGGCTATACTCTGCACAGCGCTGTCAGTCCGCTACCACAGCTCATTTCCACTGCTCACCTCGCTCTCCTGTGCTATGTACAGTAACGGTCAGCACGTCTTCTGTAGCGCTGACTTCCTCTTCCGGTGTTTCCGGTCGCCATGGAGATGGCTGTGGCGGGGCTCTGCTGTTTGAGGCGGGAGACGGAAACGTTCCATAGCGTCTGCCTGTTCGGGTTGTTCCCAGGTTGTACAGGCTTTGTTGAGTTTCTCGCCGGAGCCCATACATTCTAGCCAGGTCAGCAGTGAAGTGTCTAGAACACCCCTGTAAGTGACAGCCGCGAGCCCTGGAGAAGGCAGAAGCAGTGGATCAGGGCTTCTCCTCAGATGGGTGAGCGGCGCCCTGTGTAGTTTAGATCCGGGCATCTTGGGGGCAGAGCAGAGTCAGTAAACCCTGATCAGCCTGGTATAATGCCCCCTCAGAAGGCTGGTTTCATCCATAACTGGGGCTCCTTTGGATGTCCCAGTTACAGTGGAAATAGTGAAAAAGAAATTCTCTCCCAAAGGTCTTGAAGTTCCAGTGACCTCTTTCTTGGGGACAAATTATGTGAAAAAAATATATTTAAAAAAGGAAATTCTTTAAAAAATATTTTTTTTTTAAACTAAATAAAAAATATAATAAAATACAAATAAAATAAAAAAATTGAAAACTGTAAAAAATCGAATAAAAAGGAAATAGAGTGTTCACTTCCCCAACAGTCCTTCTATTACCCCTTTGGGGACATATTATGTGGGGAAAATATATTTACTAAACAATAATCAATGTGTAGTGGTATACGTCCTCGATTTCAACGAGAAAATTTATATTCATGAAGAGGAGCGCTAAAACAAAATAACAAATCTTTATTAAAGGGAGTCTTTCACCCCAAAATCGCAACATCTAACACTTAGGCCTAATTCACACGTCCGCAAAATGGATCCGCATCCCATCCGCAATTTTGCGGAAGGGTTGCAGACCGATTTATTTCAAAGGGGCAGGAATGGATGTGGACAGCACACTATGTGATGTCCGCATCCGCGTTTCCGTTTTCGCAAAAAAATAGAACATGTCCTATTATTGTCCGCAATTGCGGACAAGAAAAGGCATTCCCTATATAGTGCCAGCAAAATGCGGAATGCACATTGCAGCCGTCCATGTTTTGCGGATCCGTGTTTCCGCAAAAAACACTACGGACGTGTGAATTAGGCCTTACACCATTGTGTCCAACACAGCCCCCACATTAAAATGCATCTTATCATATTGTCCGTTCCACAGGTCGTCCAAGACACCCTTTAATTCCTACGCAAATCAGTGTGTGAAGGTGCCCAGGGGCGGTGTTCAAACGGCTGGTGCCCAGGCCCCGCGCTAATTTTCATAAGCAACCACTCCCCTTTCACCCATTCGGCCCGCCCTTTAACTGGATCTTCAGCTCCTTCGTCCGTAGCCAAATCGCACTGCGCGCTTGCTGTAATGTGACGCACCGGATACTCCGATGCTTCTGCCAGTAATGGATAAACCAGTGCGCAGGCGCGGACCTCCCGTTCGTCGGCGCAGGCGCGCGATTTGGCTACGGATGAAGGAGCTGAAGATCCAGTTAAAGGGCGGGCCGAATGGGTGAAAGGGGAGTGGTTGCTTATAAATTTTGGAATAAAAGTGTGTTTTGGACGACCTGTGGAACGGACAACAATATGATAAGATGCATTTTAATGTGGGGGCTGTGTTGGACACAATGGTGTAAGTGTTAGATGTTGCGATTTTGGGGTGAAAGACTCCCTTTAATGTAGTACTCGGGTAAAAAGAGGGGTATGTACCCAATCACCAGCTAACACCTGGATGGAGAAGGTAAGTATCACCTATTTGAGGGACCTCACCTAATAAAGGTACAGTATAACACCACTGAGGGAGAGGTGAGTTCACAGTAGCGTTAGAGGTGGCTCCCGCAAACTAAAGCCACCAGCACTAAAAGGATACACACATATGGTCATGATGCTGACCAATGTGGGACTAGATGAAGCAGGATATCCTAGCACAAAGGAGCTGTAATGCTAGGACTGACAACAGTTGCAGTGAGTGGCAGCACGCATTGCCGCCCCTGTACCGAATAAAATTGAGGTGCTGGTCTAGGGCACACAAGAGAGCCTCTGCTGTTGCTAATATGCCAACAGACACCGACTCCACGGCCACCGCTACGTATGGTAATTGCTCGACTCGTTTCCGTGCATCTAAGTGCACTTCATCAGGAGAAGATTGCACCGTCAGACTGCTGTCGCCAATTGCCTCCAAAACCGAGACCTGGCATTAATATGTACACTCACGCTGTGTGTCGATAGTTTATACACTACGGCGTGGTGATACATAGAAGCGGTAACCTGCCTGAGCCAATAACCTCTAGTGTGAGGTATGGCTTGAAGCTGGAACCTAGGACAGAAGTAGGGTAACCTGCCTATGGCCAGATCCTCTAGTGTGAGGCACGGCGTATCAGCTGGAACCTACAACCCTGCCTGAAGCGGCTCGCTGAACGCCGAGATTAAAAGGGTAGTAACCCCGCCCTGCCGGACAAGCTACCATCCAATCCGGCTAGAGGCAGGGCAAGGTAACACCAATCAGCTGACAGGCGGGCGAAACAGAGTGAGTCCCGGGGAAAGCGCTAGTGCACCGAACATACAGGAGAACTACAAGGCGGCTCAACAGAAAGGCAAATTCGGAGTATAGAATTTATAGAGAGTAAGGCCTCTTTCACACGGGCGTCACGTTTGACGCCCGGATAGGATGCGGGTGTGTTGCGGGAATATGCGCGATTTTTCCGCGCGTGTGCAAACTTTTGCAATGCGTTTTGCACGCACGTGGGAAAAATCGGCACGTTTGGTACCCAGACCCGAGGCCGGACTTCATCACTGAAGTCTGGTTTCGGGTCTTCTGGAGATTTTATTATTTTTCCTTATAACATGGTTATAAGGGAAAATAATAGCATTAGTAATAAAGAATGCTTTGTAAAATAAAGATAAAGGGGTTAAAAATAAAAAACTGAACTCACCTTAGCCACTTGATCGCGTAGTTGGAGATCTCTCTTCTCGGAGCCGGAGAACGGAAAGGAGAAACGGTGATGTGAACGAGCCCTTACCAGTAGAGGAAAAAAGATTTGTTATTTTGTTTTAGCGCTCCTCTTCATGAGCAAAAATATATTTAAACAAATAATAGAAAAATATTTAAAAGAAAAAACATTATATGGCAAAAAAATATATATATAAAATATAAAAAAGTAATTAACCAATTATATTTTAAAAAAATATTAATAAAATACAAATAAAGGTAAAAAGGAAAAAGTGTCAGTGTCACTCAAAAGTTTTTTTTATGACCTCTTGGGGGACATATTATGTAGATGAAATATATTAAAAATTAAGTTAAAAAAGATAAAAAATAATAAAACAGAAGAAAATACACCCACACCAACAAAAACCATCATCATTATCGCCCCATTCACGTGAAAACCATAAATATTATATAACAAAACAACCGACACAAAATAGGTAACTAATTATAATAATTTATTTTGGTGTCAGTTTGCATATTTAAAAAATAAGGAGCTATAGTTTAAAAAAAATACTTTTTAAAAATGCTTTGTACAGTTTCCCCTAAATAAAACTAAAAAATAAATGATAAGGTACTATGTGTCACGTTACATGACACATAGGGTCTCACGTAAAAAACTGTTGCGAAAATTATTTTGGTAGTCCAACAAATAAAATAGTAGTCATTAAGGCATTTTCAGGCCTGGTCATTAAAGTGTTAACCAATGGGCACTTTCCCTGTTATTCAGGCCTCATGCACACGACCGTTTTTTTATGCTGTCCGCAAAAAGGGGTTCCGTTGTTCGGTGATCCGTGTCCGTTTTTGCCTTCCGTTGTGCTTCCGTGTGTCTTCCGTTTTTTTAGCGGACATGACCCAAAAGATTTTACCAAAAGACAGGCTGACAATGTTTCCCAAGTGCCTGCCAAGGGATCCGCAAAAAAAACGGACACGGAACACGGATGACACACGGATGGCCATCCGCATTTTTCACGGACCCATTGACTTGAATGGGTCCGTGAACCGTTTTTCACGGACAAGAATAGGACAGGTTATATTTTTTTGACGGACTGGAATCACGGACACGGAGGACAAACGGTGCATTTGCCGAGGTTTCCACGGACCCATTGAAAACCAATGGGTCCGCAGAAAATCACGAAAAATGGAGCAACGGACACGGAAACAATCAACGGTCGTGTGCATGAGGCCTAAGGGAAAGTGCTTACTGGTTATTGCATGGCGTCTGTAACTGGGGGCAGGAGTTGGTAAAAACCAGTAAGCGCCGTCCTATGCACTGAGGGATTTATGAATAGGAGGCAGGATGGAAGGAAATGTCGCCACTTTTCTGGGTTTTTCCGGTAAAATGATTTCTTAACAGGTTCCTGCAGCATGGCCCCTGAAACCAAAGATCTATATTTACCTGCTCCCCACCGCTCTGGGTCTCCGCACTGCCCCTTCTGCCTCCGTCTTCCGGTCCCTGCGCTGTTTGCACCTGGCATTGCATGGACATGGTCATACATCGCTGCAGTCAATGATCGGCTTCAGCAGTGACACGCTGCTAGTGGCCATATCACTTCTTAAGCCAGTCATTGGTTGGAGAGGTGCATGTGACCATGGCCATGCGCTGCCAGGTGGAAGCAGCACTTGGACTGGAAGATGGCGGCAGCACGGAGGACCAGAGCGTCGGGTAGCAGGTAAGTATGAATCTTCGGTTTCAGGGGCCATGCTGCAGTACGATATTCAGGACAATTACTGGGAACAAGTCTTCATAGGAAAGCTCATTACTGATATCTGGCCGGTATAATCATGCCGCTGATCAGCCGATAAACAAGGAATCACTCGTTTGTCTGATGATTTACATACAGTATTTTCTCAGGATGAAAGATGTACAATAATCCTTAGCTCATCTCCCTGTGTAATCAGGAATGTGTTACCGATAATCAATAGAAGTGAACAAGGGAGGAATGACTGAGGTAGTGATCATTCCTCCCCAGTCACTTTGCCTTGGCTTAATAGGTCGAGCACTGATTGACATTTTTTTATATTTGCGGGCCCTTGAAATAGTGCAATGTGACAATGCGGCCCTCAGACCAAAAAAGGTTCTGCACCCCTGGTCTAGAATGTACAGAGTTCTTTGGGTCTTGCACTGCAGCCCATACAGTCTAGCTGCTTCAGAGCTGAAATGCCTAGAATGGGCACATTTGATTCTTCTCCATGTCTCCTGTACATATTAGACTATTCGTTACCGAGGAGCCTAGATGTGCAGCCTCCTTGGAGAGTCTCATTACCTGTACATATTAGACTAGTCTTTACCGAGGAGCCTAGAATGTGCAGCCTCCTTGGAGAGTCTCATTACCTGTACATATTAGACTAGTCTTTACTGAGGAGCCTAGAATGTGCAGCCTCCTTTTAGAGTCTCATTACCTATACATATTAGACTAGTCTTTTCGAGGAGCCTAGAATGTGCAGCCTCCTTGGAGAGTCTCATTACCTGTACATATTAGACTAGTCTTTACCGAGGAGCCTAGAATGTGCAGCCTCCTTGGAGAGTCTCATTACCTATACATATTAGACTAGTCTTTTCGAGGAGCCTAGAATGTGCAGCCTCCTTGGAGAGTCTCATTACCTGTACATATTAGACTAGTCTTTACCGAGGAGCCTAGAATGTGCAGCCTCCTTGGAGAGTCTCATTACCTATACATATTAGACTATTCTTTACCGAGGAGTCTAGATGTGCAGCCTCCTTGGAGAGTCTCATTACCTATACATATTAGACTAGTCTTTACCGAGAAGCCTAGAATGTGCAGCCTCCTTGGAGAGTCTCATTACCTATACATATTAGACTAGTCTTTTCGAGGAGCCTAGAATGTGCAGCCTCCTTGGAGAGTCTCATTACCTATACATATTAGACTAGTCTTTACCGAGAAGCCTAGAATGTGCTGCCTCCTTGCAGAGTCTCATTACCTATACATATTAGACTAGTCTTTACCGAGAAGCCTAGAATGTGCAGCCTCCTTGGAGAGTCTCATTACCTATACATATTAGACTAGTCTTTACCGAGGAGCCTAGAATGTGCAGCCTCCTTTTAGAGTCTCATTACCTGTACATATTAGACTAGTCTTTACCGAGGAGCCTAGAATGTGCAGCCTCCTTTTAGAGTCTCATTACCTGTACATATTAGACTAGTCTTTACCGAGGAGCCTAGAATGTGCAGCCTCCTTTTAGAGTCTCATTACCTGTACATATTAGACTAGTCTTTACCGAGGAGCCTAGAATGTGCAGCCTCCTTGGAGAGTCTCTTTGCCTATACATATTAGACTAGTCTTTACTGAGGAGCCTAGAATGTGCAGCCTCCTTTTAGAGGCTCATTACCTATACATATTAGACTAGTCTTTACCGAGGAGCCTAGAATGTGCAGCCTCCTTGGAGAGTCTCATTACCTGTACATATTAGACTAGTCTTTACCGAGGAGCCTAGAATGTGCAGCCTCCTTTGAGAGTCTCATTACCTGTACATATTAGACTAGTCTTTACCGAGGAGCCTAGAATGTGCAGCCTCCTTTTAGAGTCTCATTACCTGTACATATTAGACTAGTCTTTACTGAGGAGCCTAGAATGTGCAGCCTCCTTTTAGAGGCTCATTACCTATACATATTAGACTAGTCTTTACCGAGGAGCCTAGAATGTGCAGCCTCCTTTTAGAGTCTCATTACCTATACATATTAGACTATTCTTTACCGAGGAGTCTAGATGTGCAGCCTCCTTGGAGAGTCTCATTACCTGTACATATTAGACTAGTCTTTACCGAGGAGCCTAGAATGTGCAGCCTCCTTGGAGAGTCTCTTTGCCTATACATATTAGACTGAGTCTCTACTGAGGGCCTAGAATGTGCAGCCTCCTTTTAGAGGCTCATTACCTATACATATTAGACTAGTCTTTACCGAGGAGCCTAGAATGTGCAGCCTCCTTGGAGAGTCTCATTACCTGTACATATTAGACTAGTCTTTACCGAGGAGCCTAGAATGTGCAGCCTCCTTTTAGAGTCTCATTACCTGTACATATTAGACTAGTCTTTACCGAGGAGCCTAGAATGTGCAGCCTCCTTTTAGAGTCTCATTACCTATACATATTAGACTAGTCTTTACCGAGGAGCCTAGAATGTGCAGCCTCCTTTTAGAGTCTCATTACCTATACATATTAGGACTATAGTCTTTACTGGAGGGCCTAGAATGTGCAGCCTCCTTGGAAGTCTCTTTGCCTATACATATTAGACTAGTCTTTACTGAGGAGCTAGAATGTGCAGCCTCCTTGGAGAGTCTCATTACCTGTACATATTAGACTAGTCTTTACCGAGGAGCCTAGAATGTGCAGCCTCCTTTTAGAGGCTCATTACCTATACATATTAGACTAGTCTTTACCGAGGAGCCTAGAATGTGCAGCCTCCTTGGAGAGTCTCATTACCTATACATATTAGACTAGTCTTTACCGAGGAGCCTAGAATGTGCAGCCTCCTTTTAGAGTCTCATTACCTGTACATATTAGACTAGTCTTTACCGAGGAGCCTAGAATGTGCAGCCTCCTTGGAGAGTCTCTTTGCCTATACATATTAGACTAGTCTTTACTGAGGAGCCTAGAATGTGCAGCCTCCTTGGAGAGTCTCATTACCTGTACATATTAGACTAGTCTTTACTGAGGAGCCTAGAATGTGCAGCCTCCTTGGAGAGTCTCATTACCTGTACATATTAGACTAGTCTTTACCGAGGAGCCTAGAATGTGCAGCCTCCTTTTAGAGGCTCATTACCTATACATATTAGACTAGTCTTTACCGAGGAGCCTAGAATGTGCAGCCTCCTTTTAGAGTCTCATTACCCATACATTCTAATTCAGGGATCAGCAACCTTCGGCACTCCAGCTGCTGTGAAACTATAACTCCCAGCATGTAAACATGCTCGGCTGTTCTCACAACTCCCATAGAAGTGAATGGAGCATTCTGGGAGTTGTAGTTTTAGAACATCTGGAGTGCCGGAGGTTGCTGATCCCTGTTCTAGTTTCTTCAGCACTGAGGTGCTTATAATGTACTGGCTCTTTTGAGGTTTCAGACATCAAGAGGCAGAAATATTGTTCCCCTTTGCTTAACGAACATTGAGGGTTTTTGGGGGTTAATCTGGTTAAAAAAAAATACTCATCTTTGATCGCATAGAGGCTGCTGTGGCCAGCTTGATTGAAGATGACTTCAAATGTTACCGCACGTGAGATTTTGCGCGGTATCTTCAATCAAGATAGCTGTAGTGGTCTCTTTGCGTGCAAATGAATGAGGTGAATATCTTTTTTTTTTCCTTCAATTTCAGGGAAAATTGATTCGTTACCATGAAGCACGAGGAAGATCAGCTTTGCTGCACATTGCATTTTTCCTGAAATTCGGATTGAAACCAATTCGTTTGACTTTAATTCGTCCAACACATTACAAATATTGATTTTACCCAATATGAAATAAAAAGTAGATTTCATATATCATGGACAAGATGGATGCTGGAGATTTTGCTTTTTATTTTAGTTTGACTGTGCTTTTCATAGCATGGCGTTTCTTCTCTGCACCCTGAGGACATATTGGAAAGATGATAGGTAATGTGGTGAGCTTGGATAATATTCCTTCAGCAATGCTCAGGTCTAGAGTTGAGCGAACTTGTATTTACTGGATTGGATAAGAGGTGATATGCCTTCTGGAGTGTCCAGTCAACCCGATTGAGATGCTGTGGCATGACCTTAAAAATCGCATATCAGACGCTGTTTTATTAACAGCGTCTGATATGCCTGCTGCTCTGGTGGTCCCTTTTGCTTGGGACCAGCAGAGGAAACATATGTAAGTGCACCAATCACCACACAGACCCGCCCACCCCCACCACCCATTCACCCCACCCCCCCGTCACTGATTAACCCCATGTCACCCCCCTGATCACACCCTGTCACCCCCCCCCCCCCCTGTCACTAATCACCCCCTGTAAGGCTCATTCAGACGCTCGTATGTGTTTTGCGGATCCACGGAAATGTGCTTTCCGCATTTTGCGGATCCGCACATTGCCAGAACTTTATAGAAAATGCCTTTTCTTGTCCACAATTGCGGACAAGAATAGGACATGCTCTATCTTTTGCGGAAAGTTCGCGGCCGCAGCCCTGCAAATGCTGATGCAGAGAGCACATAGTGTGCTCTCCGCATCACCGACGGCCCCATTCACACTCAATGGGTCCGCATCTATTCCGCAGAATTGCGGAATAGATGCGGACATGTGAATGGGGCCTTACTTCGCAAGCACTCCTATGTCCTTTCCCCTCTTTTTTATTTTATTTTTTTTGGCACATTTTTGGGCAAAGATTTTTTCATCCACATTGATCGATGCGAATAAAGAAATCTGTGCCATTCATTTTCTCTTTCAGCCCAGAGGCTGAACGGAAAAAAAAATCTCATTACCCGTATGCTCAATATAAGGAGAATAGCAGAAACTCCTAATGCTGGCCATACATGTAATGATTGCGGGGACCCTCAAATGCCAGGGCAGTACAAACACCTCACATGTGACCCCATTTTAGAAAGAAGACACCCCAAGGTATTCCGTGAGGGGCATGGCGAGTTCATAAAAGATTTTTTTTTTTTTGGCACAAGTTAGCAGAAATTGATTTTTTTTTCTTACAAAGTCTCCCTTTCCGCTAACTTGTGACAAAAAATAAAATTTTACATGAACTCACCATACCCTTCATGGAATACCTTGGGGTGTCTTCTTTCTAAAATAAGGTCACTTGTGGGGTATTTATACTGCCCTGGCATTTTAGGGGCCCCTAATGCATGAGAAGTCGTTTGGAATGCAAATGCGTAAAAATGCCCGGTGAAATCCTAAAGGTACTTATTGAATTAGGGCCCCTTTGCACATATTGGCTTCAAAAAAGTGTCACTCATGTAGTATCGCCGTACTCAGGAGAAGTAGGGCAATGTGTTTTGGGGTGTATTTTTACATATACCCATGCTGGGTGTGAGAAATATCTCTGTAAATGACAACTTTTTAAAAAATTTTATACAAGGTTGTCAATTTACAGAGATATTTCTCTCACCCAGCATGGGTATATGTAAAAATACACCCCAAAACACATTGCCCTACTTCTCCTGAGTACGGCGATACCACATGAGTGACACTTTTTTGCAGCCTAGGGGCGTAAAGTCCAACGAGTACCTTTAGGCTTTACATGGCTGCTCACAATTTAGCCCCGCCCAAAATGCCAGAACAGTAAACACACCCCACAAATGGCGGTGGCGTTCACTCAGGGGCATAGTGAGTCCGTGGGATTTTTTATTTTATTTTTTTTGCCAGAAGTTAGCAGAAATGGAAACTTTATTATTATTTTTTTTCCTCAGAAAGTGTCATTTTCCGCTAACTTGTGAAAAAAAAAGAAATGATACATGAACTCACCAAGCCCCTCCGCGAATACTTTGGGGTGTCTTCTTTCTAAAATGGTGTCATTTGGGGGGTATTCATACTATCCTGGCATTCTAGCACCTGAAGAAACATGACAGGCGCTCAGAAAGTCAGAGCTGCTTCAAAATGCCGAAATTCACTTTTTTGCACCATAGTTTGTAAACGCTATAACTTTTACCCAAACCAATAAATATACACTTATTGGACTTTTTTTTATCAAAGACATGTAGAACAATAAATTTAGAGAAAAATTTATATAGAAATGTAGTTTTTTTTTAAAAAAAATTTACAACAGAAAGCGAAAAATGTCATTTTTTTGCAAAAATGTTGTTAAATTTTTATTAATAGCAAAAAAAAGTAAAAATGTCAGCAGCAATGAAATACCACCAAATGAAAGCTCTATTAGCGAGAAGAAAAGGAGGTAAAATTCATTTGGGTGGTAAGTTGCATGACGGAGCAATAAACGGTGAAAGTAGTGTAGTGCGGAATTGTAAAAAGTGGTCTGGTTATTAAGGGTGTTTAAGCTAGGGGGGCTGAAGTGGTTAAGAAAGCGATTCACACCAGACATCCCAAGAATATTGCTGAACTGAAACAGTTCTGTAAAGAGGAATGGTCAAGAATTACTCCAGACATCTGATCTGCAACTACAGGAAACGTTTGGTTGAAATTATTCTTGCCAAAAGAGGTTCAACCAGTTATTAAATTCAAGGGTTCACATACTTTTTCCACCTGCCCTGTGAATGTTTACATGGTGTGTTAAATCAAAACATGGTAACATTTAATTCTTTGTGTGTTATTAGTTTAAGCAGACTGTTATTGTCTATTGTTGTGACTTAGATGAAGATCAGAAATAGAGAGAAATAAACCCACTTGCAAATAGGGAATTGAAAAGGTACCTTGGGAAATATACTTAATCGATATGTACCAAATATAAAACTTAGCGTTTATTTATAAAATCGCTAAAAAGTAAGCCCACAGAGGTAAACAAATGAACAAAAAGGAGAGAACTCCAGTAGGGATAGTGCACAATAGGTCTGAAAAAGAACAGGACCAGGTCTCTGACCACTAAACAGGTCCCTATTCTATCAATGAGACCTAAATGCCCTACCTATTTATCCCTTACAAAATCCCTAATAAGGAAAGCAGATAGACTGCCCGGTCATTCGTCCAAAGGGATGAAAATATGAAACAAGGAATAATCCCAGGGACAGTGGGTCAATTTATACTTTTATGGACACACATTGTTTGCTTAGTTGCACATGCACAATTATTCCTTGTTTCATATTTTCATCCCTTTGGACGAATGACCGGGCAGTCTATCTGCTTTCCTTATTAGGGATTTTGTAAGGGATAAATAGGTAGGGCATTTAGGTCTCATTGATAGAATAGGGACCTGTTTAGTGGTCAGAGACCTGGTCCTGTTCTTTTTCAGACCTATTGTGCACTATCCCTACTGGAGTTCTCTCCTTTTTGTTCATTTGTTTACCTCTGTGGGCTTACTTTTTAGCGATTTTATAAATAAACGCTAAGTTTTATATTTGGTACATGTGACAAAACCACCTTTGTCACGGGGAGTTGGAGAGGCATGCTTGTCAGCCTCTTACCCTGTGACTATGGCCCCAGTGACAGTTGGCATTCACAATGGACATTGCCTGTGACCTAACCACTTGCCGCCACGCTAACGCCGATGGGCGTCAGCGCGGCGGATCTCTCAGGTCTCAGTCACGCCTATCGGCGTCATCTCGTGAGACCTGAGATTTCACATGAACGCGCGCGCGTCGTGCGCGCGCGTTCATGTGATCGGAGCCGGGACAACTGAAACTACAGCCTGCCAGCGCTGATCATGCGCTGGCAGGCTGTAGATCTTGGAAAAACGCATTTAAATCGCATATCAGACGCTGTTTTTAAACAGCGTCTGATATGCCTGCTATCTGCTCGTCTGGTGGTCCCTTTGTTTGGGACCACCAGAGAAACTATAGGAAAAGTGCACCAATCACTACACCCCCACCCCCATCACTGATTAACCCCTGATCACCCATGTCACCCCCTGATCACCCCCTGTCACCCCCTGTCACTAATCACCCCCTACAGGCTCATTCAGACGTCCGTATGTGTTTTGCGGATCCATGGATCTACAGATCCGCAAAATACGGACACCGGCAATGTGCTTTCCGCATTTTGCAGATCCGCACAGAACTATATAGAAAATGCTTTTCTTGTCCGCAATTGCGGACAAGAATAGGACATGTTCTATATTTTTGCGGAACGGAAGTGCAGACCCGGAGCGCGGATCCGTAATTCCGGATCCGAGCGGGACAAAGTCTGTCCCCATAGAAATGAATGGGTCCGCAATTCCGTTCCGCAAACAGAATTGCGGACGTGTGAATGGGGCATAAGGGTCCCTTATCACCGCCAGTTAGCTAGCTACTTGTTAGGTAGCTAGCGCCCAGCCCACCGCACCGCAGTCACTGATTTTGGCAGAGATTTTTTCATCCACATTGACCGATGCGAATGAAAAATCTGTGCCGTTCATTTTTTTTTTTTTCAGCGCAGAGGCTGAACGGAAAAAAATCTCATTACCCGTATGCTCAATATACGGAGAATCGCAGAAACTCCTAATGCTGGCCATACGTGTAATGATTGCGGAGACCCTCAAATGCCAGGGCAGTACAAACACCTCACATGTGACTCCATTTTAGAAAGAAGACACCCCAAGGTATTCGCTGAGGGGTATGGCGAGTTCATGCAAAATTTTATTTTTTGTCACAAGTTAGTGGAATATGAGACTGTAAAAAAAAAAAAAAAAAAAAAAAAACAATTTCCGCTAACTTGTGCCACATTTTTTTTTTTCTGTGAACTCGCCATACCCCTCACAGAATACCTTGGGGTGTCTTCTTTCCACAATGGGGTCACTTGTGGGGTATTTATACTGCCCTGGCAATTTAGGGGGTCCTAAAGCGCGAGAATCCAAATACGTAAAAATGCCCTGTGAAATCCTAAAGGTACTCATTGGTTTTAGGGCCCCTTTGCGCACCCAGGCTGCAAAAAAGTGTCACTCATGTGGTATCGCCGTACTCAGGAGAAGTAGGGCAATGAGTTTTGGGGTGTATTTTTATATATATATACCCATGCTGGGTGTGAGAAATATCTCTGTAAACGACAACTTTTTAAATTTTTTTATACAAAGTTGACAATTTACAGAGATATTTCTCTCACCTAACATGGGTATATGTAAAAATACACCCCAAAACACATTGCCCTACTTCTCCTGAGTACGGCGATACCACATGAGTGACACTTTTTTGCAGCCTAGGTGCGTAAAGGGGCGTAAAGTCCAACGAGTACCTTTAGGCTTTAGAGGGCTGCTCACAATTTAGCCCCGCCCAAAATGCCAGAGCAGTAAACACACCCCACAAATGACCCCATTTCGGAAAGTAGACACCCCAAGGTATTCACTGAGGGGCATAGTGAGTCCGTCTGAGATTTTATATTTTTTGCCAGAAGTTAGCAGAAATGGAAACTTTATTATTATTATTTTTCCTCAGAAAGTGTCATTTTCCGCTAACTTGTGAAAAAAATGAAATGATACATGAACTCACCATGCCCCTCCGTGAATACTTTGGGGTGTCTTCTTTCTAAAATGGTGTGATTTGGGGGTATTTATACTATCCTGGCATTCTAGCACCTGAAGAAACATGACAGGTGCTCAGAAAGTCAGAGCTGCTTCAAAATGCCGAAATTCACTTTTTGCACCATAGTTTGTAAACGCTATAACTTTTACCCAAACCAATAAATATACACTTATTGGATTTTTTTATCAAAGACATGTAGAACAATAAATTTTGTGAAAAATTTATATAGAAATGTAGTTTTTAAAAAAAAATTACAACAGAAAGTGAAAAATGTCATTTTTGCAAAAATGTCGTTACATTTTTATTAATAGCAAAAAAAGTAAAAATGTCAGCAAGAATGAAATACCACCAAATGAAAGCTCTATTAGTGAGAAGAAAAGGAGGTAAAATTCATTTGGGTGGTAAGTCGTATGACCGAGCAATAAACGGTGAAAGTAGTGTAGTGCGGATTTGTAAAAAAGGGCCTGGCCACTAGGGGGGTATAAACCTGTGGTCTTCAAGTGGCTAATCAACATCCACAATGGACATTACCTGTGACCTAATCAACATCCACAATGGACATTGCCTGTGACCTAATCAACATCCACAATGGACATTGCTGTGACCTAATCAACATCCACAATGGACATTACCTGTGACCTAATCAACATCCACAATGAACATTGCCTGTGACCTAATCAGCATCCTCAATGGACATTGCCTGTGACCTAATCAGCATCCACAATGGACATTACCTGTGACCTAATCAACATCCACAATGGACATTGCCTGTGACCTAATCAGCAAGCACAATGGACCATGCATGTGGGGGTGGGATATATCTGGCTGTATGTGATTGGTCGCTGTATTTTATGTGCCTGTCCTCAATCAGGTCCCCGGGGGAGTAGCCCTGGCTGGAAGACTTGCATAAAAGGCCAAGCTTTGCCATCCAATAAAGAGTTCCTGCTTGACCCTCAAAACGAAGTGTCGTCTCGTTCTTGGGGGGAATTGGAGTGTATGCTGTCACAGTGCGACTGCCAGGAGTGTAAACTGTTCCTAGGGTTTTTCCTGTTCGGCTGTATACTGTTTCCGATTCGGGAGTCTGGAGCATTCATGTGCTTGCAGTTCGGGAAATTGGTGCTTGCAGTAACTGCCGGTGTGTCTGAAAAGGGAATATCGCCTAAACTGAGTTGTGTGCGTAACGGTCCGTTACAATTGGTGGCAGCAGTGGGATGGCGTCCTAGTGCGAGGTAAAGCTGCTCGGAGACACCATTCATGGAATTACAAATTGAGGGCAACGCTAGTATCCATACAGCGCCCCTGGGAGCAGATGGATCCCGCGACTTGGAACAGACAAGTATGGAAGGCTCTGGCTCTGAAGATAATTGGCTGGCCGAAGTAAGGCAGCGAGTGGCCCAGTATGGGGATGATGTACCCATGGAGACACGCCGGGTGATCTGGAACCAGGTCATGGCCGAGCGAAACACAAGGCTGGACCGAGAATTCCGGCTGGCGAAAGAGAGGGAGTATGCTCAGCAGAAGGAGCGTTATAGCAGCCAAAGAGAGGCTCCATTCGAGGAGGTTAACCATTTCCCCCGGAGGCGGCCAGAGGAACCCGAGGTAGAGTCCTCATAGACTGGTCCTGCGAGGAACCACAACAGGCAGGTGGAGATGGGACCGAGGTCTCTCCACCGGGATGCTGGGAAGCTGGCCCAGATCCCCAGCAGCAGCCTGAGTTACCAGGTGCAGAAGCAGGTGGTCCCTACTCTCAAATGTTGAGGGACCTCATAGACTGGTCCTGGGAAGACCCACAGATGGCAGGTGGAGATGGGACTGCGGTCTCACTACCGGCCCTACAGGGATGCTGGGCAGTCGGCCCAGATCCCCAGCGGCAGTGTGTACCCCAGGGAGCTGAAGGTGTCGTCCTTCCTCCCCAGCGGCAGTGTGTACCCCAGGGAGCTGAAGGTGCCGGTCTCCCACTCCAGCGGCAGCCTGTGTTTCAGGCAGAGGAACACAGCACCCCCTCTCCCCAGCGGCAGCTTACCCTAACAAGGGGAGACACCAATCTCCCAGACGGCGCAGATGGGACCGTGGTCTCTGTGCCTGACCTACAGGGATGCTGGACAGCCTGTCCAGATCCCCAACTACCCGCACCGGGACAACAGGAGGAGGGGGTAAGTACAAACTCTCCTCCCCAGCTAACACCTAACTTGGCCTCAGGGTTAACAGAGGCGATGTTAACCCCCACTGGCGCCCATGTTCCCCTGGCTACTGAGCCGGACTATGTTCCCAGCCCCCCAGCAGAAGAGCTGGCAGCTGGGCAGAGTGCAGTCGGCCTCTGCCCTCCCTTTGTCCCCTGTCCAGAGCCTGAGGTCCTGCAGGCTATACCAATAGAAGAGCTGGCAGCTGGGCAGAGTGCAGTCGGCCTCTGCCCTCCCTTTGTCCCCTGTCCAGAGCCTGAGGACCCACAGGTTACCCCAGCTGAAGAGCTGGCATCTGGGCAGAGTGCAGTCGGCCTCTGTTCTCCCCTATCCTCCTGTCCTGAGCCTGGCTACCCACAGGATACCCCAGCGGAAGAGCTGGCATCTAGGCAGAGTACAGTCGGCCTCTGTCCTCCCCTATCCTCCTGTCCTGAGCCTGACTGCACACAGGCTGCCCCAGAGGAAGAGCTGGCATCTTGGCAGAGTGCAGTCGGCCTCTGCCCACCCCGTACCTACAGCTCCATGCCTGAGAACACAAGGGAGATCAGGGGCAGCAGACGTACCCTCTGCAGCCTAGGACAGACCTAACAAAGCTGGACACTCACAAACTACAGGTGCAGTACTCGGTTGTGGGCGGGCTGCTCGTCTAACTCAGGTACTGACCGACAGGAGGTCAGGTACCTGGTTAGTCTTCCCCTGGGAGGGAAGATGTGCGACAAAAGCACCTTTGTCATGGGGAGTTGGAGAGGCATGCTTGTCAGCCTCTTACCCTGTGACTATGGCCCCAGTGACAGTTGGCATTCACAATGGACATTGCCTGTGACCTAATCAACATCCACAATGGACATTACCTGTGACCTAATCAACATCCACAATGGACATTGCCTGTGACCTAATCAACATCCACAATGGACATTGCTGTGACCTAATCAACATCCACAATGGACATTACCTGTGACCTAATCAACATCCACAATGAACATTGCCTGTGACCTAATCAGCATCCACAATGGACATTGCCTGTGACCTAATCAGCATCCACAATTGACATTACCTGTGACCTAATCAACATCCACAATGGACATTGCCTGTGACCTAATCAGCAAGCACAATGGACCATGCATGTGGGGGTGGGATATATCTGGCTGTATGTGATTGGTCGCTGTATTTTATGTGCCTGTCCTCAATCAGGTCCCCGGGGGAGTAGCCCTGGCTGGAAGACTTGCATAAAAGGCCAAGCTTTGCCATCCAATAAAGAGTTCCTGCTTGACCCTCAAAACAAAGTGTCGTCTTGTTCTTTGGGGGAATTGGAGTGTATGCTGTCACAGTGCAACTGCCAGGAGTGTAAACTGTTCCTAGAGTTTTTCCTGTTCGGCTGTATACTGTTTCCGGTTCGGGAGTCTGGAGCATTCATGTGCTTGCACTTCGGGAAATTGGTGCTTGCAGTAACTGCCGGTGTGTCTGAAAAGGGAATATCGCCTAAACTGAGTTGTGTGCGTAACGGTCCGTTACAGTACATATCGATTAATTAGATGAAGATCAGATCACATTTTATGACCAATTTGTGCAGAAATCCATATCATTCCAAAGGGTTCACATACTTTTTCTTGCAACTGTATATTAGACTGTAGTATTCAGGTAAAATTGCCATGTTGGCACTTTGCGATAAAAAAAGTGGGTTTTGGGTTGCAGTTTGGGAACTCTATCTCTAAAAGGTTCACCATCACTGGCCTAGAATTTACTGAATTCTTTGTGATTCTCCCTGCACGTTATTCAATCTTGCCTGTATATAAAGTGCTCACAATGAAATGTTCCTGCAGACCATATGAGCTCCTTCGAGGTTCTCCCTGCAGACCCTATATTGTCGCCTGTATATAAAATGTTCAGAATGTATGAGGTGTTCCTGCAGATCATATGGGCTCCATTGAGGTTCTCCCTGCAGACCCTATATCGTGGCCTGTATATGAAAACCGTAAGATAATCATCCAGAAATGACTGACAATAGGGAACCCATTTACATTTATTTTGGTGTCAGTTTTTATACTTAAAAAAGGAGCTATAAAGTTAGGACTGCTAAATCACCACAAGTGCCAAATTACAAAAAAGCTTCTGGTGATTAAGGCCTTTTCATTTGCCCATGATATCAACCTTGGACAAAGCTACTTGAATTATACTGTATACATGCTTTCATGGCAAATGCAGGGGATATGATTTCATTAGAGGGCGATGCTATTATAACACCATTCTTCAGGACACAGACAAAAAGGTCCATATGTTATAGGAATGTGTCAGGACAGAGCCAAGGCGGACCAGTTATAGTAATGTGTCAGGATAGAGCCAAGGTAGACCAGTTATAGGAATGTGTCAGGGTAAAGTCAAGGTGGACCAGTAAGGGTCCATTCACACGTCCGCAAAATAGATCCGGATCCGTTCCGCAACATTGCAGAACGGATGCAGACCCATTCATTTTTAATGTATGAGGAAAGAGCCAAGGTGGACCAGTTATAGGAATGTGTCAGGACAGAGCCAAGGTAGACCAGTTCTAGGAATGTGTCAGGACAGAGCCAAGGTAGAGCAGTTCTAGGAATGTGTCAGGACAGAGCCAAGGTAGAGCAGTTCTAGGAATGTGTCAGGACAGAGCCAAGGTAGACCAGTTCTAGGAATGTGTCAGGACAGAGCCAAGGTAGAGCAGTTCTAGGAATGTGTCAGGACAGAGCCAAGGTAGACCAGTTCTAGGAATGTGTCAGGACAGAGCCAAGGTAGACCAGTTCTAGGAATGTGTCAGGACAGAGCCAAGGAAGACCAGTTCTAGGAATGTGTCAGGACAGAGCCAAGGTGGACCAGCAAAGGTGTTCTGGTTGGTCTGGAGGGCAGAAACAGGCCGACATAAGTATCTCCTTTTTAATAGCTCAAGCCTTATATTAACTTTATTTCTCCGAAAATGAAAATACTATTTTAATATCTGGACCTAACTTTATAGTACACTCTCTTGACTTCTATGGTTTTCTGTATCAGAACATAATAAAAAAAACTTAGTTCTTAGCAGATATTAAAATTGAGTAAATCCAACCTCATAAAGAACACTTTGGCAGTGAGGGAGACATGCGGCATATGGGTGCCTTCCTTAGAATAGGACATGGAGGCTGGGGAAGCCTGAAGGAAATAATCAGCCAGAGGCTACCCTACTGGGCCTCGAATAATGTGTCCCCCAAAAGAGGTGTTGCCTCAGCTGTAGACACTTCAGAGGAGGTGCTGGACACAGAAGCTGATGATTGCCAGGTGAAAAGCTCAAAATGTAATGAGATGAAGTGTTGGAGAAGTCCCCCTACAGGGAGTCCACTGTTGGAAAGGATTGGGAGGGAAGGAATCCCCTCCCAAGAATAGATGAAGGCGCCAAAGAAAAATGAATGAAAAGAAAGTTGTAGAGAAATGTACAGCTTACTTAGGATGGAAGCCAGGGCCCTCTAGTACAAAACATCTTGGGTGACGCTAGGGAGGCTCGTCCCCATCCACAGACTGCTATTGGCTGCCCCTTACTAAGCCTTTGTGACCAGGGCTAAGTTATTATGCAATAAAAAAAACTAATTTAAATAATAATCTTGATCATTTCGACTTTTTAGACGATTATAGGTTATATTCACAATTATTTTTTTCTGGCAATAATGTTTAATTCTTCTGTTGAGGGTGCACTGTATATAGAGGGGTGAACATATACACTAGATACTGTCCTCCAGTCCTCCCTTTATATACTATAATGTATATAGTGGAAGGACTGGATGAGTGTTTCTGATGTATACAAAGAAAGGAGTGGGGAAGGGTATATAGTAGGGCTGCAGTAAACGATTATTTTAGAAATCGAGTATTCTATTGATTATTTTTTACGATCAATCGAGTAATCTTATAAGAATGTTACCATGGCAACCAGGGCTTCAGTAGCGTCCTGGCTGCCATGGTAACCGATCAGAGCCCACTTATAACACTGCTGGGGCTCCAATCAGAACTTCCACCAATAAGGTGGGAGGGGATACTGCTCTGTGGCCACTGCCACCAATGAGGGGGGAGGGGACTCTGCTCTGTGGCCACTGCCACCAATGAGGGGGGAGGGGACTCTGCTCTGTGGCCACTGCCACCAACGATTTTAATACTGGGTGGGTCCAATTAAAATTAACCTTTAATACAGGCGGCAGGCAGCAGATCAGCGGCAGTTAACCCCTCAGGTGCGGCACCTGAGGGGTTAACTGCCGCTGATCGCAGCTCCCTGCCTCCTATATTAAAGATTACAAAGGACCTTTCATGGTCCGGACTTATTAACAAGCATCTACATAGAGCGGCGCCCAGGGATGTCCCTGCACTTACAGTTAATCCTGGGCGCCGCTCGGTTCTCCCCACTGTGGGCCAGTTACAGTCTCCTGCTCCATATGCTAATTACTAATATCGGAGCAATAGGGAGGAGACATCAGCTCTGTGGGCGTTCCTTCTCTCTGCACTGTGACGTTCTGTGCTGCGATTGGACAGCGCAGGAAGAAGAAACGCCCACAGAGAAGGTGATGTCTCCTTCCGATTGGTCCGATATTAGTAATTGGTACATGGAGCACGAAACTGTAACTGGCCCACAGTGGGGAGCCGCTAGCTGCTAGTTAGTAAGGCCGGACAATGTAAGGTCCTGTCATTGGTGGCGCACTGCGCCCGCCCCTCCTTCGCCCCACCGTCTCTCCTCACTGGCAGCGCAGCACAGGAGGAGGGAGAGAGCGACCTCCTTCTCCCCTGTGCGCCCCGCCTCCTCTGCTGCCAGCCGCTCTGCACAGTTTCGGGTCATAGGGCACGCCTACGTGCACTATGACCTGACGGGTGAACACGGAGCGGTGAGTAATAGCAAGTGCTGCCCTCCCGCTCCGTGGTCACATGACACAAACAAATCCTCGATGCAAAAAAATTACATCGAGGATTTTTTTGTGTCGAATTACTCGATTAAATCGAGTAATCGTTTCAGCCCTAGTATATAGTGTATATAGAGGGAGGAGGGGTATATACTGTATATAAAGGGAGGACTGGAGAAGGGTATATAATGTATATAGAGGGAGGACTGGAGGAGGGTATATAGTGTATACAGAGGGAAGAGAGGAGGAGGGTATATAGTGTATATAAAGGGAAGAGTGGAGGAGGGTATATAGTTGTAGCGGAAGACCCTGGGCTGTCCTTCTAACATCAGTTCGGTTGGTTTAGCCGTTTGTATGGATTAGCCCGAATCCTGTGGGTTAAGTATAGGTGGCCGCCATTTCGGATGTTTTACACGTGTTCGCGGCCATCTTACGCCCGAACAGCGGTGTTTTGCCAACAATCGTCGGGATCTAAAAACGGATACGCAAGCCGGCGAACCCCGCGGAGACCCCCTCATACCTCTTGGGGGTTACAAGGAACAGTGAGCCCTAATTTATGTGTGGACTGTATTGGCCATATCCTTCCTGTTGTCCATTGAAAGTGCAGGGGTGACCCCAGCAATACAAGAAGGGTTAACTCTGCACTGAGGCTCCCAAGGAAGGTGTTGGTTCATTTGTCCCTATGTTCTGTTGTGCTAGTGATGGGATTAAGTAGCTGACTCCGGGGTAGAGGAGTAGATCACCCTCTGATACACTCAGGAGATAATCCCATCACATGTGTCTCCTCTCTTCCTATTCTTCAATTAAGACATTGGGGGGGGGGGGGGGTCTGTTTAATTGGTTTATAATGTTAGACCACCAGAACTGTGTATGTATATTAGGTTAGTCCATTGTCTGAGTTAACTGTATCCCAGGCAGAGGGAGTGTGCCTCTGGCCTGTGGAATTGTATAAATTGTGAGTGCTGGCTGTCATTATGGTGTCCAGTTCTGCTCCTGAAACTGTGTGTCGTCCAGTTATTGGGATTGCTGTTGGGATATTGCTGCATTACTTTCTCTGTTGGAAACCTTGCTGATGGACTTACTATTGCCTTGTTCCTGAGTCCCACTTGGATTAGAAGCGGAGGTAACCTGGGAATATTGTATATCCGCTACATTGGTTGGCAGCGCTGGGATCCAGACTCACAGAGGAACAAGCATAAATGGAGTACGGATGGAGATTGATTTTACCACGCTGAAACGCTCCACGCTAAAGGACCTCCTAGAGGCAAGGGGTATACAAACCAGCAACAAGAAGAAAGCAGTACTCATTACGGAACTCATGGCAGAATACGGAATGGATGGCGATTCGGTTCCTGAACAGAGGGATCAAGGGGAAACACAGGAACAGATGGAGTTCCAGAGGCAGGTTCGATTCAGGCTGTCTTTTTATGGGGAAAACCCCTCAGAGGAAATTTTTTCAAAAACTATGACAGAGGTCCAAGAATTCATTTTAAGGAGACAGACGACAGCAGTTCCAGAACCCAGCTCCGCAAGGAATGTACCACCAGAAGGTAAGCCTAAGATACCATACCAGGCTTTTAAAACATATGTGGAGGCAGAGGAAGACATAGACGCTTTCCTGCAAGACTTTGAGAGACTGTGTGCACTACAGCATACCGAGAGGCATACCGTACTGTACCTAATGAGGAAATACGGAATTACAGCAAAGTAAAAGAAATTATACTGGCCAGGTATGCTATAACACCGGAAGCATACCGGCGGAGATTCAGGGATCTAAAGAAGGTGGACAAAGACTCACACGCAGAGTGGGCATGCAGACTACAAAGGGCAGCCCTCGGGTGGGTGCAAGCTAGCAAGGCACGGTCCATGGAGGATGTAATTCAGATGATGCTGATGGAGCAGTTCTATGAGGGAGTAACCGGCGAGGTCCAGGAATGGGTACGGGACAGAAATCCTACATCCCTCACCGAAGCTGCCAGAAAGGCAGATGAGTATCTAGACGCACGCAGGCAACAAAAACCTACAGCTCCAAAAGCCACATTTAAAACCTTTGGGGGAACCACATACATCCCAGCTCCACCAAGACCCCTGCCACCACCACCACCACCCGCTGCCCAGCCGCGGTTCCGTCAACCCACTTCTGGGCCCTGTCATCACTGCCAGAGGTGGGGGCATTATAAAAGAGAATGCCCACAGCTGAGGGACCGTTCCACCTGGATACGTCCAGGCCCACCACCACCAAGAACAGCCACAGCCCACCACTACCAGGACATGGTGGCCACACCATACGGTTCAGCCGTTCCTATTACCACCGTGGAACAATGGGAGGTACTACACGAGGCCGATCCTGTCCAGGCCAATACCGATAATCTCCAGCACCACAGACAGACCGTATACCTGGAGGGTAAAGCAGTCCGAGGGCTACGGGACTCGGGCGCTACTATCACTCTGGTACAGAGCCACCTGGTTTCCGATCAAGCCAAACTAAGTAAAACTGTAGCCGTCAGGTAGCCGGGGAGCAGTATACCGGCTACCTACAGCAAGGGTACATTTGCATTGGGGAGCGGGGTCAGGACATGTGGAGGTGGGGTTGATGCCACAGTTACCGGCGGAGGTATTATTGGGGAACGATCTGGGAAGACTCACATCGGCTTTTGAGCCCCAGACAACCACCACAGGAGAAGCACACCCTGTGGTCACCCGACAACAAGCCTGCACCCAGGACTACAACACACTGCCGGAGGGCCAGGAAAGAGATCCTCCCCCTTCCTTAGAATGTGTTCCCTGGGCCCCACCTAATGAATTTGCAGCTGAACTAGTAACAGATCCTACGCTTCAAGTATATAGGGATAAGGTTGTCACGGACTCACCCGGGGGGGGAGGGAGAGAGATTTGTCTGGGATAAGCATATAAGTTATACAGGGAAACAGACAAGCAGATTGTGGGATCAGACCCGATAGTGATGAGGCATCTAGTGGTGCCGCAGCGGTACCGAGCGGAGTTACTCCGGATAGCACACGATATTCCACTATCCGGGCATCTGGGGGTCAGTCGCACTAGGTACAGGCTGACCCAAAATTTCTTCTGGCCAGGGATCAGCCAGGAAGTACGCCGATATTGCACTACGTGCGATACCTGCCAGAGGGTAGGGAAAAGGGGAGACCGAAGGAAGGTGAAGCTCCATCCCTTACCCATAATTGAGGAACCCTTTAGCCGAATAGCGGTAGATCTGATAGGCCCCCTCCAGAGAGCTAGCCCGTCAGGTAAAAGGTATATCTTAACAGTCGTAGATTATGCCACTAGATATCCAGAGGCAGTGGCTCTAACTAATATTCACGCCGAAACAGTCGCGGATGCCCTCTTGCGAATATTCTCTCGGATGGGATTACCCAGGGAGATTATCTCGGATCAGGGTACCCAATTTACCGCAGAGTTCACCCAACACCTCTGGAGGATCTGTGGCATTAAGGCGATTATCAGCGCCCCTTACCACCCCCAGACTAATGGACTCTGTGAACGGTTCAATGGTACCTTGAAACAAATGCTCTGAACCTTCGCAGAGACCCACAAGGACTGGGAGCGATTCCTGCCGCATCTCCTGTTTGCATATCGGGAGGTGCCCCAGGAATCCACAGGGTTCTCCCCGCTTGAACTACTATTTGGGAGAAGGGACAGAGGTCCCTTAGATCTTATTAGAGAGCATTGGGAGGGAGACCGGAGCGCAGATGGCACTCCCATCATACCATACGTGCTGGCCTTCCGAGACCACCTGGAAGCATTGACTAGGACGGTAAGGGAAAACCTCCAGGCAGCACAGACTCGCCAGCGCACGTGGTATGATCAGGGAGCCAGGGACCGTAGCTTTCAGGTCGGGCAGAAAGTGCTAATTTTAAAACCAGTCCGACATGACAAGTTACAGGCTGCCTGGCAGGGACCATATAAGGTGGTGGAACAGAGATGTGATACCACCTATATCATAGGTCCCTGCGCCGGGAACGGAGGGCGACGCATGCTCCATGTGAACATGATGAAGCCCTACCAGGAGCGCCGAGAAGTAACCGCCATATGTGCGCCAATTCTGAAGAGTTTGACAGCTTACCACTTCCCGATTTACTGGGAGATGGGCAGCTGTCTGGGGATTTAGGAGAGGTTGTACTGGGGGATAGGCTGAGCCCACAGGAGCGGATCGAGGTACAGCAGCTATTAGAGGAGAAACGAGACACGTTCTCTAATATACCTGGATACACCCCTCTGGCCACTCACCGAGTCGAGACCCCAGGGCAACTACCCATGCGCCAGACCCCCTACCGCATCCCAGAAGTGGTGAGGGAAAACATGCGCAAGGAGATCAATGAGGTGATTGAGCCCTCAGATAGTCCATGGGCTTCTCTTGTGGTCCTCGTGCCGAAGCGAGATGGCACAACTCGCTTCTGCGTGGACTACAGGAGATTGAACGAGAAAACCGTGTCTGATGCTTATCCTATGCCACGGATAGACAAACTACTAGACAGGATGGCCAGGGGCCAATACCTCACTACCATTGACCTATGTAAAGGATATTGGCAAATTCCCCTGGCCCCAGACGCCATCCCGAAGTCGGCCTTTGTCACCCCATTTGGCTTGTATCAGTTTAAGGTCATGCCATTTGGGATGAAAAACGCCCCAGCAACTTTCCAGAGGATGGTGGACCGACTCGTGGATGGGTTCCAGGACTATACATGTGCCTACCTGGACGATATTGCTATTTTTAGCAATACGTGGCAGGAACACTTGGCCCATATAGGAGCTGTACTAGGCAGGATTAGGGAAGCTGGTTTGACCCTGAAACCAGCCAAGTGTAGTATAGGGATGGCTGAGGTACAGTACCTGGGACATAGAGTGGGGTGCGGCAAGCAAAAACCCGAACCCGCCAAAGTAGAGGCCGTAGCTCAGTGGCCCACCCCTAGAACTAAGACCCAAGTTTTAGCGTTCCTGGGGACCGCGGGGTATTACAGAAAATTTGTCCCTAACTATAGTGCCCTAGCAAAACCCCTCACTGACCTGACCCGGAAAAATCTGTCCCGCCAAGTAACCTGGTCCCCGGAGTGTGAGCAGGCATTCCAACATCTGAAAAAGGCACTGATAAATGCCCCTGTCTTGGCAGCTCCCAATCCAACTAAACGATTTCTTGTTCACACAGACGCTTCTATGTTTGGATTGGGGGCAACACTGAGCCAAGTTGGGGCTGATGGCGGAGAACATCCCGTGGCTTACATCAGTCGCAAACTGTTACCTCGAGAAGTAAGCTACGCCGCCATCGAAAAAGAATGCCTGGCTGTGGTGTGGGCTTTAAAGAAACTGCAGCCCTATCTGTACGGACAGCCCTTTTCCTTGCTCACGGATCACAACCCATTGGTATGGCTGAACCGGGTGGCTGGGGACAATGCTAGGCTGCTGCGCTGGAGTTTGGCGCTGCAGCCCTTTGATTTTGATATTCAGTACCGGCCGGGTAAGCAGAATGGAAATGCGGACGGGTTGTCAAGCAAACGGACCTGGAAAAATGATCCGTGAGCCCCCGGACATCCCCAAGCCGATCCGTGTTGGACCAGGCTGTGTATGCCGGCTTGTGGGCAGGGGGGAGCAGTGTAGCGGAAGACCCTGGGCTGTCCTTCTAACATCAGTTCGGTTGGTTTAGCCGTTTGTATGGATTAGCCCGAATCCTGTGGGTTAAGTATAGGTGGCCGCCATTTCGGATGTTTTACACGTGTTCGCGGCCATCTTACGCCCGAACAGCGGTGTTTTGCCAACAATCGTCGGGAACTAAAAACGGATACGCAAGCCGGTGAACCCTGCGGAGACCCCCTCATACCTCTTGGGCGTTACAAGGAACAGTGAGCCCTAATTTATGTGTGGACTGTATTGGCCATATCCTTCCTGTTGTCCATTGAAAGTGCAGGGGTGACCCCAGCAATACAAGAAGGGTTAACTCTGCACTGAGGCTCCCAAGAAAGGTGTTGGTTCATTTGTCCCTATGTTCTGTTGTGCTAGTGATGGGATTAAGTAGCTGACTCCGGGGTAGAGGAGTAGATCACCCTCTGATACACTCAGGAGATAATCCCATCACATGTGTCTCCTCTCTTCCTATTCTTCAATTAAGACATTGGGGGGGGGGGGGTCTGTTTGATTGCGTTATAATGTTAGACCACCAGAACTGTGTATGTATATTAGGTTAGTCCATTGTCTGAGTTAACTGTATCCCAGGCAGAGGGGGTGTGCCTCTGGCCTGTGGAATTGTATAAATTGTGAGTGCTGGCTCCTGAAACTGTGTGTCGTCCAGTTATTGGGATTGCTGTTGGGATATTGCTGCATTACTTTCTCTGTTGGAAACCTTGCTGATGGACTTACTATTGCCTTGTTCCTGAGTCCCACTTGGATTAGAAGCGGAGGTAACCTGGGAATATTGTATATCCGCTACAATAGTGTATATAAATGGAGGGTATATAATATATATATACATATATATAGAGCAGGGCTGTGGAGTCGGAGGCAATTTGGGGTACCTGAAGTCGGAGTTGGCAAAAAATGAACTACTCAATTTAAATTGGAATAAAAAAAAAGCAAGTTTAAATGTCCCAATTCACAAAAAGTTATTAATTACTTCTCTACTGTAAAAATAAAAGCCAATCAGTGCGTCACGTTACCGCAAAACGAACACGTTAAGTGACCATGAAGAAGCATGCTTTTCATATGCTTCACTATATGGCACACAACCATAGGCGTAGCTATAGGGGGTGCAGAGGTAGCAGGTGCCCAGGAGCCTGAGGGGGCCCAAAGACCCTTGTGCCGCATAAGAAGACACACAACGCACTGAGGGAAGGGGGGCCCAAGCTGAAGTCTTGCACCAGGGCCCATGACCCGTTAGCTACGCCCCTGCACGCATCGCACAGTTATGGAGCGGCAATACTTAAACTTTGCTTTGTGTTGTGTTCCGCTGTTACAGGGTTAACCTAGCCTCTCACTGATAACTGATTAAGTAAATATGTTTTTGCAGGACTAGAGACACTTTTAGAAGTGAAGGGAATGGATAGTCAAAAGTTCAAGACTGAAGCTGTAAACCATTAGAAAAACTGCTGTCATTCAGCTAAGGGTACTTTCACACTTGCGTTATTCTTTTCTGGCATAGAGTTCCGTCAAAAGGGCTTTATGCCGGAAAAGAACTGATCAGGCATATCCCCATGCAATCTGAATGGATAGAAATCCGTTCAGTTTGCATCAGTATGCCTTCTATTCAGTCTCTTGTCAGGCTTTTTGGTGGCCGGACATAATACCGCAGCAGGCTGCGGTATTATGTCCGTCCAAAATGCCTGATCATTTGCCGGAATGCCGGATCCGGCATTAATTTACATTGACTTGTATTAATGCCGGATCCAGCATTGCGAAACAACTGAAGGACAGATCCGTCCTTTCAGTCTGCGCATGCGCAGACCGGAAAAACTGTGAAAAAGAGTGCAGGACGGATCCGTCCATCCGCATGACAAGCGGAGGGACGGATCCGTTCCTGCAGTGCATTTGTAGACGGATCCGTATAGTGTGTAAAGAGGGAGGAGGGTATATAGTGTATATATTCTTTGTTGGGGCGCACTAAAGGGGCATATCTACTGTGATTAGCATAACTAATGTGTGGGGGCACTTAAAGGTCATCACAGTGTGGGTCCACTTAAGAGGGCATCACTGTGTGGGGGGCACTTAGTCGACATCCTGCCTTGGGGGGGGGGGATCACTTACAGGCATCATACTCTGTGGTGGCACTAAATGGACATCATACTGTGTCGATGGACACAAAGGGGGCATCATACTGCCTGGGGGCACTGAGGGACATAACTCTTGTAGATGGTAATAAGTGGACATTCTTATTTTGTTGGAGCACAGAGGAGATTGGATCGGATTAGATGGCATGGCTTATTGCAAAAATCTTTGTGTGGACTACAGTGCACTCATCAGAGTTTGTGGTGCACTCTACAGGCAAAACCGCTGTGTGGAGGGGGCACAGAGGAGGCAAAACCACCATGTGTAGGGGCCAAAACCACCATGTGGAGGGGGCACAGAGGAGGCAAAACCGCCGTGTGAAGAGGGCACAGAGGAGGCAAAACCGCCATGTGTGTGGGGGGGGGGGCACAGGAGGCAAAACCGCCATGTGGAGGGGGCATAGAGGAGGGAAAAACCACTGTGTGGAGGGGGCACAGAAGAGGAAAAACCGCCATGTGGAGGGGGCACAGAAGAGGAAAAACCGCCATGTGGAGGGGGCAAAGAGGAGGCAAAACCACGCGTAGAGGGGGCACAGAGGAGGAAAACCACCACATGGGGGAGGAATGGAGGAGTTAAAAATACCTTGTAAGGGGATGCATGGTGAGCAATGTAACTGTAGGTGATTTTCTAAGTGCTTCTACCAGCTCTCAGAACCCTTATACATTCCCCTACAAAGTACATAAAAATACAGCCCCCGGACACCTCACCAGAAATCACTGACCAAAGCAGAAGTGCCTGTGCTGCCCCTGCTCTGGACTCTCCCCGCTCCAGACTCTCCCTGCTCTGAACGCAGCAGTTCTGCTCTTGCTCTGCTTCTCCTACAGTCCTTTTCCTGCATGTCCAAAAGAAATCCTAGCAGTCGTGTCTTATATAATCGTGATGTTTTATTACATCAAATCAATGTGTCCTACAGCCAGGAGGCGTTTCGGCAAGCATGCCTTTATCAACACACCTTTGTTGACAAGTGTTACCAGTCTACAGGACAGGAGCAGCTGTGTGTCTGCAGATAATATTGTACACAAGTATCACCGGTCTATAAGGCGGGGGTAGCTGTGTGTCTGCAGATATTACTGTACACAAGTATCACCAGTCTATAAGATGGTGACAGCTGTGTGTCTGCACATAATACTGTACACAAGTATCACCGGTCTATAAGGCGGGGGTAGCTGTGTGTCTGCAGATATTACTGTACACAAGTATCACCAGTCTATAAGATGGTGACAGCTGTGTGTCTGCAGATAATACTGCACACAAGTATCACCGGTCTATAAGGCGGGGGTAGCTGTGTGTCTGCAGATATTACTGTACACAAGTATCACCAGTCTATAAGACGGTGGCAGCTGTGTGTCTGGCGATATTACTGTAAACAAGTGTCACCAGTCTACAGGACAGGGTCAGCTGTGTGTCTGCAGATATTACTGTAACTAAACAAAAATGGATGATGAGAATGCTCCCAAATATCAACATACGCCTTAATATCACGAAAGGCAGTGTTTCAATTTCTTGCTAGAGATTCTGGCCTCTAGGTATATAGAGGCCGTAATACTGGCTTTCAACCGAGGTGGATATTTTTCAGTAAAGTAGGATAAGAGATAGTGCACATCTCTGGTTCCTAAAAAATCTTACCAAAAATATACCATAGCTCTCAGAGTGACAACTTTAAGTTTAAGCGTCTGTTAGGCTTACGACCATTGTATGTTTATTTACAATTAAAAGTGACGTTTTAAGTAATATTCGTCTTGGACCTGGGTCAAGATAGGTTAAAGCCCTTTTTTTAGGCATTGGAGTATACATTATAAAATATACCTTACCTATGTTAGGTCCTTTTTGTAAGGAATATCAAAATACAACACATAAACCCCATAAAGGGCAAAAGGGAGATAAAACTTAACTTTTACAAAAAAATATCTAAAAAAGAGGGGTGCATTATACCACAAACACAGACACTTAAAGGGACATTAAACAGCGGACTAATTCCTGCTGTAATGGCCCATCAAAGGATCCTGAACTCAATTCAACACATTAAAATAAATCAGAAAGATCTCACCCGACTGCAGCTTCGGAGGGAACCAGCTACTAGATGGTTCGATTAGTCTTTCGCCCAAAATTTGCGTTCGGATGAAGATCAAAAACTGGTTATCAGCTTGAATTCAGGTGGAAAGAGCTAACAAGACTGGGTATCAACTTGCATTCAGGTTGAAAAAAAGACTCCAACATAGATAGGCAGCGGGAACACCTGACCCTAATAGACCCTAGACAAATGGAGGGACCTAACTATGCCCTACCTATCTACAGGGAGCACTCGCCCCAAAAGGGGTGACCCCGTCCGGATACCTATCCCTAAACCCAGACGGAGTTCCTCACAATCCCTATATGGTAGTTCCCGACGTGGCACGTTTCATTAAATAAATCGTCAGGGAAGATGTACACACAATAGGGTATCCTAAAAGATCAGTGGATCCTTAACAAGGAGGGTGTGCACCTCTCATATAGTGGCCTGCAGATCTTTCCATTAGACCTTATCTCTGTGTAGGCTCCAATCCTGGTTTTGGCCCACAATCACTGATGGAAATAACTGACCAAAACACTGATGTGTAAATAAGGCATTAGGCTACATGCACACGACCATAGTTTGGGTCCACATCCGTTCAGCGTTGTTTGCGGATCACACATTGACCTATTCATTTCTATTGATCTGCATAAAAATAAAAAATAAATTGTGGAAAGCACACAGATTTCATCAAGTATAGACAGTTTTTGTGGAGGGAGTGTGGGAACTTAAGCATACACAGATACAGATAGTTCTCTCTATATATTTATAATTTGTAGAAAGGTAATACAAGGCAGCTACTAATGTATTGTGATTGTCCATATTGCGTCCTTTGCTGGCTTGAGTCATTTTTCCATCACAGTATGCACTGCTGGTATCCATGGTTACAACCACCCTGTAATCCAGCAGCAGTGGCCGTGCTTGTACAGTATAGGAAAAAGTGCCAGCTTATGCGTACTTCCAAAGTCCCAGCCACCAGAGAGGCCTGGCACCTTTTCCTATGGCAAAACAACAGCAGACTAGGCCCCAAACCTAGGGAACAGGGAGGTCACCACCTAGCAATCCCTAATACTCTCCCAAACAGCTGACAGCATGTGCGAATCTCAAAGGTAGAAATGCACGGAAACCTAAGACTGCTGATACACTGCTCCAAACCCTCAGTTTAGGGAACAGGGAAAGAGGCAACCAGCTGCTTCCAAGCTGAAGGAGTTAGTGTCTCTCTGAGGCCTAGTCAGAACAAACACACCAGGAAAAGGGGAAAAAGGACATAGCTTGAGAAGCAACTGGATCAGGAGAACCACCAAACAAGCAGAGCACTCCACTTAGGAAATATCAGCCGCAGGGTAACAAGTGAGAGGCGGAAAATATATAGAGCCTCCTAACTTGATAATGAGCAGCATCTGTAAAGGGGTGGAAACCTGTCAGCATCAATGAAAACAAGAGAGATCTGTCAGATAGACTTCTGAGCCTTCGGTCTATCTGAACTTCTAAGATCTCTCCCAGGGCCGGCGGTGATAAATATGGACAATCACAATACATTACATACCATTTGCTGAAGTGGGACAACCCACTTTAAACTATTCTAAATGGGTCATAATTAATTTATTAACTTATTTTACAGTCTTAGTGACCTAACAGGCACCCAAAGTACAGGGTGTCTATATCGATTGAGAATCCGTACATTCGTCCACAGCTGACATGTATGGGTGTGTGGATTCCACTGTACAGGCAGGAGCACACATCGCTGCTCCTGACTGTGCCCACTCAGCTAAAACCTGACATAGCATACAGGAGGCTTTTTTGAAGTGTCTAGACTCCTACCTTCGACATGTGCACCAAGAAAGGCATATGAGGTGAAGAGTTCTATTACAGTTCAAAGTCTATTTTGTATATAAGCTTTAAATTACATTACTATCTATACATCAGTACATCACGCACACAGAAACACATAGGGGTAAAGAGTTCTTGGAAAACTTTTTTATAAGAACTAAGTGTTTTGCCCACATATAGCCTTGACTGTGATGAAAGATAAGATAACTGAAATATGTAGCTGGCTAAGACATGTGTTACTCTGTGATTGGTTACACCTAAGTGTGTCCTGTGTCAACGTCGCTCTCTCTGGCACCAGATAAGAATCAAATCAAGCTGAATACCGAAGTCTGGTACCAGGGGTACCAATAAGAGGGAAAGAAAAAATCTGGGGGCTCATCCGGGATCGAGAAGGTCATCCTCGGGTCTGGTGACAAGAGACACCGATTTTGTCCTCTGGCCGATCCGAGGGCACTGGCCACGTCTCGATTCAAGTAAGTACATAAGGGACCCTTAGATAGACTTCGGGTGAAGTACTGTGTCAGGGATACAGTAAGCATAACTCAGGGAGTTTTGCCTTAAGACTCAGGGAGTGCCATAAAAGATCTGTTCAGGGAACAGAAGGTTTTACAGCTTGATTTGATTCTTAATAAGATAATTGTAGAAGTTTTGCATGATAAGTTGTTTGATAATTGTAGAAGTTTTGCATGATAAGTTGTTTTGTCTAACATACTTATATAAGGGGAAGTGACAGGCTGGGTCGTAAGTGTACATCTGTCGTCCCAAGACTAGCATTCTGTTTTGTTTTTTGCTATTACTGTTTTGAATTCTTTTTGTAAGAAATAAGTTTTGATAATGTGTAGTCAAAAATCTAAGACAGAATACCCTAAACCAGAACCAGGAGAAACATGTAAATAATATGTTGCCCGAGTCAGTCCTACAAAATATTACCTTGTTAACCCATGGGTAGATAATTTGGCAGGGTGGACAGAGGCAATGGAAGCGGTAGACCCCTTTCCCAGGGAAGGAGACAATAGCATATATCACATGGACATGGTCAAGGGTCTATGCTTAGGCGACACTGCCGCCTGGCCGTATTTTGAACCTGACCCTTCATGGGATATGGATTATATGCAGAAAGGAGGAGAACAATGGCTAGAGATAGCTCCCCACTGGTATGACCCCAACATGTGCAAGACAAAAGGTTTAAAAAGATCAAAAGACGATAGAAAACTACATGAGATACAGACTAAGAAGGAAAATGATAAAAAACATCAGATGTATCCCCCACCTTCATATTGTGGTAAGGTGCAGGGTGCCGTCCTAGATGGCAGGTACGTGTCACCGAGGTTCATAGCCTCGGTGAGGTAAAAGCCGTTTGTTGGTGTCAGTAGCAGGTAGTGCTACTGACACATTTGCTAGATAGCATGGCTGCAAAGCCGATCCGGGCCGGCTCTTACCGGGAGCAGCTAAAGTGTAGGGTGGGTGGCTGCTCCCCACGACCCAGTCCTGGTTTTGGGCTGGGTTTAAAAACTCAGCCAGCACTAGCAGCTGGGAGAGTGATTGTCTTGGAAGCTGCTGCTAGTGTTGTGGAGCTTTCTGGGCTGGAAGGACGTGCCCTGCAAGGAGGCGTGCAGCCGTCCTGGAACCCTGAAGGAGGATTGTCCTGCGGCTGGGCTGAGAGCCAGGTGCGAACCCGCACATCAAACCTGCCAGGTGAATGGAACCTGTGTTTGGACTTTTTGTTTTCCCCTTCATTTGCTGATGGGTGTGACTTAACACCAATTGACTTTCTGCTGTTATTTTGATGCAAGTGTGAATTAAACACTGTTTGCTGCACCTTCTGGACTCCTTGTTTTGCCTCAGTACTGCACCCGCACCGCTGTCTACCAGAGCGACTCCCACATTTGGTGTCGGATGCGGGCATGCGCAGTGAGGCTGGCGTGAACGCCGAAGTTTTTTTGCTAAGCACGAGTGCATGGAATATATTAAGCCAGCAAAGTTGCAAGCAGGAATTTCTGGCAACATGGAGGCTGCTGTGAAGGCTCTCATAGAGGCTAACGTGCAGCAGCGGGAGACCAACCAGCTACTGCTACAACATGTGATGGCGTTACAGGCGGCAGGAGCGTCCCACCACGTCCATGATGCCCGGAAAGCGGTCCGTGCGGCGATCCCAAAAATGACCCCCGCAGACGACGTTGAGACATACCTGGCGGTCTTTGAGAAGGTCGCCGTGAGGGAAAAGTTACCCCGTGACCAGTGGGCCGAGGTGGTTGCTCCGCTCCTGGCATCCGGACCCCAGCAAGTTTTTTTTGATTTAGCAGATGACCAGGCTGCTGACTATCCCACGGTGAAGGGGGAGATCCTGGCCAGACTGGGGTAAACGTGTTGGTCCGGGCTCAGCGGGTCCACCAGTGGGACTTTAAAGCGGCTGAACCCGCCAGGCCGCAGTACTATGAGTTGCTGCACAGGTTGCAAAAATGGCTGCAGCCTGACATTCTAAGTCCGACTGCTATGCTGGACCGTCTGCTGGCTGACATGTTCTGGAGGGTCTTGCCTTACCCCCTTCAGCACTGGATCGGCCAGGTATCACCCACCAATGCTCTAGAAATGGTCGACCTGGTGGAGCGCTATGAGGCCACCCAAAACTTGAAGGGGGTGTTGTTGGGAGGGGGCCGGTCAAACCCCGGAGGACTCCCATCCAGTCCCGACGACTGGTACCCGAGAAACCTGCTCGGGTGTACCCCTGTAGACCCGGCCCCGATAGTCTGCTGGCGGTGTCACGAGCCTGGCCACGTAAGGGCCGACTGTCCACACTGGGGAGAACCCATGGAGGTTAATTATGGGTACCGGGCTTCCATGTATGCCCGGAGACTGTGTGCGACCGGCACCCCGAGACGATAGACAATCATCATCTGTGCCAGGTGCAAGTCGGGGATAACCTGGCCGTGGCGCTGTTGGACTCAGGGAGCCTAGTAACCCTGGTAAGTGCTGCCCTGGTACAGCCCACCCAGTATACGGGCCGGAAAGTTGGTGTGGTCTGCATACACGGAGACTTAAAGGACTATCCCACTGCGGTAATGTCTCTGTCCACGGCGGCCGGCACCTGGACTTGTGAAGTGGCGATCTCCTCAACGCTACCCTATGAACTAATAATTGGGAGAGACTTCCCTGGTTTTCCGTCACTATGGCCTGAGGTGAAAGTGGCTAATAGCCCTGAGACAGGGGTAACCCTAGCAGAGTGGCCTGATACCACTGGAAGGCCAGAGCCCTGGGAGCCCGAGTCTGAAGGGCCGGCGGTAGGGGTGACCACTGCTCCAGCGGTAGAGGGGGAGACAACCCCACTGAGTGTAATGGTGGGAGACACGGAGGACTTGCCACCGGGACCTGAGTTGGCAGACCTCAATGTCTCCGGGGAAAATTTTGGGACCGCACAACACCGGGACCAAACCCTAACCAGAGCCTGGGAAAGTGTCATAATAATTGATGGTAAACCCCAGAAACCTGGGGCTGAATTAATGTTTCCGCGATTCATTGTCCTTCAGGATATGTTGTATCGGGTGAACCAAATCCAGGGTGAACCTGTTGAATAGTTGGTGGTGCCCACAGCGTATCGCAGGCTTGTCATGGAGCTTGCCCACCAACATGTTCTTGGGGGACACCTGGGGTGGCAGAAAACCCAGGACCGCATACTGCAGCGGTTTTATTGGCCCAGTGTGTTCAAGGAGGTAGAGAATTATTGTAAGTCCTGTCCCACCTGTCAGATAAATAGCCCCCAGCCACATTTCCGTAGTCCTCTGGTACCGCTTCCAATTATTGAGGTCCCGTTTGAGCGAATCGCTATGGATCTAATTGGGCCTGTACCAAAGTCTGCCAGGGGCCACCAACACATTCTGGTAGTTCTCGACTATGCCACTCGGTATCCGGAGGCGGTGCCTCTGCGACATACCTCAGCTAAACTCATTGCCAAAGAGTTAATGGAAATGTTTTCCCGTGTGGGCCTGCCAAAAGAGGTTCTGACAGACCAAGGGACCCCTTTATGTCCAAAGTTATGAGGGAACTGTGTAAATTATTGCGTATAAAGCAATTATGGACGTCCGTTTACCATCCACAAACGGACGGTCTTGTCGAGAGGTTTAACCAAACTTTAAAAAATATGTTAAAAAGGGTGGTGTCTAGAGATGGGAAGGACTGGGACCTGCTTCTGCCCTATCTCATGTTCGCAGTGCGAGAGGTACCCCAGGCCTCTACTGGGTTCTCGCCCTTCGAACTGCTTTATGGCAGACACCCTCGGGGCCTGTTGGATATCGCCAAGGAAGCGTGGGAACAACAGCCTGTCCCCCACAAAAGTGTCATTGAGTATGTCACCCAGATGCAGGAACGGATGGAAAAGGTGTTGCCGCTGGTCCGGGAGCATATGGAGGCAGCGCAACAAGCCCAGAGTAGGGTGTACAATCGTCAGGCTCGGGTACGGGGCTTCAAGCCGGGAGATCGGGTGTTGGTTCTGGTACCCACCCTTGACAGCAAGTTCCTAGCTAGGTGGCAGGGCCCCTATGAGGTGATCGAGAAAGTAGGGAAGTAATTACAAAGTACACCAGCCAGGCGGCGCAAGCCGGAGCAGGTGTACCACGTGAATTTACTAAAGCCGTGGAAAGATAGGGACACGGCCGACGCACCACAGCCCCCGGCCAGGGCTTCTAGGTGAAAAGGGTCCAGCCCCACCGCTCGAGGCCTGTGAAGCCGTAACCACGGTAAGAATTGCAGACAGCCTGTCTTCCAAACAAGTTCAGGAAGTCAGGAGTTCCTCAGTCGGAACACGGATGTGTTCTCGGACCTCCCTGGCCGCACGCCTCTCATCCGACATGACATCGCTCACTGAGCCTCAGGCCAAGATCCGGTTAAAACCATACCGGGTACCCGAGGCTCGGCGACGAGCCATCGCGGAGGAAGTGAAATTAATGTTGAAGCTCGATGTCATTGAGGAGTCGAAAAGTGAGTGGGCCAGTCCCATAGTCCTAATACCCAAGCCGGATGGGACGTTGCGGTTCTGCAACGACTTTCGCAAGTTAAATGAAGTGTCCAAGTTTGACGCTGTATCCCATGCCCCGGGTAGACGAGCTTGTGGAGAATTTAGGACAAGCCCGTTATTTTTCTGTGCTGGACCTCACTAAAGGGTACTGGCAGGTACCCTTAACGGAGTCGGCTAAGGAAAAACCGCTTTGTTACTCCGCAGGGCCTGTATCACTACAAGGTGTTACCCTTTGGCCTGCATGGCGCTCCCGCCACCTTCCAAAGGTTAATGGACATAGTGCTGCGACCACATCGTCGGTACGCCTCGGCCTACTTAGATGATGTGATCGTCCACAGCACCGACTGGGAAAGCCATTTACCCAAAGTGCAGGCGGTAGTGGATGCCCTGAGGAAAGCCGGTCTAACCGCCAATCCAAAGAAGTGTGCGATTGGGTTGGAAGAGACCAAATACCTGGGATATGTCATTGGGCGGGAGTCATCAAACCTCAGGTAAATAAGGTAGAGGCACACGGAATTGGCCCCGACCGGTCACCACCAGGCAGGTAAAGTCGTTCCTGGGGATTGTGGGGTATTACATGAGGTTTGTGCCCCACTTTGCTACTATCGCTTCGCCATTGACAGAGTTGTTAAAGGGGCGTAAGACAGGGATGGTCCGCTGGAATGAGCAGGCGGAAAAGGCTTTCTCCGCCTTGAAATCGGCCCTGTGTGGGTCCCCGGTTTTGGTGACACCCGATTTCAGGAAAGAATTCATAGTCCAGACCGACGCCTCTGAGGTTGGCCTTGGTGCGGTACTATCGCAGGAAGTCAACGGGAGGAGCATCCCGTTGTCTTCCTCAGCCGCAAGCTCACCCCAGCCGAGACTAGGTACAGCATAGTCGAGAGAGAGTGCCTGGCCATCAAGTGGGCACTCGAGGCCCTCCGTTATTACCTGTTGGGCAGAAGCTTTCGCCTGGTGACCGACCACTCCCCACTCAAGTGGATGTCCCAAGCCAAAGAGAGGAATGCCCGGGTCACCAGGTGGTTTCTGTCCCTACAGAATTTTAAATTCACGGTGGAACACAGAGCGGGCCGGTTGTTAAAAACGCAGACGCGCTCTCCGGGTACACTGTTTGTCGTGTGTCCACCCCTCAGGGTTGAACAAAGGGGGGTATGTGGTAAGGTGCAGGGTGCCGTCCTAGATGGCAGGTACGTGTCACCGAGGTTCATAGCCTCGGTGAGGTAAAAGCCGTTTGTTGGTGTCAGTAGCAGGTAGTGCTACTGACACATTTGCTAGATAGCATGGCTGCAAAGCCGATCCGGGCCGGCTCTTACCGGGAGCAGCTAAAGTGTAGGGTGGGTGGCTGCTCCCCACGACCCAGTCCTGGTTTTGGGCTGGGTTTAAAAACTCAGCCAGCACTAGCAGCTGGGAGAGTGATTGTCTTGGAAGCTGCTGCTAGTGTTGTGGAGCTTTCTGGGCTGGAAGGACGTGCCCAGCAAGGAGGCGTGCAGCCGTCCTGGAACCCTGAAGGAGGATTGTCCTGCGGCTGGGCTGAGAGCCAGGTGCGAACCCGCACATCAAACCTGCCAGGTGAATGGAACCTGTGTTTGGACTTTTTGTTTTCCCCTTCATTTGCTGATGGGTGTGACTTAACACCAATTGACTTTCTGCTGTTATTTTGATGCAAGTGTGAATTAAACACTGTTTGCTGCACCTTCTGGACTCCTTGTTTTGCCTCAGTACTGCACCCGCACCGCTGTCTACCAGAGCGACTCCCCACAATATGTAGATAAAATTAACTGTTCAGCGCCCCTTGCACCCCATCACACACCCCTCCCTCTCTACCCGTCCTTACAGCAATATAAAAATGATGAAGAAGAGGATTTAATAGCAGCCAGTCACATAATACAAGGACACACAGTTAGTAAACAACCCACACCCCCAACTGTATCGAGATATAATTTAAGGAACAAGAAAGAAGAGGAAAAGGAAGCCGCAGGGTGTTTCGACATTAGCAAATCCACTGCCCCCATGCGTATGCAGGGAACAGAGGGAGAAACATGCGAAAGACAGCAGGAAACTTTCATAGATCAAATGATAGAAACAAAGACTTCCAAACCATGAATAACCGCTGTTACAACTGTGGACAGGAGGGACATTGGGCTAGACAGTGCACAATGCCCAGGAGAGACACGCAAAATCGGGGAGCACACAGCCAACAACAGCCCATGACACAAAGGGGACAGAATACAGATAGACAGGGTACGCAAACTCAGCCCAGGTTCCCCATTGATTGGAATCATCAACAACCCTACTGACGGGGCCTGGAGGGAGTCACCCCAGCTTTCACACAGGTCACCACCCACTGGAAAGATACACCGATTATTTTGCTTAAAGTTGCGGGAAGGAAGGTAGGATTCATGGTAGACAGCGGCACCACCTCCAGTGTGTTAAACAAAGACATGTACAAGGGACCTTTAAGAAAGTCTGACCCCTCTATGGGAATCAACGGGGTATTAACTAAAACATATAAAACTAGTGCCCTCCCAATAGAGACAGTGGACGGTGAATACATCACGGACCATACTTTCAGCATCATACAGGATTGCCCTGTAAGTTTATTAGGAAGGGACCTGTTTGTGAAGTTGGACTTAGGGGTGACAGTAAAAAATGACAGACTAAGTATTTACTCAGCCACCATGCCCATAGTGACCCCGGCTATATGTACTTTACAGGACCACCCTGAGCTAGGAGACATAAACCCTTCACTATGGTCACAGGGCGACTATGACAATGGCCTGATTGATTGCACACCTTATCAAGCCAATCTTAAACCCGGTGCCACACTGGTGTATCAAAAGCAATACCCACTGTCCAAGGAAAAGATTGAGGGGCTACGGCCAATGATAGAAGAATTTCTGAAAAAAGGAATCCTCGAGGAGGTGATTTCACCTTACTCCACCCCCATCAATCCTGTGACAAAGGCAGATGGTACTACCCGCTTTGTCCAGGATTTGAGGGCAATCAACAATCTCATTGTGCCCATAGCCCTAGTGGTTCCTGATGTCACAACTCTCCTTTCCTCCATCACCGCGGAAGCCGTCTGTTTTAGCGTGATTGATTTGAAAAAAGCTTTATTCTCAGTCCCAGTTAATAAGAGTACCCAACTCCTTTTTGCTTTTTCCTCTGAGGGACGTCAACTGACCTGGGGTAGAATGCCACAGGGGTATGCTGATTCACCAGTTGTGTACAGCATTGTCCTCCAAGCCACTTTGAAACCCTGGCACCCCCCCCCCCCCCAAGGTTCCATCCTAATACAGTATGTTGATGTTGATGATCCACTGTTGTGCAGCATGTCAGTGGAGGCAAGTGTACATGATGGTATATCCTTGTTGAAATGGTTGTCAAAATGTGGTCATAAAGTGTCGTTAACCACTTGCTGCCACGCTAACGCCAATGGGCATCAGCGCGGCGGCTCTCTCAGGTCTCAATCACGCCTATCGGCGTCATCTCGTGAGACCCGAGATTTCGCATGAACGCGCGCGTCGCAGGCTGTAGATGCGGAAAAAAACGCATTTAAAACGCATATCAGACGCTGTTTTGTAAACAGCGTCTGATATGCCTGTTGTCTGCCCATCTGGTGGTCCCTTTGTCTGGGACCACCAGAGGAAACATAGGTAAAGTGCACCAATCACTACACCCCCCCCCCATCACTGATTAACCCCTGATCACCCATGTCACCCCCCCTAATCACCCCCTGTCACCCCCCTGTCACTAATCACCCCCCTGTAAGGCTCATTCAGACGTCCGTATGTGTTTTGCGGATCCATGGATCTGCGGATCCATGGATCTACGGATCTGCAAAATACGGACACCGGCAATGTGCTTTCCGCATTTTGCAGATCCGCACATTGCCAGAACTATATAGAAAATGCTTTTTCTTGTCCGCAATTGCGGACAAGAATAGGACATGTTCTATATTTTTGTGGAATGGAAGTGCAGACCCGGAAGCGCGGATCTGTAATTCCGGATCCGAGCGGGACAAAGTCTGTCCCCAGAGAAATGAATGGGTCCGCAATTCCGTTCCGCAAACAGAATTGCGGACGTGTGAATGGGGCATAAGGGTCCCTTATCACCGCCAGTTAGCTAGCTACTTGTTAGGTAGTTAGCGCCCAGCCCACCGCACTGCAGTCACTGATTTTGGCAGAGATTTTTTCATCCACATTGATCGATGCGAATGAAAAAATCTGTGCCGTTCATTTTTTTTTTTTTTTCAGCCCAGCGGCTGAACGGAAAAAAAAAATCTCATTACCCGTATGCTCAATATAAGGAGAATCGCAGAAACTCCTAATGCTGGCCATACGTGTAATGATTGCGGAGACCCTCAAATGCCAGGGCAGTACAAACACCTCACATGTGACCCCATTTTAGAAAGAAGACACCCCAAGGTATTCCGTGAGGGGTATGGTGAGTTCATGTAAAATTTTATTTTTTGTCACAAGTTAGTGGAATATGAGACTTTGTAAAAAAAAAATATATATCAATTTCCGCTAACTTGTGCCAAAATTTTTTTTTTCTGTGAACTCGTCATGCCCCTCACGGAATACCTTGGGGTGTCATCTTTCCAAAATGGGGTCACTTGTGGGGTATTTATACTGCTCTGGCATTTTAGGGGTCCTATAGCGTGAGAATCCAAATACGTAAAAATGCCCTGTGAAATCCTAAAGGTACTCATTGGAATTTGGGCCCCTTTGCGCATCTTGGCTGCAAAAAAGTGTCACACATGTGGTATCGCCGTACTCAGGAGAAGTAGGGCAATGTGTTTTGGGGTGTATTTTTATATATGCCCATACTTTGTGTGAGAAATATCGCTGTAAACGACAACTTTTTAAATTGTTTTATACAAAGTTGTCAATTTACAGAGATATTTCTCTCACCCAACATGGGTATATGTAAAAATACACCCCAAGCACATTGCCTACTTCTCCTAGTACGACACTCATGATGACACTGCTTGCAGCCTGAGTGCAAAGTGACTAAATTCCAACAGTACCTTAGCTTTATGGCTGCTCACAATTAGCCTCGCCCAAAATGCCAGAACAGTACAAACACCTCACAAGTGACCCCATTTTGGAAGAAGACACCCCAAGGTATTCCGCTGAGGGGCATGGTGAGTTCATGTAAAATTGAACTTTTGTCACAAGTTAGTGGAATAGGAGACTTTGTGAAAAACAATAATAAATCAATTTCCGCTAACTTGTGCCAAAAATTTTCTTCTGTGAACTCGTCATGCCCCTCACGGAATACCTTGGGGTGTCATCTTTCAAAATGGGGTCACATGTGGGGTATTTATACTGCTCTGGCATTTTAGGGGTCCTATAGCGTGAGAATCCAAATACGTAAAAATGCCCTGTGAAATCCTAAAGGTACTCATTGGAATTTGGGCCCCTTTGCGCATCTTGGCTGCAAAAAAGTGTCACACATGTGGTATCGCCGTACTCAGGAGAAGTAGGGCAATGTGTTTTGGGGTGTATTTTTATATATGCCCATACTTTGTGTGAGAAATATCGCTGTAAACTGACAACTTTGTAAATTGTTTTATACAAAGTTGTCAATTTACAGAGATATTTCTCTCACTAACATGGTATATGTAAAATACACCCCAAAACACATTGCCCTACTTCTCCTGAGTACGGCGATACCATGAGTGACACTTTTGCAGCCTGAATGCAAGTGGCCCAAATTCCAACAGTACCTCTAGCTTTACATGGCTGCTCACAATTAGCCCCGCCCAAAATGCCAGAACAGTACAAACACCTCACAAATGACCCCATTTTGGAAGAAGACACCCCAAGGTATTCGCTGAGGGGCATAGTGAGTCCATGAAAAATTGAACTTTTTGTCAAAAGTTAGCGGAAAGGGAGACTTTGTGAGAAAAAACAATAAAAAATCAATTTCCGCTAACTTGTGCCAAAAAAAAAATCTTCTGTGAACTTGCCATGCCCCTCACGGAATACCTTGGGGTGTCTTCTTTCTAAAATGGGGTCACATGTGGGGTATTTATACTGCCCTGGCATTTTAGGGGCCCTAAAGCGTGAGAAGAAAATTGCGTAAAAATGCCCTCCTAAATGGTACTCATTAGAATTTGGGCCCCTTTGCGCATCTTGGCTGCAAAAAAGTGTCACACATGTGGTATCGCCATACTCAGAAGAAGTAGGGCAATGAGTTTTGGGGTGTATTTTTACATATACCCATGCTGAGTGAGAGAAATATCTCTGTAAATTGACAACTTTGTATAATTTTTTTTAAAAAGTTGTCATTTACTTTACCACTGTGATTTGGTGTTATTCCGCTGGTGATAGTTAATTAATTAATTTTGGCTTCTACAGGGATCTATTCTACCTCCACTACCACCTTACTTTTACTTTTACTGTTGAACCTATATCTGGTAGGAATGTGAAATGCTGTATATGCTTTGCAGGGCAATACGTCTATAAGAGTAGGTTGTTAATCCACGACTTGTTCTTTGCCTTTGCTTATGTTTTCAATGTTTATATTCCCCTATGTCCCTTCTATTCCTCTAATCCCCTCCCACTCTCCTCCCCCGTCCTGGCATGGCCTCATATTTGCTATTTTATGGTTCGGGCTTGTGTATTAACCTGTATTCACAAGTGTGTCTTTGCCCTTATGTATCTCGCTGCCTTTATGATGTATGCCTTCTTTTTCAAAACTTAATAAAAATTATTGTGAAATAAAAAGTTGTCATTTACAGAGATATTTCTCACACACAGTATGGGTATATGTAAAAATACACCCCAAAACACATTGCCCTACTTCTCCTGAGTACGGCGATACCACATGTGTGACACTTTTTTGCAGCCAAGATGCGCAAAGGGGCCCTAAAACCAATGAGTACCTTTAGGATTTCACAGGGCATTTTTACGCATTTGGATTCTCACGCTTTAGGGCCCCTAAAATGCCAGGGCAGTATAAATACCCCACATGTGACACCATTTTGGAAAGATGACACCCCAAGGTATTCCGTGAGGGGCATGTCGAGTTCACAGAAATTTTTTTCTTTTGGCACAAGTTAGCGGAAATTGATTTTTTATTTTTTTTACAAAGTCTCATATTCCACTAACTTGTGACAAAAAATAAAATTTTACATGAACTCACCATACCCCTCACGGAATACCTTGGGGTGTCTTCTTTCTAAAATGGGGTCACTTGTGGGGTATTTATACTGTCCTGGCATTTTAGGGGTCTCTAAAGACTGAGAAGAAGTCTGGAATCCAAATGCGTAAAAATGCCCTGTGAAATCCTAAAGGTACTCATTGGAATTAGGGCCCCTTTGCACCAGGCTGCAAAAAGTGTCACTTATGTATCGCCGTACTCAGAGAGTAGACAATGTTTTGAGGTGTATTTATATATACCCTTACTTTGTGTGAGAAATATCTCTGTAAACGACAACTTTTAAATTTCTATACAAAGTTGACAATTTACAGAGATATTTCTCTCACCCAGCATGGGTATATGTAAAAATACACCCCAAAACACATTGCCCTACTTCTCCTGAGTACGGCGATACCACGTGTGTGACACTTTTTGCAGCCTGGGTGCAAAGGGGCCCAAATTCCAACGAGTACCTTTAGGTTTTACATGGCTGCTCACAATTTAGCCCCGCCCAAAATGCCAGAACAGTAAACACACCCCACAAATGACCCCATTTCAGAAAGTAGACACCCCAAGGTATTCACTGAGGGGCATAGTGAGTCAGTCTGAGATTTTTTTTTTTTTTGCCAGAAGTTAGCAGAAATGGAAACTTTATTATTATTTTTTTTTCCTCAGAAAGTGTCATTTTCCGCTAACTTGTGAAAAAAAATGAAATGATACATGAACTCACCATGCCCCTCCGCGAATACTTTGGGTTGTCTTCTATCTAAAATGGTGTGATTTGGGGGGTATTTATACTATCCTGACATTCTAGCACGTGAAGAAACATGACAGGTGCTCAGAAAGTCTGCTGCTTCAAAATGAGGAAATTCACTTTTTTGCACCATAGTTTGTATAACTTAACGCTATAACTTTTACCCGAACCAATAAATATACACTTATTGGATTTTTTTATCAAAGACATGTAGAACAATAAATTTTGTGAAAAATTCATATAGAAATGTAGTTTTTAAAAAAAAATTTACAACAAAAAGTAAAAAATGTCGTTACATTTTTATTAATAGCAAAAAAATTAAAAATGTCAGCAACAATGAAATACCACCAAATGAAAGCTCTATTAGTGAGAAGAAAAGGAGGTAAAATTCATTTGGGTGGTAAGTTGTATGACCGAGCAATAAACCGTGAAAGTAGTGTAGTGCGGATTTGTAAAAAAGGGCCTGGTCACTAGGGGGGTATAAACCTGTGGTCTTCAAGTGGTTAAAGAAACTGCAGTGGTGCAAACAGCAGGTTGAATACTTGGGCTTTGTCCTCACACAGGGGGAAAGAAGAATCAGTCCCGGGAGAATCCAGTCTATTGCGGGCCTGGTCACCCCGCGCACCAAGAAGGAAATGCTGTCCTTTCTTGGTATGATAAACTACTGGAGACAATGGATCCCCGACTGTTCTTATTGTGACAATATTTTGAGGCAAGCCTCTCTGGAAGAATCCCCAGAGCTAATAAGATGGTCAAAAGAAATGTTGAATCCTTTCGATACTCTGAAATGTTCATTGATGTGTAGCCCAGGATTGGGCCTCCCTGATTATAACCTACCATTCCACATGTTTGCACGACAAAACTGTAAAACCATGGCGGGGGTACTCACGTAAGAACATGGGGAAAAGTTGCGTCCTTGTGCCTTTTTCTCAAAGGTAATGCCTGTCCCTGTACAAGGGATGCCGGCATGTCTACGTACTCTTGCGGTCTGTGCGATGATGGTGGAATTGGCCACACCCTTTACACTGGGACACCACACTGTCTTGCATACCACCCATGACGTAGTGGGACTACTCAGAGGTATTCATACGCAGCACATGTCAGCACAAAGATTGTCAGGATATGAAGTCCTTTTACTCAGTGATCCATCATTACAGATTAAATATGCCTCACATACGGCAGGACCAGCACCTATACTAAATGCATTACTAGGACTAAAAGGGACAGAAGACTTTTTACCAGACGAACATGACTGTCTCAGGGTACTAGAATACAAAACCTCCCCCAGACTAGACTTGTCAGCCACCCCAATACCAGACGCACCAGAAGTGTTTGTAGACGGTTCATGTTCACGTCCACTCGACACTGTCTAGTGGAGCATATGCAGTAGTGATGCTGCCAGATATTATCCTTGAGTCACGACCCGTTCATGTGCAATAAGCCCAAGCTGCAGAATTAATAGCACTTACAAGGGCATGTCAAATACACAAAAACAAACCTGTCACAAACAGACTGCAGATATGCACACGGGGTTGTGTGGGACCATGGGGTAATCTGGCAACGCAGGGGTTTCACCACAGCTAACGGTAAGAAAATATCACATTCCCAGCTTATAGATGATCTGTTGGCCGCCCTCCAGCTTCCCTCACAAATAGCTGTTATACATTGCAAAGCACATACTCGAGGAAAAGATAAGATTTCCCAGGGCAATGCCCTGGCTGACAAGGTGGCAAAAGAAACGGCCCAAAAACATCCCAATCAGATTCATGAACCAGACCCTTGGGCAATGGCTTGCCTAAAGCCTCCATCCTTAAGCTCCACACACATGCTGACAGAGCTCCAGAGATATGCCACAGAGGAAGAAGAAAAAGACTGGGTTTACTCTGTTTTGCAGAAAAATCCACAAACTGGATTGAAATGCAGAGGGGAAACCATGTATACCCCAGCACAGCGCTGCCCTTTTCATAGCACATTTTCACGGAGTAGGGCACAACAGCATCAAAAACACTTTCACCCTTTTGAGGCAAAATTTCCATATAACATTTGGTTGCAGACTACATAGGCAGATACCCGATCTGCCTTCGAGCTAATCCTGGTAATCCACATAGGATATTACACCAACATCTTGATTATCCCACGACTCCATTCACCCATTTACAGGTTGACTACACACATATCCCCAAGACAAAGGGTAAGCAAGAATACGCTTTGGTCATAGTGGACATGTTTTCTAGATGGCCAGAGGTATTCTCTACAAAGGCAGAAGATGCCAAGACCACAGCAAGGATTATCACTCAGCAGATAATTCCGAGATGGGGATGTCCCCTGGTCATTTAATCAGATCGGGGGCCAGCATTTACATCTAAGTTAAATAGAGAAATAGCCAGATTGCTACAGGTGGAATGGAGATTTCATATCCCATATCACCCCCAAAGCTCCGGAATTGTAGAACGCATGAATCGAACAGTTAAAGACAAACTTAGGAAAGCCACAGCAGGTACTTTTGAGAAATGGAAACAAATCCTACCTATTATATTGGCAGAAATAAGAATGACTCCCAATAAGAGGTTAGGACTGTCACCCTTTGAAATCCTTATGGGTAGGCCCTTTCCAACTCCTTGGGAAAGTCATCCTCTAGTAGTACAGAAAGGCGACATAGACCAGATTATGGAAAAATATGTCACAAAACTGATTAAAGTTCTTAGCAAAACTGAAGAAAAAGTTGCTTGTAAGTCTCCCTCTCTTCCACAGGAACCAACGCACCCCTTCCCGGGCTGGGGACACGGTGGTGGTCAGGGTACTACGTACAGGAAAAGATCCCAAGGAGCTGGCATTCGGACCCCCTACCGCGGTGGTAGCAGTCACTAGAACAGCGATTCTCACAGAGGAGGCTTCGATCGGGATTCATGCTAGCAGAGTGAAAAGGGTCCCTGAGGCTTCTTCTCCGGTGTCCAACAAAGACAAAGAGGGTGAAGCAGGTGTAAAATCCCTGAACAAAGAGGGGAGCTCAGAAGAAGACTTGCCACAGGCTGAAGATGAAGACCCCACAATATTCTGGGAGATTTGTTTGTCTGCTGCTGATTATTAATCTTTGTGTTTTCTTGCCAATGGGACTCATTACCACTTGTATTTATCATCCAGAGGAGATGAGTTTATTATGTGGTGCACCAAATAATCACACAGTCTCTAAAAGAGCTCAGGAGCAAGATCCTTTTGTTCCTGGCCCTTCTTATTCTGAACAGAATAGTATAATCAGGATAGTGAAGGCCCTAAATGTTAGCTCAAGATTTACAGAGTCCACGAGACCTTATACAAACATGTGCTGTTGCTGTATCCAATGTATACCCTCATTAATTAATACATTTATGAGATGTAGGCGAGTCCCAGATACACCACAAGCTGCATACATTCAGATACCTCAAAAAAAAAACTGGGTCTCCAGATGATTACCAACAATATTTACAGAAATATTTTGAAAGAAAAAGCAAGAAAGGAACAAAATGAAAAAAAACACACATTATATAGAAATATGTAGATGGTTTTTAAGAGGGGATTGAAGGGTTCTATTACAGTTCAAAGTCTATTTTATATATAAGCTTTAAATTCCATCACTATCTATACATCAGTACATCACGCACACAGGAACACATAGGGGTAAAGAGTTCTTGGAAAACTATTTCATAAGAACTAAGTGTTTTGCCCACATATAGCCTTGACTCTGATGAAAGATAAGATAACTGAAATATGTAGCTGGCTAAGACGTGTGTTACTCTGTGATTGGTTAACTCAAACATAATGTTATTGGATTAGGACTATATGTGTCTCACGAGATCATTAAAAACTTAGAGTGACTTTGAACAACACCTAAGTGTGTCCTGTGTCTACGTCGCTCTCTCTGGCATCAGATAAGAATCAAATCAAGCTGAATACCGAAGTCTGGTACCAGGGGTACCAATAAGAGGGAAAGAAAAGAATATTCCTAACATGAGGTGTCTAGGAGCAAGTTCTTGTATATTGGACCTTTATGCTTGGCCACCGGAGCCCGTTGATGTGGCATGCTTTGTCGAGCAAGCTAAATACAGAAATTTGTGCCCAACATCATCCCCCCAAGCTGATCCCAGGCCACAACCACCATGCTGAAAGGGTGCAGCTATTTTCGCAACCTATTCCCAAAACAAGGAAAAAAAATGTCAGCTACCATACCAGAGGCATACTGCTCCCAGAGTACAGACTGCTGAGGGCATGCTGCCCCCACCCACAAACCTCTGGCCTTTTGGAAAAGATCTTTAATTTTTGGACTTGTTTGGGTTCCGTATGTTGCTTGTAGCAGTGGTGAAGAATAATTACATTTGCTGTTCCCTTTCCAGTGAATAGGTTGTGCACTTGTAAATACACTGCCGCTACATGCGACAAAACCTACTTTGGAAGGCAATTAATCACACACACAAGCGCGGCTAAAGCATCAAACAACTGATCCACATGGGAGGCTGGAAGTTGTACTCCATCAAAAATCATACTGAAGACCTATACAGACCTAAGTCAAAATTCACTGCAATCTCACTTTCATTACTACACATATTACTTCTGTTGTTCTGGTCTTTAAGTAGAGAAAGATCTAAATATTAGGATTTAAAAAAAAACATACCAGTTCTTATAAAGCAACTAGTGGGCTTCTCATGACATCAACCCCTTGCAATTTAGAAGCAGTTTAGTTAGTTGCCCATAGCAAATAATCAGACGGATGTGACAAGTGTGAAATATTAATTTTGTAATCCTTTATTTACTAAGGCAATATTCAATTGGACCATTTTATGTAAAACACAAAAAATTAAAAATAGACGTAAATGATCTTCGTTCTAGTTGGGCTTTACTTGCTAAGATAACTGAAATATGTAGCTGGCTAAGACGTGTGTTACTCTGTGATTGGTTAACTCAAACATAATGTTATTGGATTAGGACTATATGTGTCTCACGAGATCATTAAAACTTAGAGTGACTTTGAACAACACCTAAGTGTGTCCTGTGTCTACGTCGCTCTCTGGCATCAGATAAGAATCAAATCAAGCTGAATACCGAAGTCTGGTACCAGGGGTACCAATAAGAGGGAAAGAAAAGAATATTCCTAACATGAGGTGTCTAGGAGTAAGTTCTTGTATATTGGACCTTTATGCTTGGCCACCGGAGCCCGTTGATGTGGCATGCTTTGTCGAGCAAGCTAAATACAGAAATTTGTGCCCAACATCATCCCCCCAAGCTGATCCCAGGCCACAACCACCATGCTGAAAGGGTGCAGCTATTTTCGCAACCTATTCCCAAAACAAGGAAAAAAAATGTCAGCTACCATACCAGAGGCATACTGCTCCCAGAGTACAGACTGCTGAGGGCATGCTGCCCCCCACCCACAAACCTCTGGCCTTTTTGGAAAAGATCTTTAATTTTTTGGACTTGTTTGGGTTCCGTATGTTGCTTGTAGCAGTGGTGAAGAATAATTACATTTGCTGTTCCCTTTCCAGTGAATAGGTTGTGCACTTGTAAATACACTGCCGCTACATGCGACAAAACCTACTTTGGAAGGCAATTAATCACACACACAAGCGCGGCTAAAGCATCAAACAACTGATCCACATGGGAGGCTGGAAGTTGTACTCCATCAAAAATCATACTGAAGACCTATACAGACCTAAGTCAAAATTCACTGCAATCTCACTTTCATTACTACACATATTACTTCTGTTGTTCTGGTATTTAAGTAGAGAAAGATCTAAATATTAGGATTTAAAAAAAAACATACCAGTTCTTATAAAGCAACTAGTGGGCTTCTCATGACATCAACCCCTTGCAATTTAGAAGCAGTTTAGTTAGTTGCCCATAGCAAATAATCAGACGGATGTGACAAGTGTGAAATATTAATTTTGTAATCCTTTATTTACTAAGGCAATATTCAATTGGACCATTTTATGTAAAACACAAAAAATTAAAAAATGATATAATTTATTTTTATTGAAAGCTATGATTTGGAAGGGTTGACTGTAATAAGGTATTAGAAGGTATTTTACACCAAATTATATTATTTAACTGTTTGTAAAAAATCTGATTGAAACTGGAATTTGGCCAGTTAAATACGCCAGCTTGCAAGCCCACTTCAATGGTCCTCATTATCTTGCGAGTCCCTATGCCAACGAAACAACTAGATAAACAGGTAAACTAAATTGTTCAGAGTCCAGATCAAATCAACAACTGCCATGAATATTGTCCTGCCACGGAACTGCTCCCTCAGAGATGCAGAAGAAGTCCAATAGAGTTCCTGAACAGCCAGCTGATGTTCCAGGTCCTCCATGCAGGGTCTGGTCCAAACCAACAGTTGAGGAGGTCAGATATTGGTGTAGATACAAGAAACGATGGGTGTTCTCGGCAGCATCTCGCAATAAAGATTTATTGATAACTCCAAGACATGTAACAAAGCAACGTTTCAGCTAATAGATAGCCTTTATCAAGCTCATACAAATGAGGGTTGTGATACACATATATATATTAAAAGCACCTAAGTGCAGCAATTAGTGTCCACCAATCAAGCGGTATGCCAAAACATGGCTAACCTATCAGTGAACATACATTTCAAAGTCCGTATTTGCATAAACATCAAGGCAGCAACACCTGTGTTGGGACCATACCTGTGGGGCATCATCGTGCGTCTCACCCAGTGGGCGGTACTCACCCGAGTATACATGCTGTGCAATGCGACCATGCCGCAGTGTCATGCACGTGTGTAGTTGCGCTCCAGATGACGCACGTCCAGTGCGACGCTGGATCGCGTCATCATCCCGCGCCTGATCTCGCGATGTTATCAAATGCCAACAACGGGGAGTAAACGTCTCCACGGCAACCGCCTGACGCCAAGAACCATGTATGATCGCTACACCTGGCGATGCTGTCATATAAGTACAATATATGTAGGTATAGGTCCTTCAAAGGACACATTACAGATATCATGTAAATCGCAGTATAGGACATATGATATAATAACAACAGTTACAAACAATGATACAACCCTGCCTCACACTGTAGGATCAAAACAATCGACCAATCTAATGAATGGACGTGACATTAAACTCGAGATTCAAACCACATGGCTGTAAAGATCTTAGAGTATGTATCCATTTTAGCTCTTTATGTCTCAAAATTGCATTAACATCCCCTCCCCTCCTCAGATACCCCACCCCATCAATCACACGAAACCGTAGCTGATTGATGGAGTGGTTTTTTCAATAAAATGTTTAGCAACGGGTTTGTCCATGGCCCTAGTCCTGATTGTGCTCTTGTGTTTATTAATGCGTTCCCTAAGCTCCATCGTTGTTTCCCCTACATAAATCATGCTGCAGGGGCATTGAATCATATATACCACATTAGTGGATCTGCACGTATAGTATTCCTTGATTTTATATTTGCAGCCACTGTAGGGGTGTGAAAAGCTATCCCCTTTTAACACACCACCACAGTTGCAGCAGGAGAGACAGGGGAAGGTTCCACATTTTTGGGGGCTAACCGCAGTTGCCTATCCATCTCACTTCCCCCCACATCTGCCCTAACCAGTCTGTCGCGGAGATTAGGACTCCTCTTATAAGCCATCATGGGTGGGACCATAAATTCTTTAATGTCAGGCAAACCCCTTTGGAGTATCTGCCATTCATCTTTAACTATGGCGGCAATTCTCCCACTATCCCTCCCATAGATGGACACAAAGGGAATCCTCATCCCAGTTTCATTTCGTGATTTTCTCTCAAAGGATGATTGGAGGCTGGTGGATACTATCCTGTGTTCAAACCTCTGTACCAACTTTTTAGGGTAGCCCCTATTTAAGAATTTCTTGCCCATCGCCTCAACCTGTTCCCCAAAATAACTCTCATCAGAGACTATACGGCGAACCCGTAATAATTGGCTCCACGGTAGGGAGTCAATCATTCTGCGGGGATGATTACTATCATATAACAGGAGCGTGTTTTTATCTGTCGACTTCTGAAACAAATCCGTTTTGATGCGGCCATCCTGGATGAAAACGCGGACGTCCAGGAACTGCAGCTCACTGGAGGATACTGTCACAGTGAACCGGAGGCCCTGGACCCCCGCGTTAAGAAAGGAATGGAACTCATCCAACTCATTGGTGGTCCCAGTCCAAATGGCAAGAATGTCGTCGATGTAGCGCCACCAGCACAGGACCCTCCCGGAGTAGATGGAATTATACACCAATCGGTCCTCGACCTCGGCCATAAAGATGTTAGCGTAAGTTGGGGCCACATTGGACCCCATGGCCACACCCCGCTGTTGCTGGTAAAAGGTGTCCCTGAAGAGGAAATAATTCCTCCTCAGGACCACCTCAAGGAGGTCGAGAATGAATCGGCATGCTCCCCGGGAGAGTTCCGTGCTGGACAGGGCCACATCGACGACACTGAGACCATAGGAGTGATCAATGCAGGTGTAAAGGGATACAACATCAAAGCTGACAAGTAAATAATTAGATTGCCACTCAATGTCTCCCAATTTACGTAGAAAGTGACTGGTGTCTTTAAGATAGGAGGGGGCCGAGGTCGCATGGACACACAACACCCTATCCAAAAAAATGGAAACAGGGTTAAAAATAGACCCTCTCCCTGAGACAATTGGGCGGCCCGGGGGATCCAAGAGACATTTATGGATTTTCGGTAAAACATATATCACCGGGGTGATAGGATGGCCCACATGTAAATAACGATGTAATTCATCATCTATAATATCCTCTCCTAATGCCTTATCACAAATCAACCCCAGGATACCTGCAATTTCAAATTTTGGATCCCTACTGAGTTCCCGATAGACCTCAGTGTCCCCCAATTGTCTCAGGATTTCCCCCAGATACTTATCGGTGTCCATCACGACCACGGCCCCCCCTTGTCTGCCATTTAATGGTAATTTCCTTATTAGTGGACAATTCACTAACGGCCTGTCTCTTGCTTTGACATGTTGTTGGCCACAAAATCCCTATTCTCATGTTTAAACGATTCAATGCGCTTCTTAACTGTCTCCACATAGGCCTCAACTGCATGACTTTTTTGAGGTGGTGTGAATGTACTCTTATTTCTTAGACCAAGTTTTTGACAGGTAAGAGGTGCATTATCAACATGCATCACTTCAGTGGTATCAGCATCAGATTTACCAGCAAAGAATGCTTTTAGCCTTAAACGTCTAAAAAATCTTTGTAAATCTATCTCGAACTCAAACCAGTCCCGTGTCATGGTCGGACAAAAAGTTAGTCCCCTGCTGAGTACTTAAATTTGAATAGAACTCAGTTCAACAGACGAGATATTCACGACCAGGTCTATTGTCTTCGTGGGCCCTGTCGCGTTCTCCTGCCCTGATGGGGCTTCGGGGGACCCGATTGTGGGGGGGTAATCCTTTTGGAGGATCTATGATGCCTCCTGCCACCCCTCCTGCATCCCCCTCGCCTTCGTCTCTGCTTGGGCCTAAAAAAGACGAGGCCCCAGATTCATCAGTGGAGTCAGAGTCCCCTGTCGTGAAACCAAATTTATTGCGTTGAAAACGTCGTCCCTTCTTATGGCCACCCGGTCTGAATGCCTGTAGGGACAGGCAATTATATATCTTGCCGGTTTGATAATCATCGAGGTTACGATGCCATTTATCCCTCTTGGCCCGCTCAATTTCGGACCTATGTCGAGTAATATGTGTTGCTGTTTTATCTTTGTACGTAGAATATTCATCCCCATTGAGTAAACCCTTGATCTGTGCATCAAGATCCTGCACGGATTTGTTCAGAGAGTCCACCTCCTTTTGTAAAAAATCAATATTCAAAAGCATAAGTTCAAAAGAGTATTTGTTGTTGATGGCTTCAAAGGACTTGCAAAACTCAGTATTGTTGGGGAATAAATTGGGGCGAAGGTGTGACCTAAGGCCCCTGGGTATACGTTGGTTTTTGTAATATTCCCTTAAAGTGACAAGGTGCAATTCCATGGATATCAATTTTTTGGATTCCTGCTCCATTTTGCGTTTCAATATATCAACAGATGGTGAATTCAAGAAGGTAATGTCACCTCCATCCACATCAATCAGTCTCTTAATGTCCTCATAAGTGTAGGCATAAGAATGTCTTGACGGAGTTTCAGGTAGCTTACCAGATCCTGGGGGAACCTCCATTGTACCGTGGTATGTGGTGATCTTCCCCTGTGCTCGCCTCCCGGATCCAAACAGGAATAAACAATACAGTGTAGAGGCAGCACCAATGGATTCCGGTCCAGCAGATGCAGCAGCCTCACCCTTGGCCTCCGATCCAAGCGGCCATCAGTAGATACAAGAAAAGATGGGTGTTCTCGGCAGCATCTCGCAATAAAGATTTATTGATAACTCCAAGACATGTAACAAAGCAACGTTTCAGCTAATAGATAGCCTTTATCAAGCTCATACAAATGAGGGTTGTGATACACATATATATATTAAAAGCACCTAAGTGCAGCAATTAGTGTCCACCAATCAAGCGGTATGCCAAAACATGGCTAACCTATCAGTGAACATACATTTCCTCTTCAGGGACACCTTTTACCAGCAACAGCGGGGTGTGGCCATGGGGTCCAATGTGGCCCCAACTTACGCTAACATCTTTATGGCCGAGGTCGAGGACCGATTGGTGTATAATTCCATCTACTCAGGGAGGGTCCTGTGCTGGTGGCGCTACATCGACGACATTCTTGCCATTTGGACTGGGACCACCAATGAGTTGGATGAGTTCCATTCCTTTCTTAACGCGGGGGTCCAGGGCCTCCGGTTCACTGTGACAGTATCCTCCAGTGAGCTGCAGTTCCTGGACATCCGCGTTTTCATTCAGGATGGCCGCATCAAAACGGATTTGTTTCAGAAGTCGACAGATAAAAACACGCTCCTGTTGTATGATAGTAATCATCCCCGCAGAATGATTGACTCCCTACCGTGGAGCCAATTATTACGGGTTCGCCGTATAGTCTCTGATGAGAGTTATTTTGGGGAACAGGTTGAGGCGATGGGCAAGAAATTCTTAAATAGGGGCTACCCTAAAAAGTTGGTACAGAGGTTTGAACACAGGATAGTATCCACCAGCCGCCAATCATCCTTTGAGAGCAAATCACGGAATGAAACTGGGATGAGGATTCCCTTTGTGTCCATCTATGGGAGGGATAGTGGGAGAATTGCCGCCATAGTTAAAGATGAATGGCAGATACTCCAAAGGGGTTTGCCTGACATTAAAGAATTTATGGTCCCACCCATGATGGCTTATAAGAGGAGTCCTAATCTCCGCGACAGACTGGTTAGGGCAGATGTGGGGGAAGTGAGATGGATAGGCAACTGCGGTTAGCCCCCAAAAATGTGGAACCTTCCCTGTCTCTCCTGCTGCAACTGTGGTGGTGTGTTAAAGGGGATAGCTTTTCACACCCCTACAGTGGCCGCAAATATAAAATCAAGGAATACTATACGTGCAGATCCACTAATGTGGTATATATGATTCAATGCCCTGCAGCATGATTTATGTAGGGGAAACAACGATGGAGCTTAGGGAACGCATTAATAAACACAAGAGCACAATCAGGACTAGGGCCATGGACAAACCCGTTGCTAAACATTTTATTGAAAAAAACCACTCCATCAATCAGCTACGGTTTCGTGCGATTGATGGGGTGGGGTATCTGAGGAGGGGAGGGGATGTTAATGCAATTTTGAGACATAAAGAGCTAAAATGGATACATACTCTGAGATCTTTACAGCCGTGTGGTTTGAATCTCGAATTTAATGTCACGTCCATCCATTAGATTGGTCGATTGTTTTGATCCTACAGTGTGAGGCAGGGTTGTATCATTGTTTGTAACTGTTGTTATTATATCATATGTCCTATACTGCGATTTACATGATATCTGTAATGTGTCCTTTGAAGGACCTATACCTACATATATTGTACTTATATGACAGCATCGCCAGGTGTAGCGATCATACATGGTTCTTGGCGTCAGGCGGTTGCCGTGGAGACGTTTACTCCCCGTTGTTGGCATTTGATAACATCGCGAGATCAGGCGCGGGATGATGACGCGATCCAGCGTCACACTGGACGTGCGTCATCTGGAGCGCAACTACACACGTGCATGACACTGCGGCATGGTCACATTGCACAGCATGTATACTCGGGTGAGTACCGCCCACTGGGAAAGACGCACGATGATGCCCCACAGGTATGGTCCCAACACAGGTGTTGCTGCCTTGATGTTTATGCAAATACGGACTTTGAAATGTATGTTCACTGATAGGTTAGCCATGTTTTGGCATACCGCTTGATTGGTGGACACTAATTGCTGCACTTAGGTGCTTTTAATATATATATGTGTATCACAACCCTCATTTGTATGAGCTTGATAAAGGCTATCTATTAGCTGAAACGTTGCTTTGTTACATGTCTTGGAGTTATCAATAAATCTTTATTGTGAGATGCTGCCGAGAACACCCATCTTTTCTTGTATCTACTGATGGCCGCTTGGCTCGGAGGCCAAGGGTGAGGCTGCTGCATCTGCTGGACCGGAATCCGTTGGTGCTGCCTCTACACTGTATTGTTTATTCCAGATATTGGTGTAGGTCAGCATCCAAGGAAGCATCATGAATCTTAATCAAGTTATTTAGATGTACACAGGCTTGAATATCCAGGGTGGCATTCTCCAGATACATCTGTAGGGACGCTCTATTTGTTGGAAAGTATCCTGAAAGCACACTCCACATACTCAGAAGCTCTAGTCAACTGGTAGTTAAAGATGTGCTTTTTGTCATCCAAGTCGTATCTTGGGAAGGGCACATCAAATTGGGGTGTCAACGCAAATCCTTTGTCAGCCACAATGACAAATGGAGCCAGTGGTCCTGCAGATCCAGGTCTTCTGGACTTTGGAACGGCGAGACGGTTGGCCTGAAGCCATTCACCATTCTGGAAGCCTGGAACATGTGGGCATCTGAAGTGCTTCCATAGGTACCAGTATCCACAATTATAAACTGGTAGGAACTGCCCGCCAAGGCCAACAGCACCACTGAAAAATATTATTTATAATTAAAGTTCTGGGACCCTGAGTAAGGTGGCTTCTTGACACGGACGTGTTTGCCATCCATCACCCCAATGCAGTTTGGAAACTGCATGGAATGTTCAAAGCCCTTGGCGATATGGAACAAGTCTTCCACTATGGGCTGTGGCATCCCCATCTCTTGGAGTCACTGCCAGATAACTTTACAAGTGTGACGGACAATTTGAGAAATAGCAGAGATCCAGCAGGAACTCGAAATGCAGTGATGCAAATGAGTTCATGGTTACCATTAATCTAGAGAAAAGGATATGTCAACAACAGGGAAAATGTGCAAACAAGACAGGCATGCAACCAAGGGTGAAAGGGTTATTTTAATGGTTTCTTTCCTTAGGGGACAATGAGCCTTTTTCTCTGGAGAAACGCAGTGCCTTGTGGTGGTGTCCTGGAAAGTGAGGCCAGGGAGCAGGACTGCCAGCAGGTGGTCAAAAATGGCCACGAACATATGACAGAAGCTGTGGAACTTCTCCAGATGCTGCTGCAGGTCAGTGTACAGGGTACGGAAGTGGCCTTTGCTGAACCTCTGAGAGACATTGGGGTGAACCCAGTGGCTTCTCCTCGGTTCTTCCTGTCTAGCATAGCAGGCTGCTGTCCGAAAAGCAGAGAAAGAAACCAGTACAGGAGGACCTCATCTGCAGAGTTTTTTGCGATGTTGATCAGCAAGAAATCGCCAGAAACCAATGCCAGACAAGCAGAGGAGTCTAAGAAAGCTCTCTACGCTGTGGAAGCAGTAGAAAATGGTGCTGGATCGATCATGTGACCTTCCTATGGGTGTTTCCAGGGGGTTTGGGCTTAAATAGTGACAATTTTCTCCTTCCAGTTTTTTTGCGGCCTATCTGTATTAGGCTCCATTCACACGTCAAGTGTTTTGCGGACACTGGCCATGTGCACATGGCCTGCACTATAAAAGAAAATGCCTAATAGGACATGTATTTTTTTTTTGCGGATGCAGAAGTACGGATCCGGAAATGCGGATGCGGACAGCACATAGAGTGCTGTCCGCATCCATTCTGGCCCCATTAAAAGTGAATGGGTCCGCACCCGTTCCGCAAAATTGCGGAACAGATGCGGGTCTGTTTGGCGGACGTGTGAATGGACCCTTATGGTTATTATTTATAGTTTTTTTTTTTTTTTTCTTTCTCAGTGCCAGAGATCCTTAGTTTGTTTATTAAAGCTCTCCTCCATATCTTATACTACGGGTAAGGTTAGAATTACCTGCTTTAATACCTGGGGCCTTAATAAACCTGAAAAAGAGTATAGGTATTTTGAATGCTTAAGATACATCCCCCTGACATTTTGCTCTTAGAGTAGACATATTTCCGTCACAACCATATTCCTACTGTCTCACATTCTCCCTATAGCCAGTGGTGTCATAGTACTCATTTCTCTGTATCTCAAGGGGTGTCTGTCGCTTTTGGACGTTCATTCCCTTTTGTGCTTTCTACATCTCTTATTGACAGCAGAGTTCGATGTGTGATATTGAACAGCTCAGAACTAAGAGTTCAGATTACAGTTGCAAATTTTTAAGCTCCCAATTTTGCACAAATTAAGTGACTTTTGAACACCCTTAAATGGGTTTTCTGAGACTTTAATACTGATGAACTATCCTCAGGATACCCTCAGTATCTGATTGGTGGGGGTCCGACAACAGGGACCCCTGCCAATCAGCTGTTTGAGAAGGTATAGGCGCTCCAGTGAGTGCCCGGCCTTCTCACAGCTTTCCTTAGGCCAGTGATGACATATTTATTGGTCACATGACCTAGGCGCAGCACAGCCCCACCAATCAGATACTGATGACCTATCCTGAGGAAACCCTTTTAAAATTTTAGCAAGCCAGAGGGAGGGCTTGGTGATTTTAATGTACTTGACACTTCTAACGCTCCGGAAGCCTTACCCATCATGCAGTTGTATAAACTGAAGCTCACGCTTTCTGAATTGGGCTTCGTAAAGGTGTGGGGAGTGCACCATTCAGATACTAGAGACTACACCTTTTACTCCCAAGTTCACAAAACATACCACCACCGTGATTACCGTATTTTTCTTCCCATAAGGGTCCATTTAGATGTCCGTAGAATGTGTCCGCACCCGCATTCATTCTGTATGGGTCAGGAATGGATGCGAACAGCACACAGTGTGCTGTCCGCATCCGCTTTTCCGGAGCGCACCTTGAAACTTCCGGTCCGCGGCTGTGGAAAAAAATAGAACATGTCCTATTCTTGTCCGCAGCTGCGGACAAGATTAGGCAGTTCTATGGGGGTGCTGGCTGGGTGTATTGCGGATCCACAATGCACAATGGACGTATGAATGGACCCTAAGACCCACTTTTTTCCCCCAAAGTGTGGTGGGGGAATGTCACAACGTCTTATAGGGCGAATACTAATGAGCGCTTCCATTATGGAAACGCTCATTAGTACCAGAGAACCAGGAAGTGGCGAATGCAGTGCTCCCCAGGCTCTGTACTCACTGCTTCCTGGTCCTCTGCCGTCGGCTGTGCTGTGAGGGCGCTATGTGACCTCACGCTGAGCGCGTTGGGTCACAGCATAGCCGACGGCAGGAAGAAGAGAGAGCGCTGGAGGTGAGGAGCGGCGGCGGCCAGAGCAGGAGAGTTACATGAATTTTTATTTAAAGTGATCTGAGGCATGGGGGCTGATCTGAGACATTAGGGTCTCATCTGAGGTCTGAATGAGGGGTCTTATTTATATTGGGGCTCTTATCTGAGGTCTGATTGGGGGTCATTCACATTGGGGTCTGAGCTGAGGTTTTATTGGGGTCTTATGTACATTGGGGGTCTAATTGAGGGTCTTATTAATATTGGGGATCTCGGCTGTGAGCTGAAGTCTGTTTAACATTGGGGGTCTGATCTAAGGTCTAATGGAAAATATTTATTTATTTTTGTCCTCTTCTAAAACCTAGATGCTTCTTATGGGCCGGTGCCTCTTATAGGGTGAAAAATACTGTACTTATTTCTCCCATCTTTTTATTTACCTGCAGTATTCTATTCACACATAGATTCTGATCACGCCCCTGTGTCTTTACTTCTTTCCCTGTCCCTCTTTGTGTGCCTGTTAGACTATAGATCAATCTAGTAGTGTGGTTCAAGGGTTTCTCAAAGTCTACTTCAGTCAGAATAGGTTTCCAGCTAGAAAGGGTCATGTCCTTGTAAAATATGTGTGGTGCTCAGCAATGGAGAAAATACTAAATAATAAGTCTCATCTGATCGGGGTAAATCCGTGGACCGTCTTTATCTATGGTCCTTCTAGTATGTGTCACTAGCACCAGACCCGCCACATGAACCAGTAAGCTATGTGTGAATATAAAACCCAAGGCTGCCGCATCAAGACAGTGGGGAAGTGCAGGAATTGGGAGATGTGAGAAGTGGAACATCTGGTCTGAGGATTATAAAAGGGTGGTTTGACCTCCCTATATACAGACCCCAGACCTTTCTATTGACCCCAAACTGGGGTCTGTAAGCAAGGAAGTGGGAGTTCTGGTCTGGGATCTGTAAATAGAAAGAGCGTGGACTGGGCTCTCCCCTTACAACTTCAAAAATAAATTCATTCATGGCAGTAATTCAGTGTGAAGCCACTCCCCAAACCACACACCTTTTTTGCTCATATTAGGGTACTTTCACACTAGCGTTTTGGATTCCGTTTGTGAGATCCGTTTCAGGGCTCTCACAAACGTTCCAAAACGGATCAGTTAAGCCCCAATGCATTCTGAATGGATAAGGATCCGTTCAGAATGCATCAGTTAGGCTCCGTTCCGCTTCTATTACGTTTTGAGGCGGGCACCAAAACGCAGCATGCAGCATTTTGGTGTCCGTCTGAAGAGGCGGAGCCTAACGGATCCGTTTTTTTTTTTACAATGTAAGTCAATGGGGACGGATCCGTTGTCAGTGACACAATATGGTGCATTTGAAAACGGATCCGTTCCCCATTGACTTTCAATGTAATCCAAAACGGATCCGTTTTGGACATTGTCATTTTTCTTTAAACCTAATGCAAAGGGATCCGTTCTGAACGGATACAAACGTTTGCATTATAGGTGCGGATCCGTCTGTGAAAATAAACAGACGGATCCGCACCAACGCTAGTGTGAAAGTACCCTTAGACAGCATGCTCTAGACAAGTCTTACAAGTGTTTTTGGTTGGGCAACTTTTCTGAGGCTTGCTATTTGTTACGGATCAGTGAGTGTAGAACCACCGTGCCAACTCACTGGTTTGTCTTTGGGCTAAACCCCAAGAGTGTTATTTTGATCCCTTGGTATTTATTTTAACCTTGTCCGATTTATTTTGATTAATGGTATGTCCTCTTGTGTACTAAGTACAGCATTGTGATGCTGCAATTCCCTCTGGGATTAACAGCATGTTATCTTATCTTATTCACCCTTTACCTCCTGTACAGGGATCTGTCCTTCGCTACAGGGAAGTGCAGCGACTGGGACCGCAGGGGCAATCTGTGAGTGTGGTGACCTGACGGGTGTGGTAGTTGGTACTCACGTTTCTGAAGCTCCCTGGGCCAGCATGCAGTAATGGTAAGGAAGGCACCGGATTCCTTCGGAGCACATTCTGGTGTTGAGGGATCTTCTGCCAGATGTTGGTTCAGGTGCCCTTAATGGTGTAGCATCAGGGACAGCTCCAGGTTCATACCTCTTTGAGTACAGGTAATATAGTGGATGTCCCCTGCAGTCCTATGTAACAGCACAGGTAACACAGTCATGGCTATCTGAGTATAGAAAATGTAGTAGTGTTACCTGCAGTCTTATGTAAAACCACAGATAACACAAGTGCTGATAATGTGGTAGTGTTCCGTATTCCTTAGTGTGCCTCCCTGTGCCTCTCCCACAGACTCCATGCTGGCGGCGCTGCCTCCTCTTCCATCTTCTTCTTGCCCCGCACAGAACGTCCTGATGCAGCTGCGTCAAGGCATAGGAACACTGTGGGCATGGTGATGGTGACACACACACAGGGACAGACACACAGGGACACACACACACAGGTACAGACACACACATGGACCTGTGCGATGGCCGGATACCTAGGCCCTGCTGAAACTGACAAGCCCTAGGATAGGTAGCAGGAGACGAGACAGCTGGTTCCTTCCCAAATGAAGGAACCTGCGTCTCCCTGAGGCCTAGAAACAAAACACACCAGAGAACAACAAACAGAAAAGGCAACTAGTACTTAGCTTAGAGATGTATGGAGAAGCAGGAGCTCTAAAACAAACAAGCACTAGCAACTCCAACAGGAAATATCAACCGCATGGTCAGCAGAGTGAGGTGGACCTAAATGAGCCTCATCACTGATAACGAGCAGAACCTGAGGAGAGGTGAGATCCTGCCAAACAACAACATACTAATGGGAAAACAGAGAGACCTGTCATATAGCCTCATGTGCAGCAAGTCTATGCGATCTTTTCACCTCTGTCAAAGGAGGGACCATGACAGATATGCCCCCATTGTCTGATAGGTGCGGGTCCCACGAGAACAGAGTGGGGAGAGCTGTGGCTGGAGGACCCCGGATTTCCCAGGGTCCGTCCACCACCATGCGCTGCTCCCGTAGAAGTGAATGGAAGCGCACCATGCACGCGCAGCTCCTGCCCCCATTCATTTCTATGGGGTAGACAAAAATAGCCGAGCCAGCGCAGTGCGCCCTCCGTTCATTTCCCTGTTCCGTTCTCATTGTAGGTATGGGTCCCAGAGGTGGGACTTGCACCTATCAGATAATGGGGGCATATCCTAGCGATATGCCCCCATTGTCTGTGATGAGAATACCCCTTTAACTGACTTTTTTTTACTTCCTGCCTTGCCCCAGTCTAAACAGCCACTAAGGTGGAGGGAGTGTGCAGAGCATATGGGGTGTTGCAAAAGCAGTGCCCCAAGGATTCAGCCCCGCCTCCTGGTGCTCGGACTTGCTCATTTGCATATGAATGAAACACAGATATCTCTGCAGCTGTTTAGCATACAGACAAAAGAAAGGTATCATTTTAATCAGCATGATGAGCCCTACCAGCCAGTATGCTTAGCCTAATAGGATAAAAGGCCTTTTTCAATGCAGGTCACTAGATCTGGACTGCACACTGATAGTGTAGATAAATGGAAATACAGGAAAAAACTGGCAAGCATTGCATTGTACTTATTTGACCACACTTTCTAACATACATTACCAAGGATTTATACTTAACCCTTTCACGCCCAGCGCCGTACATGTACAGCGCTGGGCGGGAGTTTAAATATGGCGCCCGCTCCTGCCCGATGCGGGCGCCATAGACACGTGTGGCCGCCTGCTTTTTATAGCAGACACCCACAGCTAATGTCCGCAACTGGCAGTGATGCCAATCGCGGACATGTAACCCTCAGATGCCAGGGTCAATCCTGACCACGGCATCTGAGAGCACTGAAAACCGAAAGTGAAACCTTTCGGTGGTGCTCCGACTCCCCCCTGTGGAGATCGGAGGAGCCGGAGCGTATATGCAGCAGCCCATGTCTTTATGAATGACACGAGGCTGCTGCATAGTATTTCCTATGGAGCCCTTGCCTGTAATAGGGCTCCATAGGAAACTAGTAAAATCATCATAGATTCTAATGCAAGTGCATTGGAGTCTATTGGAGCCTATAGGAACTATAAAAAAGTGTACAAAAAAAAAGAACTAAAAAAATACACATCATGGGTGTCGCAATGTGCAAAAACGCCCATAGTATAAAAATATATTCCCCCATACGGCAAAATGGAAAAAAGCGTCCAAATGGCCGATTCGCTGTTTTTGGTTGGTCGCTTTATTTTCTACAAAAAATTAAATAAAAAGTGATCAAAAAGTCATACACACCCCAGAATTTTATCAATAAAAAGTTCAGATCGCCCTGCAAAAAATTTGCCCCCATACAGCTCCGTACACATAAATACAAAAAAGTTATAGGGGTCAAAATATGGCGTCAATTTTTTATCACTATCAAAACGCAAGAAAAACTATACATATAAGGTATCGCCGGATTCGTACTGATCTTTAGAATAAAAGTAGCCAGTCAGTTTTATCGTACATCGAACGTTGAAATAAAAAAGAAGCATAAACTGTGGTGGAATCACTTTTTGTTTGCAATTTCACCCAATTTGGAATTCATTTCCCGCTTCCCACTACATCATATGCTATATGCTATATTAAATGGTGGTGTTGGATAGTACAACTTGTCCTGCAAAAAACAAGCCCTCATATGACTATGTGAACAGACAAATAAAAAAGTTATGGCTCTGGGAAGGCAGGGAGCGCAAAACAAAAACGCTAACCCTAAGTTCACACCTGAGCGTTTTACAGCGCGTTCAAACGCGCTGTAAAATGCTCAACACATGAAAACCTATGGCCCTGGTTCTCACTTGAGCGTTTTACAGCGCGTTTGAACGCGCTGTAAAACGCCCGACGCATAAACAAGTACTTGAGCTTTTTTGGGGGCGTTTGTCGCGCGTTTTGTGATTGACACTACAGTGGTCAATCACAAGAACGCGCGTACAAACGCGCGTTTCCTATTTGCAAAAACGCGCTGAAATACGCGTAAAAACGCGTGTTTTTAGAACGCTCAGGTCTGAACCCAGGGTAAATAAAAAAAAAGGTCTGGTCCTGAAAGGGTTAAGGATATCCCAGTTTTAGAGACAGAGAGGTTGTTTGATTATTTACTACTTGTTATTATCTTCTTTTTTACAGCTTCAGACTGTGCTTATATTTTACTGACTGTAATGAAACCATTCTTACATACTCACTACTGGCAATCAAATGCTGTTTGAAAGTAACTTGAACTTATTAAGTATTTTTGTCAAAGTGAATAATGTAAAACATTTCTAGATTATATTGCTTCTGTACATGATCTTTGAGTTATAAACCTTCAATAAAAAGATATTGAAACTAAAATTGCAACATTCATTTAACCCGTTTGGACTCAGTCCAACTTAACAATCAATAAGTAAATAGATATCACCATACAACTGATATTCCTCTGAAGTCACAAACCCATAGTCGTTTTGACCCTGATGTTGATTCATCTATGTTACAATTTTTTTCAGCAATCGGTGACTAATGATGTAATGATAAAATGAGATGTTTTGCTGTTATATTGGCCTTTCACTTGTACCATTGTGCTGTCCACGCCAGTGTCCGTCGCATGTGGTTTTGGATTAGTACTGTTGTGTTCAATGGCTGTTCTTGTTGCCACTGCTCCGTGTTCCTGGTCCTGGTTACATGTGGTGTGAACTGTGGCAACGTACTTGTACTCCTCCTCAGGTTGATATTGCGAGGGTTGCTTCCCTTGCTATGTGTGTCTGCATCTATTCGACTAAGGCCTCTCTCACACGAAAGTTGTTTTTGCGAGTGTACGGGCCGCTTTTTGAGGTCCGTATACGGTCCGTATTCATACGGAACCATTAATTTCCATAGGTCCGCAAAAAAAACGGAACGTACTCCGTATGCCTCCCGTTTCCGTATTTCTGTTTTTCTGTTCTGTTCAAAGATAGAACATGTCCTATTATTGTCCACATAACGGACAAGAATAGTACTGTTCTATCAGGGGCCAGCTGTTCTGTTCCGCATCATCCGTATTTTTTGCGGATGCATTTTTCGCAAAAAAGTGAAAAAGCCATACTGTCATGTGCAATAGGCCTAAGGCTACATGTAATTTAAGTAAAAGTAAAGTAATTTAAAAACGGGGACACTGTCAGTTTTTCATGACCATTTTTCAACCACTTGTGCATCCATTTTCTGTCCGTCTGGCCGTTGATGAATTTCATTGGCTAACCCCTGCAGTGCCCTCAGTACACATAATGCCCCCAGAGTGGCCTCAGCAGTAATAATGTCTCCCACAGTGGCCCCCAGCATTAGTAATGTCTCCCATAGTGGCCCCCAACATTTATATTGTCTCCCATAGTGGTCCCCAGCTTAAGTAATGTCTCCCATAGTGGCTCCAATAATTTGTAATGTCCCCCATAGAGGCCCCCAGCTGTAATGTTTTGCTGTAGCAAAAAATAAATACTCCCCTCATCCACTTGTACGGGCTGCGGCAGTCACCCTTCTCTTGATTGAAAAGGACAGGCCGAATTATCTGCACTCAGCGTGATGATTTCACTGCACGCTCCCAGCATAAGCACGTGTTGATGTCATTATACTGAGCGCTGGTCCTTTGGCAGGTCCTTTTCAATCAAGAGAGAAGTGACTGCCACTGTTCGCGTGCAAGTGGATGAGTTTTTTTTTTAACCCCTAAAAGGCCATATTGTCTTAGTATGTGCGTTTTTAACAGCCATTAGACAGGTCTAAGCGGCTATTAAAAATGGTCCCATTGATTTCAGTGTGGTCTGTGTGGCCGTTAAAAAAACAGCCATGTGAATAGCCCATAGACTTTCATTGGTGGCAACGGTTACTTAAACGGCTGTCACACGGGCATTTTTAACTGTCGTGTGCATGTAGCCTAATTGGTTTGTTAAGTCTTCTATATATGTTCCTGAGTTCGACGTCACTTTTGGATGTCTCTTGAGTGATATGACCTGCCCTCGTTGAGCAACTTTCTTGTTTCTCATGTCTGTCTTGCCATATCTTGCTTTGTTCCGTTTGGAGTCTGTCTGTGCCCTAGTCATAGTCCAAGTTTGTACTTTGTGTCTGGATTGTTCTGGTTATGCCACAGTCTGAATTCTGTCTCATAGTCTGCCCAAGTCTGATCTGTGTCACTCTGAATCCTGTCAAGTTCATTTCCTAAAGTCTGTTCCGTTTGTTGTCTGGATTCCATCCTAGTTCTTGTCTAGTTTCTGTATGCATCTGTTGTGTCTGAACAATGTCCAAGTTCCTGAAGTCCTTCTTGCCAAGTTCTGCGGTGTCTGAACAGTGTCCAATTTCCTGAAGTCCGATACTGAAGTTCTGTGTGAATGAAGTCTATATGTCTGGGTTCATGATCCAGAGCTCCATGTTATGTCTCATGCCTGTAATCTGTGTTTGCCTTGGATCTGCCTATATTCTGCCTGGTTCTGTATTGTGCTATGCCTGCATCTCTGGTGTTTTCACCAGTGTCTCTGACCTCACTAGGTCAGCTCGCAAGCACACCGGGACCATCCCAGGAGTTAGTGGTCTGGTCGCTAACCTGCAGTGCAGTCCACATTCACACGTGTTTTGGTCAGTGATTTCCATCAGTGATTGTGAGCCAAAACCAGGATTTGAGCCTCTACGGACGTAAGATGTAAGGGAAAGATCTGCTCCTGTTCTGTGTTTAGAGCTCACCTGGTTTTGGCTCAAAATCACTGATGGAAATGACTGACCGAACACTGATGTGTAAATGAGGCTTAACGCCCTTGGTGTTTGGCCCACCTTCAGTTACTTGGCACAGTGGTTCCATAACCATTGTCTGTACGCATGTCCATAACAGTCACTATGTTGTTAAATCAAATCTTACACTGGATGAAAGGGATGTAATTAGGAGCCAAGGTGACTCTATTTTAATTAAGAAAGCCGATAAAGGTGGTGTCACCATCATTATGGATGAGTCAATATGTGGCAGAGGTCGCTTCTCAATTATCTGAGCAGAGAGTTTATTGTGTAAGTTGAAGAGAGATCCTACATTGCCCTTTAAAAGTGAGATTGATCAGTTATTATTAGATGCATTTTCTAGTAGCATTATTAGTGAAACTGAAAGGAAGGCTCTGATTAATCAATTCCCTTGAGTCCCCATTTTGTATTAATTGCACAAGAGTTTGGAGAACCCCTCGAGACATCCTATTGTCTCAGGGAATAACTCCAGTTACATCCTTTGGCGATATTTGTTGATAATTATTTACAGGAAATAGTCAAGAGAGTATGTAATTTTCTGAACGATGCAAGTGACTTTTTGCTAAAAATTATGGATATTGATTTGTCTGATGTGACGTGGTTGTGCTCTCTTGACATCAAGAGCAGCAGAAGGGATGACTGCAGTACGTCAGAGACTGTGTGAAAATCCTGGCTCAGTGCTTCCACTTTGCAATAATACCACTCACAGTTTAATGTGGAATATTTCGGAGGGAAGAAATTTCACAAACCGACTTGTTACAATGGTGGCATCCTATTACAGTACCATGGTGGAATTCAGTGAGCTCTTTAGAACAAGTCATTCTGTCATAAAAGTTTGTAAAGGCAGACTGCATTGCAAGGTGCTTGAATTTATATACCTCTGGCAGTGGGAATGAATAATGGTTAACTGCTCTCATTAAAGGGAATCTGTCAGATGAGAATGAAGTCATAAGGATGTTGCGTACATGTACACTACCGGAAAATTGAGATTGACAAAGTATGAGATGCTAGTGGTGCTTGGTCAATAGTCATACAAGGTGGTGCACTCTTTATTTCAGTTCTGCAGCAGGATATATGTTAAGGCAGGGTCACATTAATACTGGGTGGCATCTCCCCTTGCTTTAATACAAGTCACCACTATGAAATGGTAATGGTCATACAGATGCTGGATACCGTCCTGTGGTATTTTATTACAAGCTCTTTCAACTTGTAGCTCAGCCAAGGAGGTTTTTAGCTGCTATGTTTGGGGGATCCTGGACATACCGAAAGCTGATCAAGGTTCCCTCCAAAAATACCAGAAGGCAATGGCTAGGGTAGCTAATGGCGCCCACACCATGACACCTGGTGTTGGTTCTTTGTGTCTTTCCTGTATGAATGATGGCAGTAGGCACTCTCAATACTTCTACCAACTTTGATTCAGCCAAGCAATAATGTTCAGTCATGAAAGCAGGTTCTAACTCGATATTTGTTACAACCAGAGGATGTGGATCCTCTGGATCAGCTGATAGAGGACTATGAGTAAGGCCTCTTTCGCACTTGCGTTGTGTGGATCCGGAATGCACTTCTGTCGCCGGAAATGCCCGCCGGATCCGTCACAGCGCAAGACAACTGAAAGCATTTGAAGACCGATTAGTCTTCAAAATGCTTTCAGTGTTACTATGGCAGCCAGGATGCTACTAAAGTCCTGGTTACCATAGTAAGTAGTGGGGAGCCAGGGGAGCAAATACTTACCACCCGTGCGGCTCCCGGGGCGCGCCGCAATGACGTCAGAGTGCCCCACACGCATGGATCACGTGATCGTGCACGGACGGTAAGTATACTTCTCCCCTGCCTCCCCACTACACTTTACCATGGCAGCCGGGACTTTAGCATCCTGGCTGCCATGGTAACCATTCACAAAAGCTAAAAGTCGGGTCCGGCGATGCGCCGAAACGATGTTTAGCTTAATGCCGGATCCGGATTAATGCTTTTCAATGGGCATTAATTCCGGATCCGGCATGTCTTCCGGATTTTTGGACGGAGACAAATCTGCAGCATGCTACGGTTTTGTCAACGTCCAAAAAATGTTCACATACTGAACGGAAGACATCCTGAACGGATTTCTCTCCATTCAGAATGCATTAGGATAATCCTGATCAGTATCTTTCTGTCCTAGAGCCCCGAGGAAGGAACTCTAGGACGGAAAGGAAAAACGCCAGTGTGAAAGAGCCCTTAGCCCAATATTGCTGACTGCTGATTCAGAGTCAGGACCCTGGTGTTTGCACCAGTCACCCAGAATGCAGCTAACTGCAGCAGTGTATACAGAGTCCAACAAAGGCAGAGTAATGGAACAGATGATCTTTATTTGCAGAAGGCATACAAAGGTCACTTGCAATAAAGGCAAAACAAAGTTCAGAGTAATACGGTAAACTGGGTCAGGCAGACTCGTGGTCAGGCAGTGCAGGGTCAGAAATCCAGGCAAACTTAGAGAAGATGGCAGGCAGATTTGTAGTCAGGCAATGCAGGGATCAATAGTCCAGATAATCCAAGTAGCAGATGACAGACAGAATTGTAGTCAGGTAATGCAGGGGTCAATAGTCTGGATAATCCAAGTTGCAGATTCAGCAGAAGTTACCAGGTATACAACCACACTTGGGCACTTTATGGTAAGTGAAGCTGCTCTATATACCAGTATCTCCGCCTCCGGGTGGGGTCATTGATTAGGAGCCTGCTCGCCACTCCCATAAGAATGGGAGAGATGTGTCCGCGTGTGCTAGAGTGCACCAGATGTTACCTAGCCGTGAGGACGGATGCGGCGGTATGCTGGCGGGTGCCTGCTTCTTCTGCGAACTAAGCCAGCACTGGGACCCATGGCGCTGCAGTGTGCAGGTGACGATCTGCCACCCTGTAGGGAGGACCCGGATCCAATACTGACAATATTAATGATGGCCACATCAGAGTTCGCAGGAGAGCACCTATTGCCATCATGCAGGACACACAGAAACAACTCCAGGTATCATGGTGCGGGTGCCATTAGCTACCATGGCCATTCCCAGCTGGTATTAGTGAAGGAAACATTGACCAGCCTTTGGTATTTTAAGTTAAGAGATGTGGTGTTCCAACAAGATAACACACACACTGCCCGCCCTATACAATGTGCTCTTCAGGGTATCCAGCAGCTCCACTGGTGAGTCTGATTTGTGATTTGCACTTGGACAGACCTGTCAATCCAGTGAATAAGCGCTGTGGTGAATAAATTAGATTGCAACAGTGGAACAGACGGCAACATAATCCTGGACATCCTTAGAAATCATGGGGCACCAGTAATGTCGGGTAATCAGGCTAGCAGTATTGTTGAGACCCGTGTGACTGACGACTTTGGAGCAATGCCCCCAAGTCAGGTTGGGCTTCTACTTGGCCAGGCAAAATATTCTTAAACTGAACTGGAGTGACAGAGAAGATGTGGACAGGTTTGATGATGTGCTGGGCTCATCTACCTGGTCAGTTGAGTCAAATGAACGGCCTCTGTATTCTTCTCGGCTGGGCGGAAATGTAGAACAAAATTAAACTGCAAAGAACATTGACCAGTGGACTTGGGGAGGATAAAGCCACTGAGCAAACTGAAGGTATGTTAAAGAAGTTGTGCGGGTTCTGAGTTGAACCCGAACATATCCCCGATTTCACCCAGGCAGCCCCCTGATATTAGCATCGGAGCATTTCATGCTGAAGGACTACTGTCCTTCAGCATAATTACCTGGCATCTCAGCCCAATTTGTAATACAATCTATGCTGTGCATAAGAGGCATTAGTATACAGTTTGATCAAAGAGCATAGGCCCACTTACCGTGACAAGGTTGCCTCTACAAGTGAGGACCTACTCTAATTTTATGGCGCAACAGTGCGTGAATTATGAATTGTGCTGAGAAGCCCGTTTAAATATGGTGAGACACAGTTGTTATATCAAAAGCATAGTGTTTGAGGATGTGCGACCCAGATTCACTCTCTCACGTGTTTATATATTTGTATAGTCTTTCCTTTTTTTCCCCATTCTGGTGTCAGCACTCCTCCCCATTCGGACCAGGTGTTTTAATTAGCCTTAGTCAGTCAGTGGTTTATAAAATGCTACTACCTCTCATTTGGATTTTCTGGGAGGTATGAATGGGTGAGCTCTTTGCACCTGTTCACATGGTGCAGTACTGCGTGGTGGCCATAGGTGCCTGTGTGCTGTGCTGGTGGGGCCCAGGGCCATGGTGGTCTCACCGCACAGTGGGGGTACTGTGTGGTGTCTGGGTCCCGCCCTCCGCTGGTGCAGTGCTGTGGTGTCCGTGGTCGCGATGCAGTGCTGCATCATAGCTAGAGTAGTTTCCCACTTGATAGAGGCAACATTGTTGTGGTAAGTGGGCCTATGCATTTTGATCAAACTGTATACCAATGCCTCATGTATATGTGTAGCATATTTTGACATGAATTATGAATTGTGCTAAGAAGCCCATTTAAATATGGTGAGAAACAGTTGTTATATCGGGTTTCTTTCGCTGAGTAAGGCTACTTTCACACTGGCGTCTTGTGCGGATCCGTCATGTATCTGCACAGACGGATCCGCACTGATAATACAACCGCATGCATCCGTTCAGAACGGATCCATTTGTATTATCATGAACATAGGCAAAACGGATCCGTCTTGAACACCATTGAAAGTCAATGGGGGACGAATCCGTTTTCTGTTGTGTCATATTGTGTCATTGAAAACGGATCCGTCCCCATTGACTTACATTGTATGTCAGGACGGATCCGTTTGGCTCAGATCCAACTTTCCCGGGTGCCGATAACACGTATCAATCTTCTAATGCACCGTCTTCCAGTAATTTGTGCAAACCAATTACCAATCTACCAAATTTAGAAGTCCACAATGTTTATACATGTGTTACGAGACATAGTCATCACCTAATGTACGAGCAGCTGTGACAATAGCAAACAGTTGTCAAAACATACCCGGACACGTCTTAATATCTTTAAAAATAAAATGATATTAAGGTTCTAGCCTATCTATCTTTCAGCCGTAGTCAATTGGCGGTATGTAAAAGAGCACTACAAGCTCAACAAAAACACAAACATTTTTATAGCCTGTTTTACAACCGCCTATGCCATACTCGAATTATACACACTCCTAGACAGATTGCAAGAACATTGTCTTTATCATGACACAGTCTCCGTCATATTTGTAAGTAGAGACGGCTACTGGAACCCGCCATTGAGCAATTTTCTCGGCGAAGTAACTAGCGAAATACCCACCGACAAGTACATTACCGAGTTTGTATCTGTGGGTCCAAAGATGTGCGTCTACAAACTCAATAACGAGAAAACTGTGTTAAAGGTTACAGGTATATAACTCTCAACGTCGCTAACGCCCGACTTGTTAATTTTGGCAGTTTAAAAGAATTTATGTTGGATTACTCGCGCAACCCTGATCCCAAGACGCAGAAAACAATAGGTATAGCGCAAAACGGCATTTTCAGAAACAGGAAGCGTTGGGACATAGAGACAAAACCGCTACATAAAACACAAAAGTGCATCTACACAAAGAGACAACTGTCGATGGACTTTACAACGCTGCCTTTCGGCTATTAAACATGGCCACGCGATTTTAACACCCGTTTGTTTGTATTTTAGCAGGGCCCTCAAATTCCAGAAAGAGTTTTTTTGTAAAATGGTTGTTAATACAAGCGGACAATGTCATTTGGTTTTTCGCAGAAATTGTACGACGAGCTAACCCTTTTGTTTACAAATATTAGGTTTATTGAGGGAATACCACAAAATTTTACAGACTATGACCTATTCCTGCAGGACAAGGTAAATTTGGCGGTCGTCGATGATCTTATGGAGACGGCTTGCGAAAATCTTCAACTACAAAATGCTTTCACCAAATACATGCACCACAGAAATTTGAGCATCATGTATCTCGTTCAAAATGTTTTTTGTCATGCCAGACCATAAATTATGCCAGACCAGAAATTATGCCAGACCATAAATTTAAACACTAAATACATAATCCTTTTTAAGTACCCACGTGATAAATTAAAAGTTATTACGTTGGCTTGGCAAATGTACCCAGGTAAAACACGTTTGTTTTTAGAAGCTTTTGAAGACGCTACACACGAGCCTTACGGCTATTTACTCGTAGATTTAAGATCCGACATGCCCGAGGAACTACAGCTAAGAACCGGTTTGTTACCGCCAGATCTTCCGGCTGTTTATGTGTGCAAAAAGAAGCTCTGAAATGTGATATTTCTCATCTCGATGGTCATTCTTGACAGCGTCGCCGCTCCTGTAAAGATGTCAAACAAGATCCATTGTAATTGGGATCTTTTTACAGCGTTGGTCAAAGCAAAACCAACGGTCCAATAATCAATATTATTTATATTATAAGGAAAGATACTGCTCAGAGAGCGACAAAATAATATACTGAAAAGATGGTACAAGGCTATAAAGAAATGACCGTATTGTTCGCCCTATAAGACGCACCTGGCACGCCCAGTAATCAGCTTTTTCAGGTAGCCGCCGGTATGAGAAATGATGCAGTGGATGTAACCACTAGGTTCCATCCATTGATAGCAGCGTCCTGAAACAGCTGATTTGTGGGGGTACCAGGTGTCGGACCCCCAACAAGATTGATGATGAATCCTATGGATAGGCCATCATCAGTATTTAAGTCTTAGAAAAACATCTTTTAGTTGGCCATACACGTTAGATTACTGTATTTTAGATTACTGTAGATTTTGGTATACTGTATAGAAATAAATTACCGTATTTTTTGCCATATAAGACGCACCGGCCCATAAGACGCACCTAGGTTTTTGGGGAGGAAAATAAGAATTTTTTTTTTACCAAAAGTTGTGTTTTTGGTGGGTTTGGAACAAATGGTGGTCTGTGCATGACACTATTACTGGGGATCTGTCGATGCCACTATTACTGGGGATCTGTCGATGGCACTATTATGGGGGATCTGTGCATGTCACTGTTATGGGGGGGATCTGGGGATGGCACTGTTATGGGGGATCTGTGGGAGACACTGTTATGGGGGATCTGTGGATGAAACACTGTTATGGGGGGATTTGTGGATGACACACTGTTATGGGGGATCTGTGGATGGCACTGTTATGGGGATCTGTGGATGGCACTGTTATGGGGATCTGTGGATGGCATTGTTATGGGGATCTGTGAATGGCATTGTTATGGGGATCTGTGGATTTCATTTGTTATGGGGGATCTGTGGATTTCATTTGTTATGGGGGATCTGTGGATGGCACTGTTATGGGGGATCTGTGGATGGCATTGTTATGGGGATCTGTGGATGGCATTGTTATGAGGATCTGAGGATGGCACTGTTATAGGGGATCTGTGGATGGCATTTGTTATGGGGGATCTCTGGATGGCACTGTTATGGGGGATCTGTGGTTGGCACTGTTATGGGGGATCTGTGGATGGCACAGTTATATATGTGTCATCCACAGCTCCCCCACCCTATAACAGTGCCATTCACAGACCCCCACCCCATAACAGTGCCATCCACAGACCCCCCACCCCTTAACAGTGCCATCCACAGATGTCCCACATAAAAGTGTCATCTAGAGATCCCCGCCGCTCCAGTGCTGCCTTAGGCAAATATAAAATGTCTAATTAAATTAAAGGTGATTAAACGATTAAACATGGCCCCTCACTTGTTATATTACCGAACACAGTAACAGCTTCTGTACGTCGCAGGCAGGCCGGACGGGCGGCAGCGTAACTCCCTGAAGTCACGTGCCTGCGCCGCCTACTTTATGAATGAAGCAGGCGGCGCAGGCACGTGACTTCAGGGAGTTACGCTGCCGCCCATCCGGCCTGCCTGCGACGTACAGAAGCTGTTACTGTGTTCGATAATATCTCGTTTGATCACCTTTAATTTAATAAGACATTTTATGTTTGCATAAGGCAGCACTGGAGCGGCGGGGCCGGAGTACAGTGAACGCACCAGCCCCGCCGCAATTGCCAGCCCCCAGCTCCTCCTCCCAGTCCCTCCCTGCTCATACATCGCAGTCTGCGATGTAAAATGTCAGCATTCGCCCAATAGACCCAGGGCCATTTTCCCCCCATTTTTGGGGGTAAAAAAGTGCGTCTTATGTGGTGAAAAATACGGTAAGCGATAAAAACTGTCCCAACAAACACAAGAAGTACATTGTGAACCAGAGCGACGGTTTTATATGTTTGCTGCTCGGCTTTGTGATACCATTAATCACTAGCTTGATAGCTAATAGAGTCGGCGGGTCATAATGGAGCATGCAGAAAAATTTGTTGCTGGTTTCCAAACATGAGTTTAAAAAAACTGTTGTAGAAACACCAGACATACATCAAACCGTTACGCGCGTTTGGACATCGAAATTAGTTAAATACTACACAGAAATGACATTACAGATGATGAAAAAATGAAGAGATACACTAATGTATTACAGAGATACTTGACGCTCAACAAACAGTCAGACAAAAATGTCAACCCTAACTTTGAGTATGCAGCAGCAAACAGATCAACAACGATTGACAAATGACTCTTCTAGCGGGGACGATGTTAAAGAGATACTCGACAATGTTAATATAAGGTATAGGAAAAATGCAGAACTTTTGTTGAACAAACTGTGACAATCGGATAACAAGCCGTACTGGAACACTAGGGGTGAATTCATTTACAAAGATCAAGTTATACCAGGATCCAACATCATCGACCTAATTCGCATCCCAACGCAGAGTCACAGGTTGCTTAAGGCTAAAACGCCTCTGTGGTAGACCTTTCTGCCTTTGGATGACTGTATAAAACCGGCACCAGACTCAGCAAAGAGGTGCTGCAGCAGCAGAGGTAACAACAGTTCCAGTCGAAAAAAGAAAAGTGCACTTTCCAGCTTTTAAAAATTTTGTGGAAGCTGACGGAGGAATCGACGGGTACCTTGCCGATTTTGAACGGAAATGTGCCCTACACATAGCACCCGCGGACAAATGGGTCACAATTTTGTCTGGAAAACTATCTGGCCGTGCCAGTGAAGCCTTTCGGGCTATTTCTGATGATGATATTGAGGATTATGGGCTAGTAAAGGAAGCAATGTTGGCCAGGTACGCTGTAACTCCTTAAGGCATACCAGAGGCGATTCCGGGACAATACCAAGCAAAGTGGAGACTCTTACATAGAGTAGGCATGCCACCTAAATCGCATGGCATCCCACTGGGTCAATGGATGCAAAGCAGTATCCGGGGAAGAGGTGCTGCAGCTTTTCCTGTTGGAGCACTTTTACGAAAAGCTGAGTCCTTTGATTCAAGAGTGGATCAAAGACAGGAGACCTCTCACCCTACCTGAAGCAGCTCGCCTGGTGGACGAATATACCGACGCCCGCAAGACAGATAACCCTGTGATCAAAGACACTCCACGACCAGATTACCGACCTATGGTACCACCTCCACCTACCAAAATTAGCCTAGGTATGCCCAGTACAACAACCGACAACCACCAAAATGTTTTCAGTGCGACCAAGTCGGACATAAGAAACGAGACTGCCCTTTGAATCCTTCCCGGCAGTCTCAGTCCTGGAGGAAGCCGGGAGGAGGGAACCCTCCTGCACCAATGCCTGCTGCTCACTGCATCGAAGTGGTGAACACAGCAGAAGAGCACTGGGGAACCTTACATGAGGCTGACCCTGTCTATGCAGCTGCCCGGGATAATCGGCAGCAACACAGACAGACTGTCCTGGTCCCGGAGCTACTTTGACCCTGCTACAACGTAATCTGATCCCAGAAAGTGAACACACGGGGCACACTGTAGCCGTTAGAGTAGCTGGAGGAACCATCTACCGGTTTCCCACTGCCCGGGTTCACTTGGATTGGGGAGTTGGTTCGGGACATGTGACTGTGGGCATCATGAAGGAGTTACCGGCTGATGTATTACTGGGGAATGATTTGGCCCCCCTTGTTTCTGCATATGCCTCGCTGGGCCCCACGAAGGCTACCCTGTGACTACCCACCCACCTGCTGTAGAGACCCAGTTAAGAACACATACCCAGACGATTACCTTAGAACAGGCCCCCTTAGGCTGGGATACCAGAGGCATTTGCGAAAGAGACCCGGCCAGATCCAACCCTTCAGAAGTATAGGGCCAAGGTAGACACCCAGGAGAGAGGGGCAGATGGGGAACTCTATGAGTGGGTGGGGGATAGGCTATATAGGATCCCCAAGAAATCGACAACTAAGACCCCTTCGCAGAAGAGACAGCTTGTACTACCTAATAAATACCAGCTGGAGATTCTGCGAATCGGGCATGATGTCCCCCTAACAGGACATCTAGGGTCCCACCGCACGGCCCATAAGAATACCCAGAATTTCTTGTGGCCCAGTTTCAATAAGGACATGCGAAAATATTGTAGGACACGTGTCAACGGGTAGGAAAGCGGGGGGACCACCCTAATGCGAGGCTCACGTCAATGCCTATTATTGGGGAGCCATTCTATCGCATAGCCGTTGACATTGTGGGTCCTTTAGCCAGACCTAGTCCACCCGGGAAGATATACATTCTTACCGTGGTGGACTATGCCACACGTTACCCAGAGGCAGTAGCTATGTCCAACATCGAGGCTGAGACAGTAGACAATACCCTGGTTAAAATATTCACCCGAGTGGGGTTTCCTAAGGAGATCCTATCAGACCAGTTCATTGCTGTTCTCACCCAGCAGTTGTGGAAGGTGTGCAACATTAAGCCCCTGTTGAGTTCACTGGACCACCCCCAGACTAACGGTCTCTGCGAGCGCTTTAATGTTACCCTCAAGCAAATGCTGAGGATCTTTACTGACGCCTGCAGAGACTAGGAGAGATTCGTACCTCACCTGTTGTTTGTGTACAGGGAAGTACCCCAGGAATCTACAGGGTTCTCTCCCTTCAAGTTGCTCTATGGGAGAAGGGTCCGCGGGCCCCTAGATCTCATTAGAGGACACTGGGAGGGAGAGACAGAACAGGAGGGGATCCCCATAGTGCCATACGTGCTGGAACTCCGGGACCACATGGAGCAGCTGTCTCTGAAGGTAAGAAAGAACCTCCAGGCGGCCCAGGGGAGACAGAAAAGATGGTACGATCGGGGTGCCAGACAGCGCACTTTCTAGGTTGGACAAAACGTCTTAGTGCTCAAACCTGTGAAAACAGACAAGCTGCAGGCATCTTGGCAGGGCCCGTATAAAGTAGTGGCCCAGCTCTGTGATACTACCTACGTTATTGACAGCTGTTCAGATGAAAGGATCCAGCGATCCTTTTATGTGAACATGCTGAAGGAGTATCAGGAAAGGCAAGAAGCTATCGCTGCAGTATGTGCCCCTGCTGCAGAGGACTCTGAGAGCTTACCCCTCCCTGACCTATTAGAAAGGGAACCCCAGACTGACCTCACTAGCCTAGCACCCCTCATATAGCCGCCCTATCGTATCCCTGAAGCAATCCGGGAAGGAATGCGGAAGGAGATATAGGAGATGAGTTGGTTAGGAGTCATTGAACACTCTGACAGCCCCTGGGCCTCACCTGTAGTCCTTGTACCCAAGAATATGGTGGATTTGGTGATCTCTGTAATGGAGACACCCCTTTGCTTGGTTTTCCTTCCTTTGAGGAATATCTGGCTTTCATTGTGTTGTAGACCCATAACTGGGGCTCCACATTTGTTTTGCATATTCCTGTTTCCCAGGGAACTTTGCACTTCGGATTGCTGTGTTGAGACTCTTAAGTGAGGCTCCGCGGTGTTTTTTGTAGCTGGTCTCCCTGAGATCAGCTATTGTTGTGTTTGAGTAGTCTCCGAGGCATTGCTCCCGGTTAGCCAGAATCATACTCCACACTGATGAGGGCAACACCCTGAAACAGCTGTCTGTGGATGGATACCTAGCTTAGGTTTTCCCTGTCACATCCTTAAAGCTTGTAAAAAGTGGGATCTTGACATAGGGGCCACTTAATATGGTGGATTTGGTGATCTCTGTAATGGAGACACCCTTTGCTTAGTTTTCCTTCCTTTGAGGGATATCTGGCTTTCATTGTGTTGTAGACCCATAACTGGGGCTCCACATTTGTTTTGCATATTCCTGTTTCCCAGGGAACTTTGCACTTCGGATTGCTGTGTTGAGACTCTTAAGTGAGGCTCCGCGGTGTTTTTTGTAGCTGGTCTCCCTGAGATCAGCTATTGTTGTGTTTGAGTAGTCTCCGAGGCATTGCTCCCGGTTAGCCAGAATCCTACTCCCACACTGATGAGGGCAACACCCTGAAACAGCTGTCTGTGGATGGATACCTAGCTTAGGTTTTCCCTGTCACATCCTTAAAGCTTGTAAAAAGTGGGATCTTGACATAGGGGCCACTTAATATGGTGGATTTGGTGATCTCTGTAATGGAGACACCCCTTGCTTGGTTTTCCTTCCTTTGAGGGATATCTGGCTTTCATTGTGTTGTAGACCCATAACTGGGGCTCCACATTTGTTTTGCATATTCCTGTTTCCCAGGGAACTTTGCACTTCGGATTGCTGTGTTGAGACTCTTAAGTGAGGCTCCGCGGTGTTTTTTGTAGCTGGTCTCCCTGAGATCAGCTATTGTTGTGTTTTTGTACCCAAGAAGGATGTAGCCACCAGGTTTTGCGTGGACTACAGGCGAATCAATGAAGAGACTACCACTGACGCCTACCCGATGCTCAGGGTAGACGAACTGCTGGATCGTATAGCCAGGGGATGTTATCTAACTACAATAGACCTATGTAAAGGCTATTGGCAGATTCCCCTGGCCGAGGACGCTATCCCCAAGTTTCATTTGTTACCCCGTTTGGCCTGTACCAGTTTAGGGTCATACAATTCGGAATGCAAAATGCCCCGGCTACCTTCCAACGTATGGTGGATAAGCTACTTGATGGCTTCCAGGATTTTGCATGTGCATACCTGGACGACATTGCGATCTACAGTGAGTCTTGGAAAGACCACCTGGTTCATATAGGGGCAGTTCTGGACAAGATTAGGGCCGCAGCCCTGACCTTGAAGCCAGATAAGTGCCACTTGGGTATGGCTGTACCATAAGTGCAGTATTTGGGTCACAGAGTGGGGTGTGGGAACCAGCGACCAGAACCAAGGTAGAGGCGGTAGCTAACTGGCCCATACCTCGCACTAAGACCCAGGTACTTGCCTTCTTAGGGAGGGCAGGGATTTACAGACACTTTGTCCCTGACTACAGTACGATAGCCAAGCCCTTGACTGACCTGACCAAAAAGGATATACTTAGGCAGGTCCTGTGGCCTCCAGCTTGTGAAGCTGCGTTTCAAGCCCTCAAGCAAGCCCTTGTCAATGCCCCCATCTTGACTGTCCCCAACAAACTTTTCCTTGTCCACACAGACACTTCCATGTTTGGACTGGGGGCTGTGCTGAGCCAAGTCGGGGAGGATGGAGGAGAGCACCTTGTCACATATCTCAGCAGAAAGTTACTACCCAGGGAAGTGAGTTATGCGGCAGTGGAGAAGGAATGTTTGGCCCTGGTTTGGGCACTGAAGAAGTTTACCCCATATCATTATGGACAAGAATTTTCGCTAGTCACTGACTACAACCCATTGGTCTGGCTTAACCGGATCGCAGGAGACAATGGCAGGTTGCTGCGGTGGAGCTTAGCCCTACAACCCTATAACTTCACCATCAGCTACCAGCCCGGTAAGCAGAACTGCAATGCCGATGGGTTGTCCCAGCAAACAGACATCACTCCAGCCTTCTAGTTTTGGACATCCCCAGGCTGACCCGAGAAGGATCAAGCCGTGTCTGCCGGAGTGTCCCACAAGGAGGGAGCCATGTGGCAGACCTCTCTGCCTTTGGATGTCTATATAAAACCGGATTAGTCTATTTGTTCAGTGGTTGCTGGTTGTTCGTCCAGATCAGAGCTATCCAGGGATGTGTAGTTTATGGGGATATGTGGGGTTTTGGGTGTTTTGTGTTTTGGGAAAGGTGTGTGTTTTCTGCCCCAGTGAGTGATTAAGTTAGCCCATTGTGTTTGTTAATTATATCACAGGCAGTGCCCATTGTTTTGTTAATTATGTCACAGGCAAAGAGGGTTTGTGTACATTTGTTGGAAGACCTGCATAAAATGCTGAAATGTAGCCCATTAAACAGTTCCTGCTTGACCCTCAATACAGAGTCTCATCTCGTGCTTGGGGGGATAATTTGTATGATTCCTGTTCGGCCCCTAGGAGTGTTCGGTAGCTGACTTGATATTCGGGAAAAGAACAGCTTTAGTGGCGTTAACCCCATTACCTACTCGGGGTGCCGCAACAGCCTCGCGGGTGGGATTTCTTCATGGAAACCATCGCCGAACTGAATGTGCCATCAACCATGACAGTAATACAAGAACGAGAGAACTTTACGATAATTTAAATAGGGGGTCGCCCGACGAACCTTTTGAAACGGTTTATACCCGTTTTAGGCAGCAACCGATCGTAACAACAACCCCTGTGTTAACGGGAGGCTCTTTATAACCTAAAAGGAAAACCCCGCCTATTTTACAGACATCTTGGTTAACGTTGTAGCTTTTACTTTAAATGTATTTATACATAGTGCCTGATAACGTTTCTATTTGTTTTACTTTGTTACAGACGGCTTGGTTATCGTTTGACGGTATATAAATATGTATTTGAGTGTAATATCTCAATGGTTTTACATAAAATGACTTTTTAAATAAAAATGTAGTCCGTTTTTTCTTTTTACAATAAATACACTGTTCATAGGCTATGAAATAGGGCAAATGGGTAGGCAGAATCAGCCCCGGGAAAGTTGGGTGTCGCAATTAACTATTATTAATATTTATAAATGATACATATCTGTGTTCGATACAGTGATCAAATATTTAGCTTAAATCACCACTGCCTTCGTTTTATTAAACACGTTCGTATATACCGTATTTTTTGCCCTATAAGGCGCACCTAGATTTTTGGGGAAGAAAATAAGAAAAAAAATATTTTTAACCAAAAGGTGTGTTATTGGTGGGTTTGGAACTAATGGTGGTCTGTGCATGACACTACTACTGGGGATCTGTGGATGGCACTGTTATGGGGGATCTGGGGATGACACGGTTATGGGTGATCTGTGGATGACACTGTTATGGGGAATCTGTGGATGGCACTGTTATGGGGGATCTGTGACGGACACTGTTATGGGGGATCTGGGGATGGCACTGTGATGGGGGATCTGTGGATGGCACTGTGCTGGGGGATCTGTGGATGGCACTATTATGGGGGATCTGTGGATGGCACTGTGATGGGGGATCTGTGGATGGCACTGTGATGTAGGATATGTGGATGGCACTGTGATGGGAGATATGTGGATGGCACTGTGATGGGGGATCTGTGGATGGCACTGTGATGGGGGATCTGTGGATGGCACTGTGATGGGGGATCTGTGGATCATCCACAGACCCCCACCCCATAACAGTGCCATCCACAGATCCCCCCATCATGCCGCTCACAGTCCTGCACTATAAAGTTATAAAATGTCCCCTCATTCATAAAATGTCCCCTCATTCAATAAAACATGCCCCCTCACTTATTACTGTAGTTACCGGTAAATAGTAAGAGCTCACGAATAATGCGGGCTGGGCGGACGGCAGCGTGACTCACTGACGTCACGTGCCTGCGCCGCCTGCTTCATTCATAAAGTAGGCGGCATGGGCACGTGACATTAGGGAGTTACGCTGCCGTCCGCCCAGCCGGCCTGCCCGCATTATTCGTAAGCTCTTACTATGTACAGGTAACTACAGTAATAAGTGAGGGGGCATGTTTTATTGAATGAGGGGACATTTTATGAATGAGGGACATTTTATAACTTTATAGTGCAGGACTGTGAGCGGCGGGGCCGGAGCACAGTGAACGCACCGGCCCCGCCGCAATTGCCTGCTCCGAGCTCCTCCTCCCGGTCCCTCCCCGCTCATACATCACAGGCTGCGATGTAAAAATGTCAGCATTCACCCCATAAGATGCAGGGACATTTTCCCCCCATTTTTTTGGGGGGGGGGAAAGTGCGTCTTATGGGGCGAAAAATACGGTAATTAAAGCAAATTTCAAAGATCGCAGGTCAACTAACAAAAGGACTGCTGCCTTGCGGGACCTTCGATGACATTATGATGGAAGGGGTTACGGGCGAAGTGGGCAGGGGTTGTGGGTGGAAAATGGGGCCTTTCAGTGACATCATCAAAGGTCTTTTAGTTTTAGGAAGATCGAACGATCAATTAGACATTGTCAATATTTATAATGGCTTTTATAATTGCTTAGTAAGAGGTTAATATAAGCTTAATACAAGCTTAATATCATTTTATTTTTAAACATATTAAACGTAATTAGATTACTGGCGTGCTGGACTGCATTGTATACCTTGCAGGACCTTCAGTGACATCATCGAAGGTCTATAGATAGATAGTTAGATAGACGGATCAAATAGCTATTGCCAATATTTATATTAGCTTAATAAGAGTTTAATATAAGCTTAATACCATTTTATTTTTAAACGTATTAAACTTAATTGAATTACTGACAATTATCGGATCTAAAAGAATAAAAGGGGATTTGAATGGGGGGTATTTTAGGCGTGGTTTGGGTGGGATTGTGGGTGGGGTATGGTCGGAAAAGGGGGCATGGCCACATATCACTTTGAGTTTGACAAGAACAATCCCCTCTTACTATTGACCACAACAATCAATATATGGTAGAGGAAAACCAAGCTGCTTCACAGAGAAAAAGCCAGCTCTCGAAGGACAGGAGAACTTCTGGATAAAACCTGTGTCCAAGTTCTCCCTGACATAGTTGAACTTGGCCTGAGTCTCAGGCAGAGACAGTAGGTGGAGTGGTTCCTGGCAACAATATGATGTGGCATTAATAGGGCCTATGCAGTAGAAGAGTCTCTGCCTCTCGCTTATGCCAGCTACGTGGATGTCTTTGACAAAGAGGAGGCTGAAATTCTGCTACTGCATTGGGTGGAACCTGTGGTCTCCAGACATGAACTACAGCAGTCTGGCATCATGAATGGGTCCCAATTAAGAATCTGTCCTTTGTCTCAGCCGATCACAGGAGCATGAAGGGGCTGGTATGATCAGGCAGAATGCAGAATGAGATCTTCTTGGGACGAAGAATCTCACCTGGAGGTCCATGTACACGGTGGCATACTGAATGCATTCTGGAAGAGGCACTTCGTTGACAGATGCCACCACCAAAAACTTCTCTATGTGCCTGTCTTAGGTCAATGGCCTCCACTGCACTGCTACGCAGCAACCTCTGCAAGCTGCTGTCTCCATTGCTGTAGTCTTTGTTCCCTTAGGGTGCATGCTTACTTGTGGCCTCTTAAAGTGTCAGTGCATGCATCTTCAAATGCTTCCCTAGCCAATGGCTGAAGTTCCTGTGTTATTTAAGGCAGCCTCCCCCAAGGGGAGGATGCCTGAGCTTTGAGGTTGTCTAGTCTCTAGTTACTAGTAAAGGTGGTTTTCTCTTGTCTGACTACCTGCGTATGGTACCTTGCCGCCTGCCCTGACCTTGGAAGTGCTACCTGGACCACGCACGTACTCAGCCAGCCCTTGGACTGTGTTCATACTACGCCTTGCTTTATCCCTTGGTGCTTCTGCTATTTTCTTGCATCTTACGAGCATTATCCCTGTGTTCCTGTGAGTTTTTACCTGCTCCACCCATGTGTTCCGGTACTTCTAGTTTTCAGCGTGAAGTTCTGATTATCAACTTCATCTGTATTGTCCATGCTCATACCCAGTATCCAGCCTGTTTGCCTGAGTCTGCTCACCTCACTGCTTGCAAGCTTCTCCCTGTGTCTTTGTGTTTCTCTACAGCTAGGACTCCATTGTTTTCCTGCAGTGAAGTCCAAATCCCTGTATAAGGGCTAAAGGGTGAATACCGGAGATGTGCCAGGATAACGCCCTTCGGGTTAGCCCTAAGTCAAACTGGTTGGTTGGCACAGTAACTCAGCCTGTTCAGTAAACTGGATGTCACCACATGACAAAATCAAAGGAACAGTTAACTTTGGAGAGAGAATACTCTCACCCAGGGTCGTCTCTCCAACTGGCTCTAGGCACTGGAGTCCCGCCTTGACAGGTCTTCACATAATAATCCTTTGCCACCTCAGTACATGCACAAATTGTTACCGTGCCTGTGCTCATGCTTCTCCTCAGACAACTTGGTTTTCTCCATATTGATCTTTGGTTTAGGCACTCCCTAAGTCAGAGATCAATACGGGTAGTCAGGGTAATCAAATCATCCAGGGTACCTGGTACTTCCCGACATGCCAGTTCATCTTTACTGCTCCCTGACCCCCAAAAGGCAGCCACCATGGCCTCATTATTCCAGGATAGCTCTGTGACAAGAATACGGCATATTGTCCCACAGTGAGGGTGATCTGGGGGAGTTGCAGCAGAGAAGAAGCAGCGGAAACTGTCCATCCAGGTTTGTGAAAGACCTTGCAGAAAGTTCCAAAGATTATAGGCCAGTGAGTCATCCCATTCAAAGAGGGGGTGGGCATCTCTGGACAGAAGAGACACCAGGAAAGCAACTCCTGGAATGATTGGTACCTGCTGCAAGATGTGGGGTCTCCTTCTTATCAAGGAGGCAGAGGAAGTCCAGAACAACTAGAGGCAGAAGCTGGAGGTTTGTGTTTGCGGAACCACAGCAAACACTGCCAGAGAGTCCATACGAGTGGTGATGGTATTCTTTCACTTGCTGAAACGCTGGTAAGCCATGCAGCCAATAACATGAGAGCATGGCTTTACTGGCTTTTTCCAGGAAACTGCTTGTGGCCAGCAAGAGGCAACCCAATCTCTCAGGCTCCAAGCATTCTCTTGGATTATGTGGTGCTAAAATCAGTCCCTGGCTGCAGTAGAGTGGGTTTCAATATTTAAGTATACCTTATTATATTATTTTTTAACACTTTGCTTGCTTTTCCATATTTTGTAGACTCATAGGCTGGGGCTACACAGCGATCTTGGCAGCATCACCCATCCTGTATGTAGAGGGATGCACAAATACATTAGATACTCTCCTTCAGTCCTTCTATATACATTATATACTATAATGTATATAGAGGGAGGACTGGAGGAGGATATATAGAGGGAGAACTAGAGGAGGGTATATAGAGAGAGAACTGGAAGAGGGTATATAATGTATATAAAGGGAGGACTGGAGGAGGGTATACAGTGTATATAGAGGGAGGACTGTAGGAGGGTATATAATGTATATAGAGAGAGAACTGGAAGAGGGTATATAATGTATATAAAGGGAGGACTGGAGGAGGATATATAGTGTATATAGAGGGAGAACTGGAGGAGGGTATATCATGTATATAGAGGGAGGACTGGAGAAGGGTATATAGTGTATATAGAGGGAGAACTAGAGGAGGATATATAATGTATATAGAGAGAGAACTGAATGAGGGTATATAATGTATATAGAGGGAGGACTGGAGGAGGATATATAGAGGGAGGACTGGAGGAGGGTATATAATGTATATAGAGGGAGGACTGGAGGAGGGTATATAGTGTATATAGAGAGAGGAGTGGAGGAGGGTATATAGTGTATATAGAGGGAGCACTGGAGGAGGGTATATCATGTATATAGATTGAGGACTGGAGGAGGGTATATAGGATATATTGAGGGAGGACTGGAGGAGGGTATACAATGTATATAGAGGGAGGACTGGAGGAGGGTATATAATGTATATAGAGGGAGGACTGGAGCAGGGTATATCATGTATACAGAGGGAGGACTGGAGGAGGGTATATAGTGTATATAGAGGGAGGACTGGAGGAGGGTATACAGTGTATATAGAGGGAGGACTGGAGGAGGGTATATAGTGTATATAGAGGGAGGACTGGAGGAGGGTATACCGTGTATATAGAGGGTGGACTGGAGGAGGGTATATAGTGTATATAGAGGGAGAACTAGAGGAGGATATATAATGTATATAGAGAGAGAACTGAATGAGGGTATATAATGTATATAGAGGGAGGACTGGAGGAGGATATATAGAGGGAGGACTGGAGGAGGGTATATAATGTATATAGAGGGAGGACTGGAGGAGGGTATATCATGTATATAGAGGGAGGACTGGAGGAGGGTATATAGTGTATATAGAGGGAGCACTGGAGGAGGGTATATCATGTATATAGATTGAGGACTGGAGGAGGGTATATAGGATATATTGAGGGAGGACTGGAGGAGGGTATATCATGTATACAGAGGGAGGACTGGAGGAGGGTATATAGTGTATATAGAGGGAGGACTGGAGGAGGGTATACAGTGTATATAGAGGGAGGACTGGAGGAGGGTATATAGTGTATATAGAGGGAGGACTGGAGGAGGGTATACAGTGTATATAGAGGGTGGACTGGAGGAGGGTATACAATGTATATAGAGGGTGGACTGGAGGAGGGTATATAATGTATATAGAGGGAGGACTGGAGGAGGGTATATCATGTATATAGAGGGAGGACTGGAGCAGGGTATATCATGTATATAGAGGGAGGACTGGAGGAGGGTATATAGAGGGAGGACTGGAGGAGGGTATACAGTGTATATAGAGGGAGGACTGGAGGAGGGTACATCATGTATATAAATGGAGGACTGGAGGAGGGTATACAGTGTATATAGAGGGAGGACTGGAGGAGGGTATATTATGTATATAGAGGGAGGACTGGAGGAGGGTATATAGTGTATATTGAGGGAAGACTGGAGGAGAGTATATATAGAGGGAGGACTAGAGGAGGGTATATAGTGTATATAGAGGGAGTACTGGAGGAGGGTATACAGTGTATATGGAGGGAGGACTGGAGGAGGGTATATCATGTATATAGAGGGAGGACTGGAGGAGGGTATATCATGTATATAAATGGAGGACTGGAGGAGGGTATATTATGTATATAGAGGGAGGACTGGAGGAGGGTATACAATGTATATAGAGGGAGGACTGGAGGAGGGTATACAGTGTATATAGAGGGAGGACTGGAGGAGGGTATATAATGTATATAGAGGGAGGACTGGAGGAGGGTATACAGTGTATATAGAGGGAGGACTGGAGGAGGGTATATAGTGTACAAAGAGGGAGGAGTGGAGGAGGGTATATAGTGTATATAGAGGGATGACTGGAGGAGGGTATATAGAGGGAGGACTGGAGGAGGGTATACAATGTATATAGAGGGTGGACTGGAGAAGGGTATACAATGTATAAAAAGGGTGGACTGGAGGAGGGTACACAATGTATATAGAGGGTGGACTGGAGGAGGGTACACAATGTATATAGAGGGTGGACTGGAGGAGGGTATACAATGTATATAGAGGGTGGACTGGAGGAGGGTATACAATGTATATAGAGGGTGGACTGGAGAAGGGTATATTATGTATATAGAGGGAGGACTGGAGGAGAGTATATCATGTATATAGAGGGTGGACTGGATGAGGGTATACAATGTATATAGAGGGTGGACTGGAGAAGGGTATACAATGTATATGGAGGGAGGACTAGAGGAGGGTATACAATGTATATAGAGGGTGGACTGGAGGAGGGTATATTATGTATATAGAGGGAGGACTGGAGGAGGGTATACAATGTATATAGAGGGTGGACTGGAGGAGGGTATATCATGTATATAGAGGGAGGACTGGAGGAGGGTATATAATGTATATGGAGGGAGGACTAGAGGAGGGTATATAATGTATATAGAGGGAGGACTGGAGGAGGGTATATTATGTATATAGAGGGAGGACTAGAGGAGGGTATATAATATATAGAGGGAAGACTGGAGGAGGGTATATAATGTATATAGAGGGTGGACTGGAGGAGGGTATATAATGTATATAGAGGGTGGACTGGAGGAGAGTATATAATGTATATAGAGGGAGGACTGGAGGAGGGTATATAATGTATATAGAGGGAGGACTGGAGGAGGGTATATTATGTATATAGAGGGAGGACTGGAGGAGGGTATACCGTGTATATAGAGGGAGGACTAGAGGAGGGTATATAATGTATATAGAGGGAGGACTGGAGGAGGGTATATAATGTATATAGAGGGAGGACTGGAGGAGGGTATATAATGTATATAGAGGGTGGACTGGAGGAGGGTATATCATGTATATAGAGGGAGGACTGGAGGGTATATAGTGTATATAGGAGGAATAAAGCAGGGTATAGCAGTGGTGCACTCTCTCTCCCTTACCCCCCAGTGGCTTTTCTTTACAGTGGGATCCCGGCTTCAGTCAGGGCTGGGCTCCCGCTGTAATCTTGAGTGTTATATCAGCACAGCATGTGCGGGTTTCTTTGTGTCCCCGCAGTCCGCGATATAGACTGTAAAGACTTGCACATGCTGCGCTGAGGCAGCGTTTCTGTAGAAAAATCGATGTTATGATATTTAAAAAAAATATATATCATTGAGTTGTAAGGGTACTTTCACACTTGCGTTGGTGCGGAACCGTCTGTTTATTTGCACAGACGGATCCGCACCTATAATGCAATCGTTTGTATCCGTTCAGAACATTAGGTTTAATGAAAAATGACAAAGTCCAAAACGGATCCGTTTTGAATTACATTGAAAGTCAATGGGGAACGGATCCGTTTTCAAATGCACCATATTGTGTCATTGAAAACGGATCCGTCCCCATTGACTGACATTGTAAAAAAAACGGATCCGTTAGGCTCCGCCTCTTCAGACGGACACCAAAATGCTGCATGCTGCGTTTTGGTGTCTGCCCTCAAAACGGAATAGAGGCGGAACGGAGCCTAACTTATGAATTCTGAACGGATCCTTATCCATTCAGAATGCATTGGGGCTTAACTGATCCGTTTTGGACCGTTTGTGAGAGCCCTGAAATGGATCTCACAAACGGAATCCAAAACGCTAGTGTGAAAGTACCCTAAAAGGGCAAATTAATCAAATTAAATTTGATAAATAGTGCAGCCATACCCATCATGCAACAAAGGATCGCTGTGTAGAAGTTCAATCATTGAACTGCTTGGGGTTGCAGTGTGACTTGCAAGTTGCCACAACCCAAGAATTGCAAAAAAGCCAGAAGTGTTCTTTTTGCAATTCTGGGGTCCCAGTCATGACACTGTGAAGCCACTCAGTTCAATGGCTGCAATCCGCAAGAAGTACGGATAACATCTGTGTATATTCCGTATTTCGCGGAATGGAACAGCCGGCCCCTAATAGAACAATCCTATCCTTGTCCGTAATGTGGACAATAATAGGACATGTCCAATGCTTTTGTGGAACATACATACGGAAACGGAATGCACATGAAGTAACCTCAGTTTTTTTGCGGGTATGTCCAAAGGAAGGATTCTGCCGTAAGTTTTCATGCAGATCTGCACCAGGCATGTGTCCCTCTTTTTGACCCAATTTCCCTCTTTTGACCTGGGGAATTAGTGCATAAATGTGCATTGATAAATTTACTATATTGCTCCTTACTGAACTATCTGTATGGTTTCTACCTGTATATTAGACCATACCATAATTATTTTGTGAAATTTGGACCTTAAAATTTCTATAATCTGATGATTAATGTGCTAATACTTTAATGGATATTGAAGCGCAAGAAAAATTTTGTCCCAGGGGGTCCACATGCTGTAAAAAAATAGACACTTAGGCCTCTTTCACACGGGCGTCACGTTTGACGCTCGGATCAGAGGCGGGTGCGTTGCGGGAAAATGCGCGATTTTCCCGCGCGAGTGCAAAGCTTTCGTTTTGCACGCGCGCGGGAAAAATCGGCATGTTTGGTACCCAGATCCGAAGCCGGACTTCATCACTGAAGTCCGGTTTCGGGTTAAGTATGTTGTAGATTTTATTATTTTCCCTTATAACATGGTTTTAAGGGAAAATAATAGCATTCTCAATACAAAATTCTTCATTCATCATCTCTTCTTCATTCATTAGCTGCCGTCTAAAGGACCTGTGATGAGGTCACTGAGCTCATCACATGGTCCATCACCATGGTGATGGACCATGTGATGTGACGTCACCATAGGTCCTTTAGACGGCAGCTAATGCTTGAAGAAGAGATCGCAACTACGCGATCAAGTGGCTAAGGTGAGTTAATTTTTTTATTTTTAACCCCTTAATCCACATTTTACAAAGCATTCTGTATTGAGAATGCTATTATTTTCCCTTATAACCATGTTATAAGGGAAAATAATAAATATCGGGTACCCTCTCTTAGCAACACTTGCTTGCGATTTTCCCGCAGCCCCATTCACTTCTATGGGGCCTGCGTTGCGTGAAAAACGCACAATATAGAGCATGCTGCGATTTTCACGCAACGCAGAAGTGATGCGTGAAAATCACCGCTCATGTGTACAGCCCCATAGAAATGAATGGGTCCGGATTCAGTGCGGGTGCAATGCGTTCACATCACGCATTGCACCCGTGCGGAAATCACGCCCATGTGAAAGGGGCCTTATACCAGGGCCGGTGCAAGGATTTTTGCCGCCCTAGGCAAAAGAAAAGTTTGCCGCCCCCCATGTGACATCACAATGCCCCACCCATATGATCTGCCATATTAAAGGGGTTCTGCAGTTTATTTAAACTGATCGCAGGGGTCCGACACCCGGACCCCGCCAATCAGCTGTTTGAGAAGACAGCTGCGCTGGCAGTAGCGCCTCAGCCTTCTCGCAGTGATGTCACGATTAGTATCATTGGCCTGGGTGGGGCTAAGCTTCATTCAAGTGAACAGAGCTTAACCCCGCCAAGGCCAGTGATACTAGTCGCGACGTCACTGCGCCTGCGGTAAACAGCGAGAAGGCCGAGGCACTACTGCCAGCGCAGCTGCCTTCTCAAACAGCTGATTGGCGAGGGTCCCAGGTGTCGGACCCCTGCCGATCAGATGCTGATGATCTATCCAGAGGATAGATCATCAGTTTAAATAAACTTCAGAACCCCTTTAACTAACGCCAGTTCTCTCTCTCCCCCCTCTTGTCATTCTTCACCCCCCCTTGTCATTCTTCACACTCCCGCCTCCCCTTGTCATTCTTCCTGCCCCCCCCTTGTCATTCTTCCTTCCACCCCCCCTTGTCATTCTCCCCCCCCCCCTTGTCATTCTCTCCCCCTCTTGTCATTCTTCCTTCCACCCCCCCTTGTCATTCTTCCTTCCCCCCCCTTGTCATTCTCTCCCCCTTGTCATTCTTCCGCCCCCTTGTCATTCTCTCCCTCCCTTGTCATTCTTCACACTCCCCCTTGTCATTCTTCACCCCCTTGTCATTCTTCACAATCCCCCTTGTCATTCTTCCTCCCCCTTGTCATTCTCTGCGTCCCTTGTCATTCTTCACAATCCCCCTTGTCATTCTTCACACTCCCCCTTGTCATTCTTCACCCCCTTGTCATTCTTCACAATCCCCCCTTGTCATTCTCTCCCTCCCTTGTCATTCTTCACAATCCCCCTTGTCATTCTTCACAATCCCCCTACCACCCTGTACCTGGTGCCATCTCTTCCCTCTCGTTTAGCGCGCTGAGCTCTTTATGGTCCACGGATACAGGAGCTTTTGTTTCCTGTACCTGAGGGGACTGACATGAAGTGCACACTGTGTGCGCACTTCATGTCAGTCCGGCCGGGTACAGGACACAGATGCTCCTGGACCCGCGGCCATAAAGAGCTCGGCCACGCTACAATGGAGTGACAGGAGGGAGCGCTGAGCGCTTCCCTCCTGTCAGCTCCTCACCTCTTGCTGCGCCCGGGTGGTGCGCCCTCATGGACGCGCCAGCCCGGGCAGTGCTGCAGCCGCCAGAGGCTCAATTTAGAGCGCTCGGGCGGCTGCAGCATGAGACGGGGCCGGCACTCCTAGCAGCGCCCCTTCCGAAGGGGCGCTCTACGCGGCGGCCTATTCCGCGTATAGGACGCGCCGGCCCTGCTTTATACTCGCCTAACCGATGCCCATCTGCTGTAGTTGTGATGGAGTCAGTAATTAAGCTTTGGGTGCAGTTAGACACGTGGCCTAGTATGAAAAAAACTGCCACATATTGTCCTTCTTTGCGATTTTCAAAAGTTGGGAGGTTTATTTAACGCAGTAACAGCACTAAGCATGGACCTGTACGTTCTAGACACATTGGGAGATTTATCAAACTGGTGCAAAGGAAAACTGGATTCTACTGGATTCCAAAGGTGATATGAAAAGATAAAGGAGGAATCTGATTAGTTGCTATAGTCTTGAAAACTGAAAGGCAAAAATCCTCAGCCGCATTAAAAAAATGGGAAGCAGTACTCAGTATGAACATACACTAACAAGAAAAACTTTCAGAGCAGCTGGTGAAAACCGTGCCCTCTCTGCCACAGACAGCCTAGTGCCACTCTCCTGCCAGCTTGTAGTGTCAGAGGAAAGTGCTCATTCAATATTCATGACTAAACTTCGCTTCCATCTTAGTTCGTATTATTTATTCACAAACGTGAAAACAAGCGCCACTCTCCGAGCGCCTACACCGCACCGCTCAGCGGCGACAAGTCGAGCTTCCCAGACTCGCCCGGCCAGGTGACGTCATTGCCCCAACGCTATTTTCTAATTGGCTGCGACGCATTCCAATAGCCCCGCCCCCCTTAGTCAGCTGTATGCTGAGAGGGCAGAGTAGTATAGTTCCGTGTTGGTGAGAGTCCTGGCAGTAGTGAGACCAGCAGCCTGACCGGCAACATATATCGGGCACAGTGAGCCTTTTACTGGGGCCTCATCATGGCTATTCTTCTCAATCACCAGTTCAATCCATTACCTGCCGATAAGCAGATAGACACTAGCAGTTTCTTGGATTCCGTCTCTCACCTGCCTGCATTTTTCGGTAAGTTAGTCTTTGCTGAAATCTTAAAACTTTCTAACCTTTGTCAGAGATATTAGGTTATTTTGACTGGTTTTCCTATTGACCTGTGTCTTTTCTGTCCTCTGACAGGTGTGGTTAAGGTCCCTTGTTTCCTGGGGAAAGATTATATTTGCTGCATTATTACACCTTTTACTAGGTTAATACATTTCTTACTGGATTGTCTATTTAAAGACGTCAAAATTCTGGAATAATAGTAATAATCATAGTTTACTCCGTATTAGTGATATGCCAGGAGACAGAACTTTGGGATATTAAAGTAGATATAGTATTCATCTATTTCACTTGTGTATTAGAGAATTGCCTAGCAATGTATTTTAATAAGAAACTTCCAGGAAATTTCCACTTCCCAAAAGTCCCTTCCAGACGAGTGATGTTAAAGGGAACCTGTCATCATGTTTGTAACCCATTTTCTATATTTGTTAGCAATACGCTCATAAGAGCCATTTAGCAGAAAATCACATTTTGAAAAAGTTGCTGACTTTTTTTTTTTTTTTTGCTGACTTGACTGAAATGCGTAACATGGAGTCACTTGTGCGTTTTCGCGCGATCACCAAGTCATGGAGTCACCACCGCCAGCTCTGATTGACATCCCCCCAGTTTGTCCACGTCATTGCCAGTATCTCTGAAATCTTGCACGTGTGCAGTATCTACTTGTACCCCTTGCTTGCACCCCTGACGTGCATAGTGAGCTGAGATATATACACCTCGGCTTCAGAAGCTCACTGCGCATGCGCAAGAACCAGTGTGAAGTCTGACAGATACACGGGTGACAGATAGAGAAGCATCACACGCAATAGAGCGGATACCGCAGAGCCATCAACCTGTGTAAGGTTAACGCAGTAATTCGTGTTCATAGTAGGGCGCATGTCAGGACAAGCGAGGGGAATTAGGAGTCACTGTTCATGCCCACAATTTCAGAGGTGCAAGTGATGAGATGGACGAGCTGAGGGGATGTCAATCGGAGATGGAGGGGCGGACATGTGGCACTGACTTTTGATATGACTGTGATTGCAAAGAAAGGCCCTAATGGCTCCAGGCTAAGCATTCCGGTCAAGTCAGCATCTTTTTCAAAATGAGATTTCTACAAAATGGCTCTGAGATCAGTTTAGTAAAAAACAGGGGGAATGGAAAATGTAAGAGGTGAGCAGCGGGGGCATGTAATTAGTTACATATCTGAAGATATGTTCCCTTTAAACCTGTCCGTGTTCAACAGACAAACTTTGAGATGGACTACACATGGATGTCATCCGTCTGCTGTCCGTTTTTATTGTGTACCCATTAGGGAAGGATTATCAAAACTGGTATAAAGGAAAACTGGCTCATAGCGACCAATCAGATTCCACATTTCATTTTCCAAAGGAGCTCTGAGAAATATAAGGTGGAATCTGATTGGTTGCTGTAGGCAACTAAGCCAGTTCTACTTTACACCAGTTTTGATAAATCTCCCCCACTTGATTTAGTGAGTCTTGTCCATAAATCGGACCTGAAAGGCTATTGCTTCAGCTTTCTCTGCACAGACTGATGGTCTGAACTGGTCCCTTGACTATAGTGGGTCAGTGTTCTGTCCGTGTGCTGTCTGTTCGACAGTCAGACAGGACTCAGATGTGAAAATCGCTCATCTGAATTAGCCCTGAGCAATGTAAGGTGAATCTGTTGGCACTCTGTATTGTCATGCTGTGGCATGGCATGGTAAGCTTCAGTGCTTCCAGTGTTAGGCCTCGTGCACACGACCGTTGCAGTTTTTGCGGTTTGCAAAACACAGATACTAGCCAAGAGCCTGACGCCATTTTTTTGTTTTTTATTGTTTACTCCTTCAGAAATGTCCTATCCTTTTCTGCAAAAAGGACAAGACTAGGACATGGAACCAACGTGCAGATGAGGTCCCTATTGAGATGAATGGGACCAAAACTATGGCAGTGTGCATGAGCCCTTATACAGAGGCAATCATATGGGTTTGTTTTCTCATGGCTTCATAGGGAATTTTTTTTTGAAGAGAAAATGTGGTATCTCCCACTATATAAGTGAGTGTTCTCCCCTAGAAGCATTGCTTTTAAAGGGGTTGTCCGGGCTTTTACTATTGACGACCTATCCTCAGGATAGGCCATCAATATCAGATCGGTGGGGGCACTCACTACCGATCAGCTGTATGAGGAGACAGCACTGCACAGTGCGCACGCGCCGTATCCTTTAGTTTTTGAGGACCACATGTATCTTAAAACAAACAGTAGTTTTCACGTTGTATAGGTCTTGCTAAAAGCCCAAAGGATCTCTTCTCTGACTTGGGCCATTTTGGGCCGAGTGATAATGTGCATGCAGCCTAAAAAGTGACTATGTAGTAACTAACGGTGGGTTACACGTGCCGACCAGAAAGCCGATTGTCGAGAAGGAAGTGTTTCTTCCCGACAGTCGGCAGCTTGTTCAGTGGGGGTAAAGCTCTTTACATGCAGTGCTCACCTCCACAGTATGAGGACGAGGAATCACTAGTGCGATCACTCATCCTCGTACAACTGCATTGTTTCTGGGCGGCAGATCGCTGTTTAGACCGCACGATCTGCTGCCCAGAAACGATAATTTAGGTGCCTGCACGAACGGCAGGATCACCCGATGATCGTTTTCCTCGTTCATTGGGTGATCGGCAGCACCTTTACATGGGCAGATTGTCGGTTGCGAGTGTTTGCAGGAACGTTCGTTCCAATAATCTGTTGGAGAATCTGCAGGTGTAAATCTACCTTAATATCTTATTCAAAATGAGGATAGGCGTTATAGCAGATTTACACAAATCTGTTCAAATTAGGGGTATGCTCACACATCATGTTTTATATTACCAGCAAAGTGTGACAAGATTTTAAGAAATCTTCTCCATACACAGTGCGGATTTTAAATTATGCTATGGATATCCACCACGGATGTCACCATAGGGTGAAATCCGCAGCAAATGGTCACCGAAATCCGCAGCAGAAATCTGCTACATGTGCCTGCACCCTAAAATGATTTTGCCCAGGTTGACTAATCAGTTTCCATCTTTCATTTATTTTGGACTTTTTAGGACATTAAAGCGGGAACCTGGCTGGTTGCTGTGCTCTCTCCTCCATGTTCCCTTTGCACTGGTTTTTATAAGTGTCATCCGTTGTGACCTTTGTTATAATAGAGTCACACCAACACCCCACCCAACCTGTCTCCCTACAATGTAGCACATGCCGAAAGGGCTGAGCAAATACCGAGTAATTGCATAGGAGCGTAGATTTGTTCTTGAGTCACAAAGGGCAGTCTAACTGTTCATACAGGGTAATGGATTCATTAATGAACCCTTAATACAATTAACATTTTTTTACAATGACTTTGACTTTATAAACTGCATGAGGCTGCTGGCTGAGAATGAGTTTATTATTATTTTTTTTTTTTACCAAACGGTGCTGTCCATATAAGTACTGATAATGTAATGCTCGGCTGTATTTTATTCCATCTCAAGTTATCGGTATTGATGTCTATTTATCTGCATATACCTTTTAAGGGTGGGTTCACACGCATGTTTTAAGTGGCTTTATTTATTTATTTATTTTAGATGTTATCTAAATGTTTATGACAAATGTTTTCATTTTCAGTTTATCAACAGTTTGCAGCTGCTTATTTTTTCAAACAAGAAAATACTCATATGCAGAATTCTTATGGGCCGGTTGTCCAGGTTTTTTTTTTTTGTTTTCATTTTTATTTGCAACCCAGCCATAGGCTTATTGCACACAACTGTGTGATTTTGCGGTCCGCAAAAAACGGATCCGCAAAAAATACGGATGACATCCGTGTGCATTCCGTTTTTTGCAGAACAGAACATCTGGCCCCTAATAGAACAGTACTATCCTTGTCCGTGATACGGACAAGAATAGGACAAGTTCTATCTTTTAACGGAACAGAAACACGGAAAGGGAATGCACACGGAAACACTTCCGTTTTTTTTTTTTGCGGACCCATTGAAATGAATGGGTCCGTATACGGACCGTATACAGAACTCATAAAAACGGCCCGTACACCCGCAAAAAAAACGTTTGTGTGCATGAGGCCATACTGACATGCTGTGTTCCAGGTCACTGGACTTCAGGTCCCTGTCTGTCAATGTTCACATGGAAGTGCTCCCCTCCAGCCAGTGACTAGTCTCAGAGTTGATGTGCTTAGGGACACGTCACTGCTGAGTCCAGTCATTGGTGGCAGCGGCGCACTTATCACCATCCATGTAAACTGCCACCGGAAGTTCATTGAAAACAACCCGGAAACCAGAATGGAGTGGCAGAGAGCAGCTGAGTATGGATATTTGCACAGGTACTGTTAGGTGAGGAGCAATTTAAACAAAAATAGTCTAGATAACCCCTTTATGTTGGAGGATTTGATTCCCTTAAACCTCCTCAAATTGGCAAAGTATAACTATACTATATACCATACAGTACAACCAGGTAAACGGGCAACATATACCCTGAGGAATCGAGCACACTGATGACGATGGTGTGCTGATATTGTCATAGATTGTCTATTTTTGGTGTTTCAAACTTTCAGCTTTTTTTTTTCTGACCTCATTTGTTTGCGTAATACCAGTTTTACATAGTCAAATGCCAAAAATGTAGATTTTTAGAACCCCATCATTCAACCAAAAAACCTGAAAAGCTCTGACATATGTACAGTCCACATTACAGTCCATTCCTCCATCTCTACCCTTTGCCTTCTAAATTCGACAGTGCTGATCGTCAGATGACAAGCCCTTCTATTGTCCGCGTGTATTTCTCTTGGTGTGGAACAATGCTTTGTCACAGGGCAGGAATGAATGGCATTTCTGTATTTCATACATTACGGTGGATATATACACAGCCTGCCTGATTTTCTTTCCTTTCCCTCACAATCGATATGGATAGGGTTCGGAATTGATAGGTACGAGAGAAAAACCTCTGGAAAGGATAAAGATGAATTGTAATTTTGACTAGGAACCTTTTTAGGGTGTCTTCACATGTGGCTGATTAATCAGCCAGAGAATGTGCCGCATAAAGACTTCCCCCGTGTTATCCTGTGGGGTTGAAAGGTGTCCTTGCCCTGTGTTCCTCTGTGGAATAACATTTTGTAGTTGAAGGCCTCGTTCACATTTCCGTGTCTATTTGACGTCCATGGAAAATCCGTTTATGTTTCAGCCATGAACATGTCCATGATGAATCTGTGTTTGGTCAGTTTTTTTGCCCTCCGTGTGTCATCCGTATTTCACGGCCACTGTTCAGCTGAAAATTAATTTCCAGATCATCTCCTACCAGTGGTCTGTGAAACGACGCAAACCATGTATCAGTGGTTTTTCACGGACCCATATACTTCAATGGGCGTAGATGGTCTGCATCATGGAAGAAAATCATTAATCTGTGAACAAGCACAATAAAATCAATGGTTACATCCCATGTGCTGTCTGTGGAAAATGCGCATGGCACACATCCGTGAAAAACTGCAATGTGATCAAAGCCTAAAAAATAATGTGCTGTGGTTTTTCTGAAGCAGAATGACTTCATTCTAGGGAGAAGTGAATCGATTTGTATAATTAGCAAGATTTCTTCACCTTTTAAGGGGCTGTCCACCACAGGTAAGGAAGCAACCCCCCTTCCTGCCGTTTGATTGACAGGATCAGACATCCATCCTCGCCCTGTCAAACTCCAGGCAGCAAAGCTCAACTTCAACTTCAAGAGGAGTGACTGTGCATGTGCTGCTACACTACTACACTGGGTAGCGCCACATGAGCGATTGCTGCTTCTAAAGCTGAATTTGAGCTTAGGTGCCTGCACCACTAGTTGGCGCTGCAGGCAGGAGATTGACAGGGTTGGGCAGGATGTCCAGCCCTATCAATGAAACGACAGGTGGGCGCTACTTCACCGGTGGGGACAGCCATGCTAATGAGACAAATCGATTCGCTCATCCCTACGCCATTCATTTCAGTGGGGGATATAATCCATACTAGGGCTGCACGATATGGGAATTTTGTGTGATTGCGATTAGGGCCCTAAAAATTGCGATAACGATATGCGATGCAATATTTTAAGGGAATTGTGCTAGAGGTCTATCTGCTTGGATTTTCAAGGTAAAAGCACACACAGATGACTGATAATGTGAAATGTAGTTATGCTGAACTCAAGAACTGAAATGCGCAGTGTTTTTCAAAATAAAATACATATTTTCATTACTGCAAAAGTACAAGATACAAAACTTGCCATTTTCTTAATAGCACTGCACAGAACAGATAAAAAAAATAGATATAAGAACATGTGTTCATTAAAATAACGACTTTCCACCAGCCCCTCCTCCCTCCCCGCACTGTAACTATTGTATCGCCGGCTGCGCTGTGCAGCATAGCTGCCGGAGATACAGTGTCAGTGTCACGTAGAAAGTCAACCATTGCTTTATAAGACGCACTGCCAATCTCCCCCACTTTTGGGGGGAAAAAAAGTGTATCTTATAAAGCGAAAAATACGGTAATATAATTGCAGCATTTTTGGGTCAGCAGATTGCGATATGGCGATTAATTGCGATTGCTTTCGCGATATATTGTGCAGGCCATACAGAAATCCGCATCAAAATTCACATAGAAATCTGCATCCTAATCTATGTGTAAAAAATCTGTAGTCCATTGTAAAAATCCACACTGTGGAATTCTGGCAGATTTTTCTGCCACGTGTGAAGGCACCATTACATACATGCATATCTTTGAGTCACCTAACTATTTACTGACCACTGCATGATTAATCGAAATGAATTCTTTGCTATGGTCATTAGGCTGCTTATGTGTTTAATGACTTATTGGTGATGTACATTAAATGACATGCAGGTTACTTATAGTACGTTTAACAAAAATGCTACACTGAAAAAAACTGATGTTGTTATACAGGTAATGCTATGATATGCTCAGTAATCCTAAAACAGGAATTGGAATCTCGAAATTGTAATAATGATACATTCCTGCTACAGCACTGCCACAAAATGAACATGTCTGTCCAGGGACCAAAACTTCTTTAGGATATTCAGTGGATAAATTCAAGTTTCTAAACAAGAATTAAAATGACTGCTCTGAGCTGTTTATTCACTTAAAGTGGTAGTTTTACTTCAGCAAATGGCATTTATCATGTAGAGAAAGTTAATACAAGACACTTACTAATGTATTGTGATTGTCTATATTGCTTCCTTTGCTGGCTGGATTCATTTTTCTATCACATTTATACACTGCTCGTTTCCATGGTTATGACCACCCTGCAATCCATTAGTGGTGGTCGTGCTTAAGAGAGGCCGGTGCTCTTCCTATAGTGTGCAAGCACGGCCACCAAATGGATTGCAGGGTGGTTGTAACTGTGGAAACGAGCAGTGTATAATGTGATGGAAAAATGAATCTAGGCAGCAATATGAACAATCAAAATACATTAGTAAGTGCACTTTCTCACTTGCTGAAGTGAAACAACCGCTTTAATTGCAATACTTAATACTAGTTTGTAAAGTTGGGTAATTACAGCAGCCTTGGCACTTGAGTAAAAGTTTCCCCTACCCCCATTTTTTTTTTTTTTTGGGGTTGCACACTCCCTTTATTTTAATATGCATCAAACTTTGAGGCCTCATGCACACGACCGTTTTTTTATGCTGTCCGCAAAAATGGGGTCCGTTGTTCAGTGATCCGTGTCCGTTTTTGCCTTCCGTTGTGTTTCCGTGTGTCTTCCGTTTTTTTTAGCGGACAAGACCCAAAAGATTTTACCAAAAGACAGGCTGACAATGTTTCCCAAGTGCCTGCCAAGGGATCCGCAAAAAAAACGGACACGGATGACACACGGATGGCCATCCGCATTTTTCACGGACCCATTGACTTGAATGGGTCCGTGAACCGTTTTTCACGGACAAGAATAGGACAGGTTATATTTTTTTGACGGACTGGAATCACGGACCACGGACGCGGAGGACAAACGGTGCATTTGCTGAGGTTTCAACGGACCCATTGAAAACCAATGGGTCCGCAGAAAATCACGAAAAACGGAGCAACGGACACGGAATCAAACAACGGTCGTGTGCATGAGGCCTGAGGCTGAGTTTACATGTTCAAATTTATTTTATGCAGTTTTGAAGCCAAAATAGGGTGTGGATTACAGGTCAGGTGCTCTACATGCAGCAGGACATTTCTCCAACTGAAAATACGTTCCATTCATCCGAATGTGGTTGATTTGGTGGCAAGAACATTGATTTTTGCAAGACCTTTTTTTAATCCACTCCTCATTTTGGCTTCAAAAACTGTATCAGAAAATCTAAATGTGTAAACTCAGACTAATTACTGAAGCCATTTACTTCCTCCCTGCTCCATGTTAAAGGCTGGAGCAGATAGAATTACAAGTATGTCTGTACTAGGATGGCCAGAGGTCTGGTTATAGGCTGGACAGTCCAGCTTTACACCCCCTGTCCTCCGTCCGGCACAGGGCCTGGACTGACGCAAGGATGTCTTTTTTAACAGCTCATGCTCAGACAGCAGCACTGTGGTGTGTGAACATGAGCTGACGGGATAAAAGCTCCCACCCTCCGCAGCTGGCCTGGAGTTCATTCTGTATTTCATTTTTTTTTCAATCTCCATCGCGAAGGAATGCAGAAAGCATTACTTCCGAGAGCCAGCTGCTTGTTCAGGGAAGGAGACGGCAAAATTACATACAGCGATCTTCACAGTATGAGGATGAGGGATGGCTAATGCGATACCTTGTCCTCATATAGCTGCACTTTTTCTGGGCAGAAGATCGCTGTTTAGACAGTAGTTTATCCACATTTAGGGCTCATTCACACGACCATATGTACTTTGTGGTCTGCAAAAAACGGATCCGCAAAAAACATGGATGACTTCTGTGTGCATTCCGTATTTTTCAGAACAGAACAGCTGGGCCCTAATAGAACAGTCCTATCCTTGTATGTAATGCGGACAATAATGGGACATGTTCTATTTTTTTGCGAAACGGAAATACGAACATGCAGAAACGAAATGCACATGGAGTCACTTCCGTTTTTTTGCGGACCCATTGAAATGAATGGTTCGGCATACTGTCCGCCAAAAAAACGGAACAGACATGGAAAGAAAATACGTTTGTGTGCATGAGCCCTTACTCGGTACCAGTAACTATTAAACTGGATGCTTACTTCAATCACTTGTAAGAAGCACTAATTACGTGTACTCCTTTGGCCTTATGCACATGACCGCGCTGTATTTTTGCATTTTGCCAAACACTGATGCCGCCTGTGTGCGTTCCGCCGTTTGCAGAGCAGAACAGGCCGGCCATAATAAAAAATGTTTATTCTTGTCTGCAAAATGGACAAGAATAGGAAATGTTCTATATTTTATTTTTTTTTTTTGTGGGGCCACGGAACAGAGCAACCGATGCGGACAGCATCTGTCCGTATCTTTTGCGGCCCCGTTGAAGTGAATGGGACCGCATCGTAACCGCACCCAAACGTGTGCATGAGGCCTTAACAAAAGTGTGTTGTCCCCTGCAGACGTGTTCGTCTTACAGAGTTGTCCTGTCCACAGCTGGTACTATACCTTGTTTTACATGTTTTAAATCTTGCAAGGAATATATGTAATACATAAGTCATAAAAAGTATATATGCACACATAGGCGCAGATATACTAAACATATAGATGGTGTAAACCTAGACAGGCTGTCTAGACCTGCACCAGATTTATCATAGGGGCTCATAATGGGTGATAAATGTGGTGCCAGGATAGACTCTATACAGGAACTTCCGTGTGGCTTTATGTGCGTTTCTGCACTTAAATCTGCAATTTCTAATTTAGATGAGGTTTTGCTGCAGATCTCATCCTTCCATTGAAAAAGGTAAAATCTGCAGTTAAAACGGCAAACATGATTGATATGCTGCAGATTTTGAAATTCGCACTCCTCCAGATAAATTTCCGCATGAAAACAATCTGTAAAGTCTACATGATATTTGTATAATTTTATATAATACTTTGCTTGTCTTGTACTATGCTGCAGTTTTTCCGCACTGGAAACCGCGCGGAAAAACCATGTGTATTTTACATGTAAGCATATCAATTTCAAAGTAAGCCTACCGCCATGTAAGGTGGGTGCCTCCAAAACCTAACCACACGTTTTTCCTGAAAATCCAACCCTCTATTCCTGAGAAATGCATCTTTTTATTTTTATTAAAATAAGGCGCATTATGGTCAGGGCCAATGTTTGATGTGCTTTTTTCACATCTGCGGTGTGTACATTGTGTTTAATAGTCATTAAAAAGCAACAGGCATGAACAGAAAACCTAGATTACAGATGTCGTGTTAGGGCTAATTAGAAATATGGCAGCTCCACTGGGAACCATTAGGAAGTAGAATACAGAATGGTTTCCCTTGTGTACTTGTGTAGACATTGCAAGAACCTGGCCCTGTTAATTAAGGAAAGTGAGGGGCTGGCAGAGTGGCTTACGCCCACCATAAGTGCACCTAACTGCTCATTTGCATATGGAATAAAAATTACTTTCTTCAGAATAAAGCATCAGATCTCTGGGTGAAAGCTATCATTACATTCAGCTGAGCAAGCACTTCAAGGCATTGTGCCTTGTTTAAGGCCTCTTTCACACGAGCGTGTCCGGATGCGTTCAGTGAAAACTGTGCGATTTCACAGGCAAAGCCGTTCAGTTTGCGTGGGTGCAATGCGTTTTGATGCGTTTTTCACGCTCGTGTTAAAAAACGGAAGGTTTACAAACAACATCTCCTAGCAAACATCAGTGAAAAACGCAACGCACCCGCACTTGCTTGCGGATGCAATGCGTTTTTCACACAGACCCATTCACTTCTATGGGGCTAGGGCTGCGTGAAAAACGCAGAATATAGAACATGCTGCGATTTTCACGCAACGCACAAGTGATGCATAAAAAAAAAAACGCTCATGTACACAGACTCATTGAAATTAATGGGTCAGGATTCAGTGCGGGTGAAATGCGTTCACATCACGCACTGCACCTGCGCGGAAAATTTGCCCGTGTGAAAGAGACCTAAGAGTGAATTTCCCGGTGACAGATTCCAATTAAAGAGACCTTTTATTTGGATGGCCTATCCATCAATGTCTGACCAGTGGGGGTCCAGCACCCCACACTCCAGGCAATCAGCTGTTTTAGAGCTGCTCTGGCACTGGAAGTTTACACAGCCCCATTCATAGTGTAGTGAATTATGTGAGAGGGATCAGAGCTGCAGTAACCAACTGTGTCCACTACACAATGGATGGCGCTGAATAGTTCTGGCGCTTACTTTCTGCACCAAAACAGTAAAGAAACGGCTGATTGACGGGGGCGAGCCCATGTGATATTCATGGTCTATCGTGAATTACCATTGCAGTCTATAGGAGATTCATTATTTCCCTAAGGAGCCCTGCCACAGGTGGTGGCTATGGCACTCGCTCAGCTTCCGAATGGGCACAATGTTTAAAGACCCAACTGGGAGATAGGTTGTCAACATCCAAAAGCGGGACTACCCCTTTTTTTTTTTTTTTTTTAAATGAATTGAACCTGAAGAACTATACTTTGGACCTCTCAAGTTTTTCAACAGTTGAAAATATTCTGTTTATAAGGCCTCATGCACACGGCCGTTGTTCGGGTCCGCATCCGAGCCGCATATTTCACTTCAATGGGGCCGCAAAAGATGCGGACAGCACTCCGTGTGCTGTCCGCATCCGTTGCTCCGTTCCGTGCCCCCGCAAAAAAAATAGAGCATGTCCTATTCTTGTCCGTTATGCGGACAAGAATAGGCATCTCTATAATAGGCCGCGTTCCGTTCCGCAAATTGCGGATCGCGGAGCAGCTTCCGTGTTTTGCGGATCCGCGGTTTGCGGACCGCAAAACACCAACGGCCGTATGCATGAGGCCTAAGGGTCAGTCAGAGTGTGCCCATATTGTGTCGCATGCTGTGTTAGGATACTTTCACACCTGCGTTGTGAGGATCCAGCAGGCAGTTCCGTCGCAAACGGACGGACAGCATTTGTAGACTGATCTGGATGTTGACCCGTCTCTCTTTTTTTTTACATTTTTAAAGGTCTGCGCATGCGGATCTGTCAATGTAAATTAATGCCGGATCCGGCATTCAGGAAAGTGCTACGATATTTTCTCCGTCCAAAAAACGTGCAGTGACTGAACGGAAGACATCCTGATGCATCTTGAACGGATTTCTCTACATTCAGAATGCATTAGGATAAAACTGATCAGTTCTTTTCCGGTATTGAGCCCCTAGGACAGAACTCAATGCCAGAAAAGAAAAACGCTAGTGTGAAAGTACCCTTAACCACTGCTTTTGAGGCTGCTTTCAATCTGTTCTAGATTAACAGAATGTAACCTTTAGGCCTCATTCACATTTCCATGGAGACATGCACTATTTTGGTCTATGATGTGGACCAAACACGCCTATTGAATTCTATGGGTCGGTGAAAATCCACTGACGCAAAACAGTTGGCATCCGTATTCTGTCAGTATTTTCCACTGACCATTGGTAGGAGATGCTCTGGAAATTAATTTTCAGCTGAGCAGTGTCCTTCGCATATGGATGACACACAGAGGTCAAAATACGGACACTCAGCCCAAACACAGATTCTGGACAGATTTTCCTCGTAAGTCAAACAGACATGGAACTGTGAACGAGGTTTAAGGCACGCGACAAAAAGATGCGGACCGCACACTGAGTTGCTCTGTTGCTCCGTTCCGTAGCCCCGCAAAAAGAATATAACGTGCTATTCTTGTCTGTTTTGCGGACAAGAATAGGCATCTCTATAATGCGGATCTGCAAAACACGGAAGCCCAATTTGCCGACCGCAAAAAACTGAACGGTCGTGTGCATAAGGCCTTAGGCCTCTTTCACATGAGCGTGATGGATTGGTTCCGGATGCGTTCAGGGTGCAATCAGGGAAACTCGCACTATTTTGCAAGTAAGTTCAGTCAGTTTTGTCTGCGATTGCGTTCAGCACTTGCTTGCGGATGCAATGCGTTTTTCACTGAAGCCCCATTCACTTCTATGGGGCCAGGGCTGCGTGAAAAACGCAGAATATAGAACATGCTGCGTTTTTACGCAACGCAGAACTGATGCGTGAAAAAAAATGCTTATGTACACAGACCGATTGAAATGAATGGGTCAGCATTCAGTGCGGGTGCTATGCGTTCACATCATGCATTGCACCCGCGCGGAAAACTTGCTCGTGTAAAAGGGGCTTAAGGCTGCTTTAACATGGTCAGTGTTTGAACAGCAATAGTGAACCAAAACTGGATGGGGGTCAAAAAGACAGACCAAGTGGAATTTTTTTAATTACACCTCATCTTTATGTAGCTTCCACTCGTGATTTTGGCTCACAAGCACTGATGGAAATCACTGATCAAACACAGACTGTAGAAAGCGGTCCTAGTCCTTATGCATATGGCCATTTTTTGCGCCCGGCAAACAGTGGGTCCGCAATATGAGGCCACAGGCCATGTGCTCCCCGCATCACGGATGTTTCACATCTAGGTTTACCTGATCCAGTATGCTGTTGTGGCAGAGGAATGACCAGATCAGGTAAATGCAGGTGTGAAACTAGCCCTAGTATGAGTGGATTCAGAGAACTTTTCCAGTTACTGCGCCGGGTTCATGGCTTTAGAAAATGGGATGGTTCTATGAAACTATTATAAAACAACCTAGACGAAAGGGAACACATACATAACCATGTATCTGTATAGCCATGGTTATTGCCAGAGAGCATGGTGGACGCCTTTACAGGGAAATTAGTAAAACTGTTTTATTGTGTTTTTTTTTATTTGCTTTCTATATTTGGCCATGTAGATTTTTTTTTTCTAACACTTTATTTGTATGATTTTGTTTTTCTTGGAATACATGAATGTATGTTTATGTATAAATGTTTACTTTACCCCTTGTGGTAGGCAGATCCAAATTGTAAGAAGGTAGACAGGGCCAACTCATGTAGGTAGGCGAGCAGTACCACAGTGCAGCACAAAATACTGCCCCAGCAGAACGAAACACCACAGCGCAATTAAGATATGGAGAATGGGATTTAAGAGGTGCCATGATACACCTCCACAAACATGTATTGTGAAGATCAGACTGATCCCTGTTCTTTAGGTAAAACAGGTTGCTTCCTCACACCTGATTGTCATCCCATTGATTGAAAATACCTGAATTTCACATTCAAATTGTCTGCTAATCCTAAAAGTTCAAATACTTTTGCCACTCGCAGATATGTGATACTGTATTATTTCCTCAATAAATAATAAGCACGTCTTATCTTTTTGATTCATAGGACTTGTGTAAAAATCTGATTTAGTTATAAGTCAAATTAGTGCACAAATATCTAGAAATTTTGAAGGGTTCACAAACTCCGTCAGCAAACAGCTTACTTTGACAACAGCAGACAGAAAAAGACATTTCCTGCAGCAGCCACTGGCAGGGCACACAGCCTTTTCTAAGGGTACTTTCACACTAGCGTTATTCTTTTCCGGTAAAGGGTCTCAATACCAGAAAAAAAACGCATCCGTTTTGTCCTAGTGCATTCTGAATGGTATGCAATCTGTTCAGTATGCATCAGGATGTCTTCCGTTCCGTCCCTTGTACGGTATTTGACCGGGCTGCGGTATTTTTTCCGGACAAAATTCCGGAACAATACCACACTTGCCGGATCCAGTACCAAGTGTTATGGAAATTGCCGTGTCGCTGGATCCGGTTTTCCGGTCTGCGCATGCACCGGGATATAGAAGAAGCTGGTTTCGCTTTCGATCTCTGAATTATTCCGGATGAGACGGATCCGGGAAAAAAAGGATATCAGTTTGCATATTGTTTACCAGGTCCGGCAGGCAGTTCCGGCAACGCAACTGCCTGCTGAATTCTAACAACGCTAGTGTGAAAGTAGCCTAAATCACTACCTTGAAAGGAACATTAAACCTAGAAATGAATGATAAAAATGATCAGTAGATAATTTTGCCCACACTGTTTCAGGAACTTGCAGAAAATGCTGCAGATCGACAAACAGTTTAGTAATGATCGCATAGAACACGGGTTGATGTCTTGGTCTGTTTCACTTTTGGCCGGGGAATTACGGACGGTAAGGCTTAGTAAAGGGGTGGGGCCTAACAGTCCTTTTTTTTTTTGTCCTACTTCTGGTAGGAGGAGGAGGCCCCTGCCACTGCCAGTTGGCTTACAGCTAAACACAGGAGTGACGTGGGCAACATGGCTGATCTCCTGGGGCACATAGAGAATATTTCTTTATATGTTTCTCAATTTTAATTATAGTATGAGGCAACTATGATCGAAGAAAAGGGGGAGAATAAGGGAGAAAGTGCTTGGATATATATTTTTATTTGTGTGTGCATTTTGTATGTCTAGTGTTCATTTAAAGAAAATCTCGGCAGTAACCACGAGTGTAATTTTAGGTCCCTTCCTTGTAGAGCGTCTCTGTGGAACAGTCCATATAATTAAAGGAGTTATACCATGATTAATGTAAACCAGACATCATATAGGACATGACAATCTTTCTAACAGACCTAGAACCAGCTCTGTACCTCACATGGATCCAGATATCTCCCCATTCATTGCTCTGCTAGATTAATATCAAGCTGGAAACTCAAGGGGAGTGTCTTTTCTGCTGCAGATAAGGGGGCATGTCCATGCTCCACCTATTACAGCTCAGGAGGCAGATGAAGGATGGAACTGAGCATGTGCGGCCTTCTCAGTGAGCAGGTCAAAGAAATAAGAAAAAAAACAGCAGGTGGCGCTATACAGAAACATTTTATTGGATAACTCAGTGGCTATACCAAATTTTTTAATGCAAAAGTATTCAGATCCACGTGCTGGTTTGAAAACTGTAGAATATTTTTCGTTGGGCAACCCCTTTAATCGAATGTAATTAAAAAAAAAAATAAAAGTGTCGTCTAAGCCCAATTCAGGCTGCTGAAGTGCACTGTATGGTGGGCTGGCAATTTGGTGACAGAAGTAGCAGGAAAAAGAACAGGTATTAGACCAAGACATGGGAAACTTTTAATCTTTGGTTTAAACCAATGAATTACAGTAAACGATAAACAATGTAATAACAAAATACATTGAATAAACCATTCGGCAGTTTGGCCAATTTACAGTATGGCCATGACACGCTCACGGTTTGAGGCCACCCGGAAATGCCTGTGACCCCCCCCCCCCCCCCCAAGGTGATCCTGCCTATGACCGCGTGTACAAAATCAGGCCGGTCATCGATCACTTTGGGGCCAAATTTTCGGAGGCCTGTGTACCTGGAAGGGAGGTCACGGTGATGAGTCTCTCATTGCTTTTAAGGGGAGACTCATTTTCCGCCAGTATGTTCCCTCAAAGCGGGCGAGGTATGGCGTGAAGCTGTACAAACTTTGTGAGAGTACCTCAGGGTACACTTACGAGTTTCATGTATACCGTATTCAACCCCCAAAATGTCTCCCCACTCTGGGTGTTAGCGGGAAACTTGTGTGGGACCTTATGCACCCACTGCTAGATAAGGGTTACCACCTGTACGTGGATAACTTTTATACTAGTATCCCCTTGTTCCAGTCCCTCACCGCCAGATCCACGTCCGCTTGTGGGACCGTGCGGAAAAATCGGCGCGGCCTCCCTACCGTCCACCTCCAGGTACCTATCCCCAGGGGTGAGACCTGTGCCCTTACCAGTGAAAACCTGTTGCTGGTCAGATATAAGGACAAGAGGGATGTCCTTGTACTGTTCACAATTCACGGTAAAGTCATCTCCCCTGTCCCTGTGCGAGGTACCACGGCAACGATCCTCAAGCCCGATTGTATCGTCGACTACAATCGGAGTTGATCTCTCTGATCAAGTCCTCAAGCCATATAATGCCATGCGCAACACCCGGGCATGATATAAAAAAGTTGCAGTCTACTTGGTGCAGGTTACCATGTACACTCGTGGCCAAAAGTTTTGAGAATTACATAAATATTGGAAATTGGAAAAGTTGCTGCTTAAGTTTTTATAATGGCAATTTGCATATACTCCAAAATGTTATGAAGAGTGATCAGATGAATTGCATAGTCCTTCTTTGCCATGAAAATGAACTTAAAGGGAGTCTTTCACCCCAAATGTGCACTATCTCACACTAACACCATTGCGTCGATAACAGTCCCCACATTAAAATCCTACTTACCATAAGGTTGTCAGTTGCATAGTTCGTCTAAAAAACACTTTTATTGTATATGTAAATCAGGGTCTGCACCGGCCAGTACATGACGCTCCAGCCGATGCTGCATCAGAGGGCTGTAATCGGCGCAGGCGCTGCATTTCAGAAGAAGAGGAGGTAATCAGCCAGAGAAAGGGCGGGCCAAATGGGTGAAAGGGGAGGGGTTGCACATGGAAATCAGCACAGGGCCTGGGCACCGGCCGTTGGAACGCCGCCCCTGGGCACCTTCAGACCCTGATTTACATATACAATAAAAGTATTTTTTAGACGAACTATGCAACTGACAACCTTATGGTAAGTAGGATTTTAATGTGGGGACTGTTATCGACGCAATGGTGTTAGTGTGAGATAGTGCACATTTGGGGTGAAAGACTCCCTTTAATCCCCAAAAAACCTTTCCACTGCATTTCATTGCTGTCATTAAAGGACCTGCTGAGATCATTTCAGTAATCGTCTTGTTAACTCAAGTGACAATGTTGACGAGCACAAGGCTGGAGATCATTATGTCAGGCTGATGGTGTTAAAATGGCAGACTTGACATGTTAAAAGGAGGGTGATGCTTGAAATCATTGTTTTTCCATTGTTAACCATGGTGACCTGCAAAGAAACACGTGCAGCCATCATTGCGTTGCATAAAAATTGCTTTACAGGCAAGGATATTGTGGCTACTAAGATTGCACCACAATCAACAATTTATAGGATCATCAAGAACTTCAAGGAAAGAGGTTCAATTCTTGTTAAGAAGGCTTCAGGGCGTCCAAGAAAGTCCAGCAAGCGCCAGGATCGTCTCCTAAAGAGGATTCAGCTGCGGGATCGGAGTGCCACCAGTGCAGAGCTTGCTTAGGAATGGCAGCAGGCAGGTGTGAGCGCATCTGAACGCACAGTGAGGTGAAGACTTTTGGAAGATGGCCTGGTGTCAAGAAGGGCAGCAAAGAAGCCATTTCTCTCCCAAAAAAACATCAGGGACAGATTGATCTTCTACAGAAAGTATGGTGAATGGACTGCTGAGGAATTGGGCAAAGTCAAATTCTCCGATGAAGCCTCTTTCCGATTGTTTGGGGCATCAGGAAAAAGGCTTGTCCGGAGAAGAAAAGGTGAGCGCTACCATCAGTCCTGTGTCATGCCAACAGTAAAGCATCCTGAGACCATTCATGTGTGGGGTTGCTTCTCATCCAAGGGAGTGGGCTCACTCACAATTGTTCCCAAAAACACAGCCATGAATAAAGAATGGTACCAAAGCACCCTCCAACAGCAACTTCTTCCAACAATCCAACAACAGTTTGGTGAAGAACAATGCATTTTCCAGCACGATGGAGCACTGTGCCATAAGGCAAAAGTGATAACTAAGTGGCTCGGGGACCAAAACGTTGACATTTTGGGTCCATGACTGGAAACTCCCCAGATCATAATCCCATTGAGAACTTGTTGTCAATCCTCAAGAGGCGGGTGGACAAACAAAAACCCACTAATTATATTTCACTACATCACAGAAACAACTAAAACAAAGATCTAAAAGCAGTTTAGCAGCAAACTTTGTGAAAACTAATATTTGTGTCATTCTCAAAACTTTTGGCCACGACTGTACAACTCTTTTGTGCTGTCCCGGAGCGCTCTATGAGGCAGTCCTCCAAAGACCTGATCTTTTCTGACCGGGAAAGAGCAGTAGGAGTACCTCGGGAACTGGAGTCACCCGGATCGTCCCTGGCCAACACTTTCCAGGTGTGGTCCCCCATACTGGAAAGAAGGGACGAACCCAAAAAAGGTGCAGAGTGTGTCACAGCAGGGGGATACGGAAGGACACCACCACTCAGTGTGACACGTGCCCCGATCATCCAGGCCTCTGCATTATTGGTTGCTTCAGGGAGTACCACACTTCCATGGAGTACTAAATTTATTATCCCCTTTTCCATGTAGCCACTGACAATCGAATAAAATCTATGGTTCTCAGACTTGAGACAACCCAAAAAAAAAAATCAAAAATGATAATTTATAAATCTAAAATAATTAAAGTAGACAATTTATATATCGCCGCATCCGTAATAATCTGCCCTATAAAAATACCCCATGACCTAACCCTTTAGATTAACACTGTAAAAAAAAAAAGGTGCAAAAAAAGGAATTTGTCACCTTGCATAACAAAACGCGTAATAGCAAGTGATCAAAAAGTCATATGCCCCCCAAAATAGTGCCACTAAAACTGCCCTCTCATCCCGCAAAAAATGAGCCCCTACCTAAGACAATCGGGTAAAAACTTAAAAAAAAGACTCTTAGACTGTGTAGATAGTTAAATTTTGTTAGTTTGTTTCAAATAGGATAATATAGTGTTAAATCTAAATAAATAAATAAAAAGTAGATAAATTATGTATCGCCACGTCCGTAATAATCTGCTCTATAAAAATACCCCATGACCTAACCCCTCAGATTCACACGGTCAAAAAAATAAAATAGATGCCAAAAGAGCAATTTTTGGCAAATTTTCCATTTTAATCCATTTTTTCCAGTAACAAAGCAAGGGTTAATAGCCAAATAAAACTTAAAATGTATTGCCCTGATTCTGCAGTTTACAGAAACACCCCATATGTGGTGGTAAACTTCTGTATGGCCAAATGGCAGGGCGCAGAAGGGAAGGGACGCCATATGGTTCCTGAAAGGCAGATTCTGATGGCTTTTTTTTTTTGGACACCATGTATCATTTGAAGAACCCCTGATGCACCCCTAGAGTAGAAACTCCATAAAAGTGACCCCCATCTAATAAACTACACCCCTCAAGGTATTCAAAACTTATTTTACAAACTTTGTTAACCCTTTAGGTGTTCCTCAAGAGTTTATGGCAAATGGAGATGACATCTCAGAATTTCTATTTTTGGTAACCTTGCGTCACAAGAATGTAATATAGAGCAACTAAAAATCATATGTACCCTAAAAATAGTCCCAACAAAACAGCCTCCTTATCCCGTAGTTTCCAAAATGGGGTCATTTTTAGGGAGTTTCTACCCCAGGGGGGCATCAAATGAGACATGGTGTAGATAAACCAGTCCAGCAAAATCGGCCTTCCAAAAACCACACGGCGCTCCTTTCCCTCTACGCCCTGCCGTGTGGCCATACAGTAGTTTACAACCATATATGGGGTGTTTCTGCAAACTACAGAATCAGGGTAATAAAAATTGGGTTTTATTTGGCTGTTAACCCTTGCTCAGAAACTGGAAAAAAAAATTGCAAAAAAATCTAAATTCTGAAATTTTAGCCCCATTTCCCATTAACTCTTGTGAAACACCTAAAGGGTTAACGACGTTTGTAAAATCAGTTTTGAATACCCTGAGGGGTGTAGTTTCTAGAATGGGGTCACAATGTGACTTCAAACCTGAACTGGTCCCTAAAATGTTGATTTTTGAACTAAACTTCTAAGCCTTGTAACATCCCCAAAAACTAAAATGGCATACATGAAGTAGACATATGGGGAATGTAAATTAATAACTTTTTTTTGGCGGTATTACTGTGTATTTTTTGGTAAATTTGGTATTTTTTTATAAATAAGATTTTTTTTTTTTTACTCCATTTTACCACTGTTATGAAGTACAATATGTTACAAAAAAACAATCTCAGAATGGCCTGGATAGTTTTAAAGTTATTCACACATAAAGTGACACTGGTCAGATTTGCAAAAATTGGCCTGGTCCTTAGGGTGAAAATGAGCCCGGTCCATAAGGGGTTAAAATTATTTTGGCATTCTACAAACACCAAGACACTTTGTGGGCTTATTCAGATGAATGTTGTAAAAGTCATGTGTGTCCATTTTTAGCAGATGGAAATCCGTTTTTGTCTTTGACTGAATTTTTGTGCGTTTTTTTTTTTTTCTCTATCTGTATGGCATCAGGTTTTTGTCTGTCAAAAACAAAAACAAACGCAAGAATACCAACCTTGCATTTCTTAGCAATCATTTGTGGAATAAACAGACCATGCACAGATGGCATCCACGCACTGTTTTTTTGTTTTTTTTCTCAAATTTTTGATATGCATTTTGATATCCTCCCCAAAGAGAAGTCTGTGGGAAAATGTATGGAAAAAAAATCACCATACCTAGAGCCTGCAATGATTTAAATTGGTTAAATAAGACATGGTCCCAAGAAACTGCAACACCAATGACAAAACAAAAACGCAAAAAAAACTATATTCAGTTTCAGCCTTTACCATATTTCTTTATTGACCCTATAATTATATTCTGAGTACCAGTTTATCCATGTGCCAGTATTGCCCCAGGTATCAACCTCAAAAATAATTTCTTAGATTTTGACCACATCAAAATTGGCGTAAATGAAGATTAATTTGTCAGTGTCCGACTATTTCCAAAAGGGGACAAGTGTCAAGGGTGATGAAAACACCAGTTTACGACTTTTTAACGCCACTTTTCTGAAGGAAACGAAATGATAATTCTCCCCCTAGATTTTTTTGCTTTGCATGACCGCTTCATCTTTTAAGACATCAAGTAACTGAACCTGAATGGTTTAGCGTGGGTTTGTTTGTTACATTATTCAGTCATTTCTTTCTTTTGGTTTGTAAAGCTCCAGTAAAGTGTTCAGAATTACACGCCATTTGTTAGAAATTCACAAGTAGCTGAGATAGTGTAATTCAATGGGAACATTAAAGTTTCACAAGGTACAAATAAGTAAAGCGGTTACTTTAAGGGTGACTGGCTTCCTTGGAAAGATTCTGTTACACTGTTAGTGGACTTACAGCTCTTCTTCTGTACTTGCCATCAGAAGGCTATGATGGCGACATTTTGGAGACTAAAGAAGTATTTTAGTATTTTATATTTATCGGTATGCCAGGCTAATAATTATGCTGCCTGGAGCACATGAGGGGTAATCTTGACCCATCTGTGCTAACTTGGTAAGAATAGAAGGAGAGGGCCTTTTACATCAATAAGTAGGTCTGATTTTCCTTTCTTACCATACGGTTGTACACTACATGTGTGACAATTATTTATATCTGTATTATCAGCCCCCTGAGGAGCCTGGACACAGGCGAAACGCGTTGGGGACTTACCACACATACATACATACATCTGGGGTTCATTATAGAGACCAGATTGTCACCAGTATCTACCTAGACCCCCACTTTAAAGTGGGGTAGACTCACCAGTTGAGCACTAATCAACAGGGTAGTCCTTTGAGGGTAAGTGTAGGGTCAGCAGGGAAGGCACGAGACAGGGGTGGTCCCTGGGCTGAGCAAGGACAGGGCCTGGGAAGGGCAAGTATATCCCTCTCCCACGACATACCCTAGCCTTTAGTCCTAGCTATTGCCATAGCAACCTATCCCTTGGTGCTCCCCTATACACATACCCTCTACCACTGTTAAGGCCACGCCATTAGTGCAACTAAGGACCATTGGGTCCATTATTTTCATCCTCCCCAGCTATCTTGAACATTACGAAGTCTGGGGAGCGCCTTGGACAAGGGAGTTAGTGCTAAGCATCGATAGGCACTTGTTTTTGGGTATACTTATTTTATCTAAGAAATAGTAAAAGTTACGTTTTATATACCAAAGGGATTTTGTCTTGGAGTTTAAGACTAAAGAAGTAGCAGTAGTATACCTTGTATAAATTTCTCTGGATCAGTATATCAAAGTATGCTTTTACTGCCAGGATTGGAGTTAAAGGGCATCCGTCAGCAGATTTGTATCATTTATCTCAGCAATGCGGGCACATATGAACATGGGACCAACACAGATTGCTTCAGCTGCTAAGCGCACATGCAACAGATCAGCCAGTTTTATAGGTACAAATCTGCTGACATGCCCTTTAACTTCAACTTATAGTGCCTGAAAAAAGTCATAGGGTTGGCCCATGTGGCGGCTTTACAGATCTGTTCCAGAGGGACTGCCTTTGTCTCTGCCCAGGATGAGGCCACTGCCCTTGTAGAATGAGCTCTCAATATCCCTGGTGGTTGACAGTTCTTGGTAATGTAGGCAGAGGATATTACGTTCCTAATCCAGCTAGCTATGGTCGATTTGCTAGCTGCTTGCCCTTTATTAGGGCCCTGAAATTGCAAAAAGAGACGGTCCGATTTTCTTAGAGGCTTAGTGGCTTGTAGGTAGGCGAGGAGTGATCTCTTGACATCCAGATTATGGAGAGTCCGCTCCGTGTCTGTAGATGGAGATTGTAAGAATGAAGGTAGGGAGACTTCTTGTTCACGATGGAATCTGGATACTACTTTCGGGAGAAGGGCAGGACAGTGCCTGAGGATTAATCGATCATCCAGGATTGTAAGATAGGGAGGCTTGCATGAGAGTGCCTGAATTTCTCCAACCCTTCTGGCAGTAGTTATGGCAACTAGGAAGACCGTCTTTGTGGTAAGGAGCCTTAGAGGGATATTATCAATTGGCTCAAATGGAGGAGTAGTGAGAGCAAAAAGAACTAGACTCAAGTCCCAAGAAGGAACCACCGGACGAGGGGAGGAAATTCTCACTGCCCCCTTCAAAAAACGCTTGACCAGAGGGGAATCTGTCAGTTTTAAGTCTAAGAAGGCGCTGAGCGCGGTAATCTGTACCTTTACCCTAAGTTCACACCTGAGCGTTTTACAGCGCGTTCAAACGCGCTGTAAAACGCTCAACACATGAAAACCAATGCTTTCCTATGGCCCTGGTTCTCACTTGAGCGTTTTACAGCGCTTGAACGCTCTGTAAAACGCCCAACGCATAAACAAGTACTTGAGCTTTTTTTGGGGCGTTTGTCGCGCGTTTTGTGATTGACACCACAGTAGTCAATCACAAGAACGTACGCGCATTACCTATTTGCAAAAACGCGCTGAAATTCGCGCGACTAAAACGCACGTAAAACGCGCGTTTTAAGAACGCTCAGGTCTGAACCCAGGGTAAGAGTTGAAGGGCGTAGGCTTTTTTCCAATCCAGCTTGCAGGAACTGAAGGACCTAAGGAATAACTGGAGAACAGACATTTCCCAAAAAGGATAAAAAGGCATTCCAGGTTCTCAAGTAGATTCTTGAAGTTACGGGTTTCCGGCTTTTCAGCATCGTGGAAATTACTGCATCTGACAGGCCCTTCTGCATTAGCAGGAGGCGTTCAGATTCCAGGCTGTCAAACTGAGTTGCTTTACACTGTGGTGATTTGCTGGTCCCTGATGGAGTAGGTCTGGAATTGACGGCAGCGTCCAATAAACTCCGGCTGATAGTTTGAGCAGGAGCGGAAACCAAGCCCTTCTTGGCCAGAAGGGGGCCACCATAATTACATGGATTTCCTCTTCCTGAATTTTTACCAGGACTCTTGGAATGAGGCTGAATGGAGGGAAGGCATAAAGGAGCTGTCTTGGTCACGAGCTGTCTTGGTGGCGAACAGATCTAACACTGGGGTCGCCCGCATCTGGTTGAAAACGTGGTGATTTAGCGACCATTCGGTTTCTCTTATGAGATGTCGACTGAGATAATTGGCCACCATATTTTTCTCTCTCTTGATATGCACCACAGAAAGGGACAGAAGGTTTCTCTCTGCCCAACAAAAAATGTTTTTTGATGCTTCCGCCAGTAAGCGACTTTTGGTTCCCCCTTGTTTGTTTACGTACGCAACAACTGTAGTGTTGTCCGTCAATATTTTTACGTGTTTTGGAGAAGTTTTGTGAAGGGAAAGGAGAACTCTGTGGACTGCTGACAGTTCTCTTAAATTTGAGGAGGTGTCCTGCATGTCTTTCTCCCAGGATCCCTGAACTACTGATTCTGAAGAATGACCTCCCCAACCTGAGTTGCTGGCATCTGTTGTAATGACCATAACATCTCTTGGGCGCCAGTGAACTCCTAAGCTCGGGTTTCCCTTTATTCTCCACCAAGTTAGTGATTAGTTAGTGGGAACGTGAACTTTTTTGTCTAGAGATGAATTTTTTCCGTCCCATGACGATAGGAGAAAGGCCTGAAGGACTCTTGTGTGACTTTGGGCCCACCTTACTGACTTGATCGTGGCTGTTAGCAGCCCCACTACAGCCATGATCTTCCTTATCAAGGACCGATCCCTGCTGGAAAGTAGAGACACTGTTTGGATTAAGTGAGTTTGTTTGTCTTGAGGAAGGAAAGACATTAGATGTTTTGAGTCCAGAAGAACCCCTAAAAAAAACTTTTCCTGACTGGGGGTAAGGTCATTTTTTTTTTTTTTTTTTTTATTATCCACTCCAGAGATGTAAGGCAGTCCTGGATTTGCTTGAGGCGTGATTGTAGAGGTTGGCGCGACTCCGCAAACACCAGAAAGTCGTCCAGGTATGGAACAATCTGTACCCCCTGAAGGTGAAGAAATTTCGTGACCTCTGACATTATCTTTGAAAAAACTCTGGGGGCCGAGGATAGGCCGAAAGAAAGAGCTGTGAACTGAAAATTGGACAATTTTCCTTGAAAATAAATTGCTATCCTTAGGAAACTCTGATGCCTGTGGTATATTGGGACGTGGTAATAAGCGTCCTGAAGGTTTACGGTTGCCATAAAGCAGTCTTGCGGAAGGATCTGTGTGGTAGATTTTATGGTCTCCATCTTGAATCTCTTGTAAATGATGGATCTGTTTAGGGACTTTAAATTTATTATTAGGCAAAAGTTTTTTTTATTAGAAATATAGGGGAATAGAATCCCTTGCCGTGTCGTTCTTCTGGTACAGGGATGAGGACTCCTTTGAGGAGTAACGTAGTTATCTCTGACTCTAGGGATGCCTTTTGAAAGGAACACCTCTGTTGATAGTAACGATTATCAGAGGGAAATCCCTTTTTCTTATCGGAGGCCTTCTCCAAAATATCATCAAGAGCGGAGCCAAATAATCTATCTCTCTCACACGGGATGGAGCACAGGCGATTCTTAGAACCTGCGTCCCCTGTCCATGAACGAAGCCATACCGCTCTACGGGTCGCATTGGCTAAAGCACTGCCTCTTGCAGAGAGTTTAACCAAGTTGGCCGAGGCATCTGCTAGAAAATTAGATGCTCTCTTCAGGGTAGGAAGGGAGTTTAAGATTTCTTCTCTGGACGTACCCCCTGACAGATTGCTCTCTAACTGATCTAGCCACACTGAGAGGGTTCTGGTCGTACAAGTGGATGCTAGGCTGGGATGTAACATCGCCGTATTTGTCTCCCAGGATTTCTTTAATAAATTTTCGCATTTTTTGTCCATCGGGTCCTTTAGGAGACCCAGATCCTCAAAGGGCAACGAGGACTTCTTTGAAATACGGGCCACCGGAGCGTCTATTTTGGGAGTCTTATCCCACAAATCAGAGTCAGACTCTGAAAAGGGGTATTTGCGCTTGAAGGCGGCCGATACAGTCCACCTTCTATCAGGATCCTTCCATTCCCTGGAAATAAGAGCCTTAATATTGTTGTGGATGGGGAAGGATCTTTTCTTCTTTTCCCCCAACCCCTGAAAAATCTGATCGTGAAGGGATTGAGTCTCTTTTACGTCTTCTAAATTTAGGGTAGTTTTTATATCTTTCAGTAAGGATTGCGTCTCTTCGGGAAAGCACATAGGCCTCCCTGCAGCATTCTCAGAGGATAAGGAGTCCTGATCGTCTAGTAACTCCCCTTCATCCAGATCCACTCGGTCTGATGCTTCTAAATTAAGGGAACGGGAGGGCCCAGGGGAATGCGCCAATTGACTAGCATCAGCTGCAGCTTTAATCTCTTCTCTAATGAGGGTTCGCATAGACTCCACAAAGGAAGGGGATTCTTCTGAGATAATCTTTTCAGTACATTTAGGGCAGAGGATTTTCTTTAAATCCGACACCAAGCCTTTACGGCAACCACCACACTTTCTGCGTCCCGAATCCTCTTTGGGTTTAAGCTTTCTGGACTCACTGTCCTAAAAGGAATAAAACAATCTTTGTATAGTACAAAGAAAGGCCCAGAGTAAGGGTGGTGAGGGGTCAGTATAGTAAAATTACAGACACCCAGTGTGCAGGGGGAGGAGAGGTCCAGGACTCCTAGGGATGACTCCCCCTGGGATGAGGCTTACCGGGCTGAGGGCCGAGACAGCGGGATTACCGGAGCGTTTAGACGACTCTCTGTCGCTGGAGGGAATCTCTATTGATCATGGGTGGCAGTGGATGTGAGGACTTCCACGTTTTTTTTAAATCTCCAGCCGCGCTCAGGAGCCGTCTTCCCGTGAGAATCTCTTGCCCAAGGAAAATCTCGCTCCAGTGACGTCCCGATGCCCGATCCCGCGCGAGTTCCGATGGACTCGCAAGCCCGGGGATACCTGAGATCAGGACTTACTCCGGACCGATCCCTGTACCAGCCCTCTTGAGCGACAGGGAAAGGACCAGACCGGTGCGATATATCAAAGTTCCTGGTCATTCCCAGGAGTGGCTTCCACGCACGTCTGAGGACAGGAAACAACGACTGGCAAGGTAAGGGGAGGAGGTTCCTTAAATCCTGTGCTTCCTCGTTGTTTCCTGTCCTGGAGGCGGGGTCACCCTCCTGGGAAGGCCATTGTGGAGGCTCCGGGGAAAAAGCTGATGAATGGAGAGAGATATTTTTCAATGATAATATATATTAGTAGACTGTGGAATAAAATGTATTGATTGCACATCCACACCCATGGATATGCGATCCATATCTTTTTTTTTTTTTACATAATAATAAGATAAGATAAATCTCCATAATAAGATATATTAAGAAGAAGTTTCTTATGTTCACCGGTACTATTGATTTAAACAAAGTTTTTTGAGTAAGTGAAAGTGACTGTTAATGACTCATTCATTTAGAAAGCAAAAGTGTGGGTTATTATTAGTGTTGAGCGAATCTAACTTCGGATCAGAGATTCAAAGTCAATTCGGTCAAACGCTTCGGTTTTAATGCTGTCTCCGCGTACAGCATTAAAATGTATTGCCTCTGTGTAGGAAAAAATTGTTTCACCCAATGTCACGAGAGACTTTGGTGAATTAATTCGGTAATGACCTCTGCGTCTTTAAAAACACTTTAAAATAGCAATCCGGAGTCGGGTTTGGTACTGGCTGATACCTCGGTACTAAAACCGACTTTGGACTTTTTAAAGACGCAGATGTGATTACTGAATTATTACACCGAACTCTCGTGCGACTTCGGGTGAAATTAATTCTGCTTTAACGGTTGCAATACATTTAAACCCCTAAGGACTCATGCCGTACATGTATGGCACTGGTGGAAGTGACTTAAAGGGGTTCTGCAGTTTGTTTAAACTGATGATCTATTCTCTGGATAGATCATCAGCATCTGATCGGTGGGAGTCCGACACCCGGGAACCCCGCCTTCTCATTGTTTACCGCTGGCTCAGTGATGTCACGACTTGTATCAACTGGCCTGGGCGTGGCTAAGCTCTGTTCACTTGAATGAAGAAAAAAAAAGAAAACCAGACATATTGTGTATTGCCGCGTCCGTAATGACCGGCTTTCACAAAAATATCACATGATCTACCCCTGAACGCCATAGAAAAAATAAAATTAAAACTGTGCTAAAACATGATTTATTTTTTTTTGTTTCAAAAATGCGGTTATTGTGTAAAACTTAAATAGTTTAAAAAAAAGTATACATATTGGGTATCGCCGCGTCCGTAAGAACCTGCTGTATAAATATATCACATGACCTAACCCCTCAGGTGAACACCGTTAAAAAAAAAAAAAAAAAAAAACTGTCAAAGCCATTTTTTTGTCCCCTATCATCACAAAAAGTGTAATGGAAAGCGATCAAAAAGTTATATGCACCCTAAAGTAGTACCAATCAAACCATCATCTCATTCAAAAAAAATGTGCCCCTACATGACGGTCAACCAAAAAATAAAAAAAACTATGGCTTTCAGAATATGGAGTCACATCATTTTTTTTTTTTAAATGCTTTATTATGTAAAACAAGTAGTCCTATTTGGTATTTTCATGCCCATAACAACCTGCTCTGTAAAAATATCACATGATCTAGCCTGTCAGATGAACATTTTAAATAACACAAAATAAAAACTGTGCCAAAACACTTTTTGTTACCTTGCCTCACAACAAGTGTGATATAGAGCAACCAAAAATCATATGTGCCCTAAAAAAGTACCAACAAAACTGCCACCTTATCCCGTAGTTTCCAAAATAGGGTCATTTTTTTGAGTTTCTACTCTAGAGGTGCATCAGGGAGTCTTGAAATGTGACATGGCAACTTAAAATTATCCCAGTGAAATCTGCCTTCCAAAAACCATATGACGTTCCTTTCCTTCTGCGCCCTGCCGTGTGCCCGTACAGCAGTTTATGACCACATATGGGGTGTTTCTGTAAATTACAGAATCAGTGCAAGCTGTGATATCACCTATTGTGAACAGTGAATCTTGTGTTGATGAATCCTCTGTTATCCGTCTCTCATCTGTCTAGGAGATGACTTCTGATCTGCACAGTCCAAGAAATGGCGTCTATTATTAGGTTTAGTGGCCAGTGCAAAAACTGCAGGCCCCTTTCACATCGTTTTTGCTTTCCGTCCTAGAGTTCCGTCCTCCGGGCTCTAGGACGGAAAGATACTGATCAGGATTATCCTAATGCATTCTGAATGGAGAGAAATTCATTAGGATGCATCAGGATGTCTTCCTTTCAGTATGTGAAAGTTTTTTGGACGTTGACAAAACCGCAGCATGCTGCGGATTTGTCTCCGTCCAAAAATCCGGAAGACATGCCGCAAGGACGGATCCGGAATTAATGCCTATTGAAAAGCATTAATCCGAATCCGACTTTAAGCTAAACGTCGTTTCGGCGCATTGCCGTATCCGACGTTTAGCTTTTAAGAATGGTAGCCAGGACGCTACTAAAGTCCCGGCTGAATGGAAAAGCAGCGGGGAGCCGGGGGAGAAGCTATTTACTTTCCGTGCGGCGGCCGGGCGCTCCTCGATGACGTCACCGGGTCCTTGCGTCGCATGGTTTACATAGCTATGCAATGTGAACAATGCGCCGTATGGATCGTACGGCGCATTGCTCATATAGCGAAGCTATGTAATCCATGCGATGCAGGGACCCGGTGACGTCATCGAAGAGCGCCCCGGCCGCCGCACGGAAGGCAAGTAGCTCCCTCCGCAGCTCCCCACTTCTTTTCCATGGCAGCCGGGACTTTAGTAGCGTCCTGGCTGCCATGGTTACCTGAAAGCATATTGAAGACTGATCAGTCTTTAATATGCTTTCAGTTGTCTTGCGTTGTGACTGATCCAACAGGTATTTCCGGCGACGGAAGTGCACGCCGGATCCTCACAACGCAAATGTGAAAGAGGCCTAACAGTGCATCTTGATTTAGTTTATATTGTTATATCAAACAAGATGAATTTTTATGCTCTCTAAATAGAGCCTTCAAATATGTTTTCTACATTCATTACAAGGGTTTCACTCAAAAAGTCAACCTGTGTCTGTCACTAGCTAATCTCTCAAGTCCTGTTCTAATAAAACGGTCTCATTTACAGCGAGTTATGCTAGTGCTCAGGTGTCTGGGGATCCTCATCTATAAAGCATGTGCTCCTTTGCAGATACATTTCTCTGTGACTTTTAAATGCAGAAATAAATTTCATGGAGATCATGGCTCTTGTCAATTGAAGAATCCACACTTACTGTAGTTTCTTTAGAAATTTTTATAAATTTATTATTTTTTTTTATATATTTCTTTAAAATTTTTACACAAAGCCAACTTTTCAAGAAATGGGTATGACTAAGAAATATCTAAACAACTCTCTCTATACACTCTAGGCAGAACAGATTTCCAGCTAATGCAATGTGTTTTAGCGGATTAGGTTATAAACGTTCTTGTATGACAGGTTAACTCATGACATGAAACGCTTACATCTGCATCAAGTGTCTGCAAGGTAGAGATTATAAGGCTGAGATAAGCAAGCAGGTTACTTGATGCCCATCAGCTTCGGTCTTTGTGGCGATGCCAGATCAAGTAACTATCTTTTGTTACAGACGCCAGAAAAATAATTAAATAAATTTGATACAGTAGGCCGTTCCATTCTGACCCGAAGCTGCAGAAATTAAGATTCGTCTCATTATTTATTCAGATGCCGACGGCTGCACTTTGTGACTCGGCTCACTAGGTATTTTTCCACTGTTGTGGGACGTCGAGGCTTTCAGTCTCAAATATCATGGTAAAGATTAGGGGTGTGAAAGCACCAAAGGGTTGGAAGCCTAAAAAATACTGGATGATATGAGCTCAGAGCAAACCCACCTATATCTTTGTGACAGATATCTCTGCCGGTTTCATTTATTGCATTAAAATATCAAATTTCTTTTTTTTTTTTTAGTTTATCTTTACTATGGATAAATTCTCCTGAAAATGAAACCCTTGTTGGATAAGATACTATTAGGGTGGTATCAGATAAAACTTTTTATGCCAGTTATTGATGCAATTCTTGAGCCAACGCCAAAAAGGGGTCCAGCAGCAAGAAGTCTTACCCTAGGTACACACCTAAGCGTTTTACAGCGCGTTCAAACGCGCTGTAAAACGCACAACATGTGAAAAGCCATGCTTCCCTATGGGCATGGTTCACATTTGGGCGTTTTACAGCGCGTTTGAACGCGCTGTAAAACGGACAACCCCAAACAAGTACATGAGCTTCTATGGGGCGTTTTAAGGCGCCTATGGACAATGATGCCATAGGGGAGAGTCACTCAATCGCGCGTATGACGCGCGTTTATAAGTTAACAAAATGCGCATCAAAAAACGTGCATAAAACGTGCGTCATACGCGCGATTCAGAAATGCCTAGGTGTGTTCCCAGCCTTAGTCCTTCTTTGTAGTCTTTTGGCTTTGGTTGAAAAAATTTCCACAAAAAAAGCTCTGTCGACACTCTTACTTTAGCTGCCAGGAAATGCTGGCCAAATGACACTTTCGACAGCAGTATGGGAAGATGATGTCAATGAAGAGAAAGTAGATTATGTGATACGACATACTAAATATATGTAACTTTGTACCATGTACCTAAAAAGTAGCTAACGCCTGCTAATGTTCCATACTTATGGCTGTGACTGATTTTTCTCAACATTAAAGGGGTTAACTGGGAGTAAATATTGGTTATCTACCCTCATCAATATCAGATCAGCAAAGAACTGACACCCGGGCCCCCCCGGCAATCAGCTGTTAGAAGAAAACAGGCCCTTCGTGAGCGCCACAGCCTCTTCATAGGCCATGTGATGTCACCGTACATCTGTCACATGGTCTAGTTGCAGCTCAGCCCCATTCAAGTCAAATGGACAAAGCTGCAAAATCAAGCACAGCCACTATACAATGTACGGTTCTATGCTTAGAAAGCGCCCGGGAGGCTGCCACACTCACCAGAGATCCGGTGAGTGCCACAGCTCCCCGAAACAGCAGACCAGCAGGGGTGGTGGGACTTGGACCCCGCCAATGTGATATTGATGACCTATCCTGTGGATATCCTGTGGATAGGTCATCAATATTATTTTTCGGATAACCCCTTTAAATAAATAAAATGAATTCCTTATCCTTCTAGAACACTGAAGAAATGACAAATTGCTATTACTTGTCCTTTGATAAAAAAAAAAAATCCTGCTTTGCCAGTTCCCTCTTGGGGCCCATGGTGCTGTGGAGTTGAGTGTGACTCAGTGATTCCTCTGTGTGTGTGTGTGTGTGTGTGTGTGACATTACCATACTGCATAAGAAGCACACCCGCTGTCTCTGTGTAATGTTCGACACTGAATATAGGTGGTGAAGATCAATCGCTTGCCCACTCATGCCACCTGCACCTCAAAAAATCTCTAGAATTCACACTTTTCATAATGTAGAAACAACAAAAACTCTTAGTTGCCCTGATCCATTCCCGTCTGTATTACTATACAAGGCACTACTAATCAGTCTTCCCATTACTAAACTCTCCCCTCTCCAGTCCGCCGTGGATGCAGCCGTCAAGCTCCTCTATCTGTCCAGTGACTACTCCGATGCCTCCGTCCTGTGCCAGTCATTACACTGGTTGCCCATACAGTACAGGATTTAATATAAAGTCCTCATTCTCACCCACAAAGCTCTCATCGGTGCTCCACGGCCTGATCCATCATCCAACACATTCTCATGCACTCAGAGGCACTACAGATATCGGCAGGTGACTGGCTCATGCAGCTTTATAGCTACTCTCCTATCTTGTTATGATGGCTGCACCACTGTACAAAACAAGCACTTTTTACTTTGTGTCACCCCTATGCCCTCAGAGACTGTAAACTTTTGCATGCAGGACCCTTATTCCTTATGTTTTAATTGCAGATTGTTTGTTGCTATGTAATGTATGATTTTGTTTGTACATGAACCCTGATTTTAAAGCACTACGGAATATGTAGGCGCCATATAAAGATTATTATTATTATTATTATTATTAATATTATTATTATTATTACTACAGTTATATGGCTCTTGGAGCCAAGGTGCCTAAAAGGAATAAGAAGGAGCTTCTAGCATAAACTTCAATCTTCACAAGTAGAAATGTGTTTAAATGAACGTGAACATTGAAATTTCATTTAATTTCTGTTTTTAGACTGCCTCGGTTCTGCTGTATTCTCTCCAATCAAGGCTGACATTACAGGCAACATAACGGTAATTATAATTTATTTTTCTTGTGTGATACATTTTTTACTGTTTCTTTCTCAAGCCTTTCCATGTCATTAGATTTGGTTTTTAGGGCACTTTCACACTAGCGTTTGTGTGATCAGGCAGGCAGTTCCGTCGTCGGAGCTGCCTGCCGGATCCGCCGATCAGTGTAACAACTGACAGCATTTGTAGACTGATCCAGGTGCGGATCCGTCTACAAATGCATTGCAAGAACGGATGAGTCTCTCCGCTTGTCATGCGGCTGGACGGATCCGTCTTGCAGTCTTTTTCGCAGTTTTCCCGGTCTGCGCTTCCGTCCTTCAGTTGTTTCGCAATGCCGGATCCGGCACTAATGCACATCAATGGGACTGATCAGGCACTTTAGACGGACATAATACCGCAGCATGCTGCGGTATTATGTCCGCCCAAAACACCTGACCGTGACGGAACAGAAGGCATATTGATGCAAACTGAACGGATTTCTATCCATTCAGAATGCATTGGGACATGCCTGATCAGTTCTACCACGGACCATAACGCAATTCCATGACGGAATGCCTTTAGAGGCATTCTTTTACTCATCCCGTCATAATAGAAGTCTATGGGCTGCAGAACGGATCCGTCCCGTTTTCATTATGCAGGGGAGTCCTCTATAGGCATTCCGTCATAGAATTGCGTTATGGTCCGTGGTAACAGAAACCATAACGCAATTCTGCTTTTACCACCAAACGAAGCGTGAACGAATTTCATAACATGAAACTCGCTCATCTCTATTCACCAGATTACGTATGATTTTCATTTTTTTATATTAATCATGGGATAAGCCCTTTAAAGGCTATAGACCTTTTTAGGGGCATTTTTTTTTATCCCATTTTATTCTTTTTGGGCTAAAAATTGGGCTCATTCGGACAGCCATATGGTTTTTGCTGTCTCCAAAAATGCGGATCCGTTTTTTGTGGACAGTTCAGCATGTATGCAAAAAAAGATTGCATTCCGCATTTTTACGGATCCAAAGACTTCGATGGGGCCACGGCCTGATTTTCACTGATAAGTATAGGACATGTTTTTTTTTTTTTTTTTGCGGGGTCGTGGAATGGAAAAAAAAAATGCGGTTTGCTGTCCACCTTATTTCAGGGCATCATAGAAGTGAATGGGTCCGCATCTAATCCGCAAAATTGTGGATGAGATGAGGAAAAGCAACTTACGGCCGTCTGAATGAGCCCTAAAGCTGTACAATTTTCAACAGCCTTTTCCTTTCAGTTTCTGTGTTTGCAGATGGGCAGGCTTTCTGCTTACGGGGAATCCCATCAGGGAGCTGCTCTGATGGCTGAAGCCCTTATCTGTGAACACCTGACAGGCACAGAGTTAAATTGATTATTTATGACCTATCAGCTTTATAGAAGTTTAGCTATAAATTCCTATAATGAATGTATATGAGCTGTTGGGTCAGAGATGAGGGCTACACATGGAGTCGTCAGAGCAGATCCCCAATGCAATTCACTGTAAACAGAAAGCCAGCCAGTCTGCAAATACACAGACACTGAAAAAGGAAAAGCTGGTAACATTTTTTTAATAAAGACCAATTGAAATTATTATATTTTTTTTAATGATAAAAAAGTGCCCCCAAAGGTGTATATAGCCCTTAAAGGGGTTGTCTCACTTCAGTAAGTGGCATTAATAATGCAGAGAAAGTTAATACAAGGCACTTACTAATATATTGTTATCGATATTGCTTCCTTTACTGGCTGGGTTCATTTTTCAATCACATTATACACTGCTCGTTTCCATGGTTACAGACCACCCTCCAATCCATCAGTGGTGGTCGTGCTTGCACAGTATAGGAAAAAGCACCAGCCTATGTGTGCTCCCACGGTCCTGGCCACCAGAGAGGCTGACGCTTTCTCCTATAGTGTGCAAGCATGGCCACTGCTGATGGATTGCAGGGTGGTCTGTAACCATGGAAACGAGCAGTGTATAATGTGATGGAAAAATGAATCCAGCCAGCAAGGGAAGCAATATGGATAATAACAATACATTAGGAAGTGGCTTGTAGCTTTCTCTACATGATAAATGCCACATGCTGAAGTGAGACAACCCCTTTAAGTCTAATTTGGTCAAGTATAAAATGTATGTTTTTTTCATTTGTTAGACAATTCGTAAGGTCTATGAAACAAACCCCACCAAGTTCAAAACGTTGCAGCAGATTTTGGAAGGAGAAAAGGAAATGCATGGACCCCAGTGGCCAAAAGTTGGCGCAACTCTAGCTCTGATGTGGTTAAAAAGGTAACTTGATCAGTTGTCTTTTACAAATCCTATTCACATTGCGCCAAGCACCTTGTGATACATTCCAATTCTTAGTGAATGAAGGTACAGTTGGGTGTTACCAATGGGGGTGGTGTCCCAACCAGTGCTGTCCGTGTCAGACCTTAAACTAGTAACACCCAGTTGTCCATTTATTCATAAACTTCTAGAAAGAATACTAAAGGAATGACACCACATATAGTTTTATATGATAAGATGCTCCAAAATTGTTAGTATATGGCGATGTAAGTAGTTACTAAAGCAGACCTATCAGGAGAGGTGACTGGTCCTCTTTAAGGCTTTGGAAAACAAATTGAGAGTGCAGGTATTGCATGTTGGAGAAATATGTAAACTGAAAATCTAAAACTCTTGCCATTTCATGAACACTTAGGCTCCATTTACTGTTTCCAGTTAAAGAGTTTTAATTTGACTGATTGTTCTTTCCAAGCATTTGCTGTGGTGCAGTAGAGAGAAACTCCAAATGGCTCTCTGGTTCTATACAGAATTCATTGGTACCTTGTTCATTGTGCTAGGTAAAACACAGTTATGCATGAGTGTTAAAGGAATTTTCCTGGACTGAGATATTGATTGCCTGTCCTCATGATAGTTTATCAATTTTGGATCATTGGGGGTTGGACACCTGGCACGCCCAGTAATCAGCTTTTTCAGGTAGCCGCCGGTATGAAAAATGATGCAGTGGATGTAACCACTAGGTTCCATCCATTGATAGCAGCAGCCTGAAACAGCTGATTTGTGGGGGTACCAGGTGTCGGACCCCCAACAAGATTGATGATGAATCCTATGGATAGGCTATCATCAGTATTTAAGTCTCAGAAAAACCTCTTTAAGTTGGCCATACACTTTAGATTACTGTAGATTTCGGTATACTGTATAGAAAGAAATTACCGTATTTTTTGCCCTATAAGACGCAGGTTTTTGGGGAGGAAAATAAGAAAAAAAAAATTTAACCAAAAGGTGTGCTTTTGGTAGGTTTTGAACTAATGGTGGTCTGTGCATGGCACTATTATGGGGGAATCTGTGGCTGACGCACTGTTATGGGGGGATCTGTGGATGACGCACTGTTATGGGGGGATCTGTGGATGACGCACTGTTATGGGGGGATCTGTGGATGACGACTGTTATGGGGGATCTGTGGATGACGCACTGTTATGGGGGATCTGTGATGGACACTGTTATGGGGGGATCTGTGATAGACACTGTTATGGGGGATCTGTGGATGACACATCGTTATGGGGATCTGTGGATGACACACTGTTATGGGGATCTGTGGATGATACACTGTTATGGGAGATCTGTGGATGACACTGTTATGGGGGATCTGTGGATGACACACTGTTATGGGGATCTGTGGATGACACACTGTTATGGGGATCTGTGGATGACACACTGTTATGGGGGATCTGTGGATGACACACTGTTATGGGGATCTGTGGAAGACGCACTGTTATGGGGATCTGTGAAGACGCACTGTTATGGGGGATCTGTGGATGGCGACTGTTATGGGGATCTGTGGATGACGACTGTTATGGGGATCTGTGGATGACACACTGTTATGGGGATCTGTGGATGACGCACTTCTATGGGGGATCTGTGGATGGCGCACTTCTATGTAGGATCTGTGGATGACGCACTGATATGGGAGATCTGTGGATGATGCACTGTTATGGGGGATCTGTGGATGACGCACTGTTATGGGGGATCTGTGGATGACACACTGTTATGGGGGATCTGTGGATGACGCACTGTTATGGGGGATCTGTGGATGACGCACTGTTATGGGGGATCTGTGGATGACGCACTGTTATGGGGGATCTGTGGATGACGCACTGTGATGGGGGATCTGTGGATGACGCACTGTGATGGGGGATCTGTGAATGATGCACTGTGATGGGGGATCTGTGAATGACACACTGTTATGGGGGATCTGTGGATGACGCACTGTTATGGGGGATCTGTGGAAGACGCACTGTTATGGGGGATCTGTGGATGACGCACTGTTATGGGGATCTGTGGATGACGCACTGTCTATGGGGATCTGTGGATGACACACTTCTATGGAGGATCTGTGGATGACGCACTGTTATGGGGGATCTGTGGATGACGCACTGTTATGGGGGATCTGTGGATGACGCACTGTTATGGGGATCTGTGGATGACGCACTGTTATGGAGGATCTGTGGATGACACACTGTTATGGGGGATCTGTGGATGACGCACTGTTATGGGAGGCTCTGTGGATGACGCACTGTTATGGGGGATCTGTGGATGACGCACTGTTATGGGGGATCTGTGGATGACGCACTGTTATGGGGGATCTGTGGATGACGTACTGTTATGGGGGATCTGTGGATGACGCACTGTTATGGGGGATCTGTGGATGCTAAAATGTCAGCATTTGCCCCATAAAACGCAGGGGCATTTTCCCCCCATTTTTTTGGGGAAAAATGCATCTTATGGGGTGAAAAATACGGTACTGTATTTTTTGGACTATAAGACGCCCTTTTTTTCGCCCAAAAGTGAGGGAAAAATTGCAGTGTATTCTATAGTCTGAATGCCATTATGGAAGCAGGGAGTGATGAGGAAGCGCTGTGCTGGCTCTGCTCACTGCTCCCTGGTCTTCTCTCGAGCCCTACCGTGAACAGTGTCCGGAGCAAGCGAGGTAAAATTTTATTTTTTAATTTATTTATTTTTTATGTCTGATCTAAGGTCTGATGGGACTCTGATTTGATGTAGGCTGAAGGGGGTCTGATCTGAGGCTGATGGAGGTTGGGGGGGGGGGGTCTGATCTTAGGCTGATGGAGCTTGGGGGTCTGATCTGAGGTCTGATGAAGAAAAAATATTTTTTTCTTACTTTCCTCCTCTGAATCTTAGGTGCTTCTTATAGTCAGAAAAATACAGTACATACGCAGATATCTGGTTACAATAGAAAAACTCAAACAGCAGCATGTGTCTGATTGAATAGTGGAAAGGAGTAGAATTTTAAATTTGCTTTGTCCAAAATGTAATATTTTAAATATATTTTTACTCTTCTTACCATAGGACTCCCATATCAGACATGTCCTTTGTTTCCTGCAACAAATAATCTGTTCTTTCCATTTACAAATGTAACGCATACTTTAACTTGCTTCACAGGGGCCTAAAATTTGTTCAGGTGTTATTACAAAGCATCTCTGATGGAGAAAGGGACGAAAATAACCCAAATCTCATTAAAGTCAATGTAACAAAAGCTTATGAGATTGCACTCAAAAAATACCATGGCTGGGTTGTACAGAAATTATTCCAGGTAAGTGGCCAAAGTATTAATGAAAGGGACCTCAACCATCTGGTCATAGACCTGCTTGTCTGTGTCTGGTGGCTGCTCACATATATTTGTCATATGTGAGAGAAATGAAGTGACAAGTGTCTGAGAGCAGGGACAGGGGGGGTTACTGATGGTGAACTGTGTGGCTATCTCTGGGACCTGCATATATCAGCAGAATGGGGGTCTTCTGATCCTTGAACGGCCCTCCAGAAAGCAGTAGATGAAATGGAGAGGTGGCCATGCATCCATTTGGCCGTCTTTATTGTAGTTTATGGGTTTAGTAAAACGCGCTGCTGTATCAGCATATAAACTACAATGGGGACACACTTTCTGAAGTGTGAGCTGGTGGAGAAGAGGATATAATTCTACCAATAGGGACTGGATGAGAGCAGACAGGGAACACTTTCCCTGTGGCTTCTGGTGGTATTCATTCCTCTATGGTAAAAACAAAATTTAAATCCATAAATGAAAACCTACATAAAAATGCCAAGCATTGGTTTAAATTAACTCTTGAAGTATTATAGGCAGTTGTTCTCAGTCATATACATTAGATAACTGTGTTCTAAACACACATTCGGTTGACTGCTATAACTAAAAAGTGTTGAAAATGTAGATTAGACATTCTGAAGATTCACCTGATTTATCAGCCAATCCTGACGCAGGTTTAAAAAGTCTAGCCCAGTGATGGGAACCTTTTAGAGACCGAGTGCCGAAACTGCAACTTAAAACCCACTTACTTATTGTAAAGTGCCAACACAGTAATTTAACCTGAATACTGAAAAATACCGGCCAAGTTAAGCTGTGGGGGTGAGGCTTAACACAGGCCCCAGTAAAATGAATGACCCCGTTGTCACCCCCTAGTATTAAAAATGTCCCATTAGTGGCCCCTAGTATTAATAATGCCCCAGTAGTGGCTCACAGTATTGATAAGGCCCACAGAATTAATAATACCCCATTAGCAGCCCCCTGTTGTGGCCCCCAGTATTAATAAGGCCCCAATAGTGCACCCCCCGTTAATGGCTCCCAGTAAAATGAATGCCGCCATTAGTGCTCCCTAGTATTATTTTTCCTCCGTGGCGGAGCTAAGCAGGGCATGTAAGCAGCAGCACGCCGGCAGAGCTCCCCTGCACCATACTGGGAAATCATCCTGAAACCCATACTGACCTGAATATAATCTATCTCTGTGGACTCCTTGACCCCCCCTACCTTACCTCCGGACCTCCTCTAAGTGGCTTCCCTGCGGCCATAAAATCCAAGATGGCGGTGGCGCGGCTACTCCAGGCCACCAATGCCGGGCTGCGGAGGCACATCGTGACGCAGCAGCTAAACTGGAGAAGTTTGCCAGACCCTCTGCAGCTGCGGCGAGCAAGGCAAGTAACTGCTAAGGGGGATGTATATGTAGACTCTGACCTTGATCTGGAAGAGCCGATTGCAGAACCTGTAGTCAGCCACAATAGGTTTGCTCCAGAGACCCGTCCTGGTGAAACTATCACACTACAGGGGCCGCGACATTATTTTGAGGAAAGCTCGAGAGGTAGCGGATCTAACTATTGATGGACAGAAGGTGTCGCTGTATCCAGACTTTTCCCAAGAAGTGCAGAAACGAAGAGCGAAGTTTTTGGATATAAAGAAACTGCTACGCTCACTGAATGTCGTATACATGATCTACCCTGCTAAACTGCGAATCGTGGCCATGGGGGCTACGACCTTCCATGACAACCCAGAGGAAGCAATGAAGTGGTTGGACCGGCATGAGAGGCAGTTGGCGGCAGATGGAAACTAAAACCTGGCAGATGGGGTGATATCCCAAGTACTCACTGTTGTGGGCTAGTGGTGTGACTATGGTGCCTTATCAGGTCTCCGCATTAACTGGACGAACTCAGTAGTTATGCCACTAAAGACTGGGACTACCCCACCCTTAACTGATGCCATGGGCCTTAAGGTAGTAACGTCATTTAAATATCTCGGTGTCCAAATAACCCCTTACACAAAGGACTATGAGTATTTGAATCTGACCCCATTGCTCGTTAAATTTAAAACCAAAGTGAACACATGGGTCAAGCTACCACTCTCTATGGTTGGGAGAACCAATCTCATAAAAATGATATTGATGCCAGAACTCCTGTATCTTCTACACAACTCCCCCTGCTGGATACTGCTCCGCTTCTTTTATAAAGTAAATGCCTTATTCAGAGATCTGATCTGGGAGAAAGGTATCCCTCGCATTAAACTCTCTACTTTACAGAGACCTAAAACGACTGGGGGCTTGGCTCTACAAGACTCGTGGTTAGGAAGGTAAATACGGCAGGGAAAGTAGTGAGATATCTCCTGGGACACACCAGCTTGCTGTCTGCTCTGGAAGATGGTTCCTTTTACAGTAAAGGGTGTCAGTATAATTTACTGCATACCAAGTATGGTGGAAGGCTAGAAGTATAGCTAAAGTTACGGGCTTTACACCGTACACTCCGATATGGCCTAACTTTATGTACAAGGAGTTAGTCAAGGTTACAGAACTGCACGTATGGAAAACGTTTACCCTTACCAGGATGACTCCGCTATACTCGGAGTGCGCGTTAAAAGAATGCACGCGATTACAGCAGGAATTTACCATCACTAATAAGTTCTTTGAGCTGTAAATACAAATAAGACACGCTACAAAAGCACAAGATAAATCTGAAAAGATTGCCACTGCGCAAAAGCATAGTGTTATAGATCTTGCGGTAACTAGCGGTACTACCAGTGGGGTAATTTCCCTTTATTATAGTGTTCTCCTTGATATGCAGCTTAAAAAACACCCTCTTCAATTATATAATAAGTGGGAGGGGGGTTCGGGGGGACTGTTTTTGTTCTATTATATTATTGAAAAACACCAATAAAAATATCTGATTTTAAAAAAAGTATTTTTTCTTCCAGTATTAATAATGCCACCATTAGAGGCCACAGTATTATTAATGCCCCCTTACCAACTCTTCTTGCACAAGACAAGACCTGTGCTCCAGCGTGGTGACGTTTCGCAGATTCTGCTGGTTTAAGTCAATGCTGCGAAACTTCATCACGCTGGAGCACAGGACCTGTCCTGGGCATATAGTGAGCAGCGAGTGTGGAAGAGGCTGTATTCATGGGCGTAGCTAGAAGGGGTGCAGAGGAAGCAGTCGCTACCGGGCCCAGGAGCCTGAGGGGGCCCAAAGACCCTTGTGCCGCATAAGAGGACACACAAAGCACGGAGGGAAGGGGGACCAAGCTGAACTCTTGCACCAGGGCCCATGAGCCATTAGCTACGCCCCTGGCTGTACTAATGAGCACTTCTATTGTGGAACACAGGTTGCAACCCTACGCACGGCTCACGCAGACCCGTGTGCCCACAGAGTGCTCGGAGTGCCGCCTCTAACAAGAGTGCCATAGATTCGCCACCACTGGTCTAGCCTAAAGCCTGAATAAGACGGGCATGTTTTCTGCCAGATGATCTGGCAGTATAATACTGCCGCCGATTACCCGATGAATGAGCAAATGCTCCTTCATCGGGTAATCAAAATCTTTTGGCAGATTTAAAAGTTATCTTTTGCAGTCGGCAAAAAATGATTCAGAATAAGTAAGAGCGATGGCATAACGATCGCTCCTCCATAGACTGAGCATGTAATAGCAGTGGTCTCCTCCACTGGTGACCAGGCGATTTCCGGGAAAGATTGCTTCCTTCCTGACAATCGCTGGCAGAGTTGGGCTGTCTAATGCAGCCTTTAGTCCACACTGTCTAAAAATTTGGATTGGTAAATCTCTGGACTACTTATGTGATGAGAATGTTCACATCTTATACACACCGTAACCTGTGTTTTCTGTTATTCAGGCTGCCCTCATTGCTGCTCCATATAAAGATGACTTTCTTAAGGCCCTTTCGAAAGGACAAAATGTGAAAGAGGAAGAATGCATAGAGAAAATCCGTCAGTTCCTGGTCAACTTCACCACCACAATTGAAGCAATATACATAATGTACAACAAGATGAATGCAGAGCTGAATTACAAAGCCTAACTTACCATTTACAGACTTAACCTACTCATTGCTTTAGCTTCAACTCAGGGCCATAACCTTCTTCTTCTTCTTTTTTTTTTTTTTTTTTTTTTTTTCTGTCTTCCGGAGAGGTTTATCAGATACTTGGAATTTTCAGTAAAAAAAAAAAACTAATGAAAGTAATACATCACCGCTATGCCTATGCTGATTTGACGCCCCAATAACTTTAAAATAGATTTGCACCCAAAATATGAAATTGGCTATATCCGCAAATTTAGAAATTGGTTATGTTTGTTTTCCTTGGGAGAAATATGCCGTTTCCTGCAATGGGAAGTGCAGCCATATTGTCTCCAATCTTCTCAGCATGTTCAATAGATAGCAAAGTAATACTTTCCAGAGAAGTCAAGTGACAACTATGTCGGGCTCCCTCTTGTAATTTTTGAAAAAATGGTTGCCACAGCTGGATAGAAAATGTCGGTATCTATGAAAGATGAGGGACCAGAATTACCATGCTTTGCTTATTTCTTCTGACACTAATATATGGGGTAGAAACACTTTTTAAGCTAGCAGGCACACAGCTGACAGACCCAACACTTAAAGAGGACATTTCATTTTTTTTTTTTAGTTTAGATAAATACCTTTTATCTGATGCTGCCACCCTGCCCTGCAGTTTCCCCGCTCAGTATGTTAATGCTGATCATCGGTACAGGGAGGAGGAGACGCCAGGGTTTCTCAATGGGCGTCTTTTTCTCCCTGGCTGTGCTGCAATCCAATCACAGCGTAGAGCGTCACAGCCAGGAAGAAGGTGAGCTTTTTTTTTTTCTCCCTGGCTGTGAGGCGCTCCGCTGTGATTGGATCACGGCACAGAAGGAGACGCCCATTGAGAAACCCTGTTGTCTCCTCCTCCCTGTACCGATACTCAGTATTAACATACTGAACGGGAAAACTGCAGGGGGGCACAGAAGCGATATTTAAAAAAAAAAAAAAAAGGCAGGGTGGCAGCATCAGCGGGGGTACCCTGCAAGTAAAGGTATTTATCTAAACTAAAAAAAAAAAAACACATGAAAGGTCCTCTTTAAAGATATTCCTCCTGGTGGTTTTATGTCCTACAACTCCTACTACAAAGTGACCGTGTTTGGTGTGGTTTTTAAAAGTTCTTGTAGTGTTAGTTGATCTAAGAGCAGTCATTTGGTGTATTCCACAGCAAAATGTCTGATACTAAGACACACAAGCTAACTTAAACATGGATCAGGCTGTTCACATCTGCCTTGGAGACTTACCTTTTGTTTTTTGTTTTTGTTGTTTTTTTTTTTTTTTTTTTGGGGGGGGGGGGGTACTCTCCATCACAGCTTTTGTCAAAAATATCAGACAAAATAGTTCTGTATGCAGGACTAATTAATTCGGTAAAACTACGGACTCCTTGACGGAAACCCACATTATAGTTAGTGGAGTCCGTCTGGTGCCTTCTGGCCCCCCTATTATTTTTGTCTGCTCTTAACAGGGCAGAACAACAAATCATTAACGGTGATGTGAACATAAAAACGATCATTCATTTTAAAGGGGACCTGTCGCCTCTCCGGTCATGTCTGCTTTAGCATGAAAAACTATTCTGGAGCATCTTTTCTTAAAACTCTTCATTATATACGAATAAACTGACAGCTGGACATCTGCTTGTCAAAAGTGCGTGTCCCATTTGTTTTTGATACTTTAAGCACTGATTAGACACTGCGTAGGGACACGTCCCATCAACGAGGGGATTGGGAACGCCCAGTTGTCCTAAATATTTCCAGGAGGAATTAAAAACATGGTAACAAAAGACGACGGGTCCTCATTAAAATATCACACATACAGTACACCATGTATATTTTGAAGAGGGGGCATATTTCTTTTAGCCCTGAGAAATACATAGATGATGCTTTTATTTGGGAGGTAAATTCTGCTGATCTGACGTAAACAGGAATGTTCACATTGACAGCACGCTTAGAGCTAGAAAGCACCAAAATCTGCATGTGATACTTTTTGGGGGATTCTGATGTGGTTATGTGCCTTTTGCATTGCAAAGGGCGAAAAAGCTGCATAAGAAATTTGCACACAATAGATTGTAAAATCTCATTCACTTTGCTGTACTGTATTACGCTATGTTTTTTCTGTATGAAATTTCATGTGTTATTCTCCTGTAGGAGAAAGTTTGTAATATACTTACTATTGTCATGTGATGCTCCTCTTCTTAAAATCCAGCATCCGCTGTGAACAGTGCCAGAACGTTTGCTCTCTCGGGAGTGTGCGCTAACTCCAGAATCCACCTCCTCTGTGCATGCGCCAGGGAGAGATATATTTCTAGGCCCATCCACAGCAGTAGTACCCCACGTCTATAGCCCAGACCTGAAACCTCGTAAAGAATATGACGCTAGCGTAAGTAGGATTTTCAGAAGAGGAGCATCATGTTCCTGCGAGGCCAGTTCATGCAACTTCAGAATGGTAACCATTCTGAATACTTTCTCCTACAACTGTGCTCTATGTAATAAAGGTAGCTTTGCAGAACCTGCTAAGCATCGGGAAATGCTTTTAGTGAATTTGACCCTCCTTGGACTGTCCTAAAGACAGAAAAAGATCTACACCTGCCATAAGCGGGCACAGATTTGTGCCATTTTCCAAAAAATTGTTGGCAACTCCCACAGGTTTTTTATAAAAATAGCAAGATGCAGATTTTAGCATAAATCCAAATTTTGCAATGTTTAAATGCAAAAATACTGGTGCAACTCTCTCTGCGTAACTTATACTATGATTGTTACATGGAACTAGACAACCCTGTTCACTTAGAAGCCAACGTGCAAATTGTTCCCACCCCAAGTACAATGAATAGAGCTTTTTGGCCTTGCTGAACTCCCAATCGAGGCTGTAAACACTACTTTAGGCTGGTTTTACAAGAAAAATCTGGTGTTTTTGCTAGCTTTTTGCTGCATCTTTGACTTTTTTTGTGTATGCTGCAAGTCTATGCAAAATATGAAACGCGCATGCATTTTTTTAGAGGCCTTTTTTTGCATGCGATGCATTTTTTGGGTTAATGGCATTGATTTCACAGCATGTGTTGGCTATGGTGTTTGTTTATTGTTTCATGCATGTCAAAAATGTGTGAACAAGAAAAATACACATGGAAAATGCATGCACTTTTACAGGCTTTTTCAGCAGCAAACAAATTAGTGTTAAGGAAGTTTCCATCCTGCTTTAGTTAAATCTGAAAAGCAAACAAAGAAACCTGGATCTTTGGCATTTGTCTGGAGTGTTATGTAGTCCTCCGAAGAAAAGCTCTGGCGTTATATGTGACAGAATAGGAATTTTATATATTTTTCAATCCTGAATTGCTCAATGCATTGGAGATCTGTGTTTCATGATCCTCTGCTGGATGTTCTTAGACCACAGAATGCAATACACTTTTTTTTTTTTTTTTTTTGCAGTTTTCCTGTTAAAGGGGTTGTCTGACCCCACAGCAATTTTAGTTATGGATCAACAGCGCTCAGGCTAAAAACCAAACTCACTGACTTAGACACTGGCTCTCCATTCCAGGACAGAGGGTCCCATCTCCGCTACTTCCAGTCCCTGTAGACCAGAAGTGTAATGTCTCATCCATCGTAACATGCTTTGCTGCAGCCATTTCAGAGACTCCCAGCTCTGATGACAAGTTTTATTTTTTAACCTGAGCACTCCCTGGTCATTACAAAAATTGCTGTGGGGTCAGACAACTCCTTTTAACTTTAATACAGCAATAGGTGTGTGTTTTTTAACCTGCAGGACAAGTTGTATATTTTATTTCTTCAGGGGTGTTGTGTGCTGCTTCCACTCGCTACTCTTAACAGCCGGAAACCTTTCAGTGCCTTAATAAAACTTAATACGAATAGTAATATTTATCATGGACTGCCTTATCTTCCACTCCTTCTTTTATGTTATTTGTGTGAATTTACTGAAAATATTTGTCGCTGACCTCCGCCTGCTGGCTATTCACCCAGAGGTTGGGCAAACGGGCATTCAGTCAACCACTATGTTTAGGCCGCATGCACGCGGGAATGTATTTGTTTCGGATTTTGCAGCTTTTCCGAAGCTACAAATTCTGTCACTGATTTACATTTCAAAGCGTAAAATCTGCAATGAAAATCCGAGGAAAAAAATGCTGTGGATTTGAAAGTTTGTACTACATGTCAATTTCTGGAGCTAAATGATAAAATGAACGCAGCCTGAAGCCACCATAGACTTTTCATAATACAAAAGTATGTAGTAGGCCATTCTATCATTTTTAAGACTACAGAGAATTTTGTATCTGAAAGTGGAATTCTGACTGCTACAAGGATATATTTTAAAATGAATCAGCTACATGATGTTAAAAGGAAGACATTCGCGTGAAGGGTGTAGCTGCCAAGTATAAGGCTGTTTGACATTTTTTTGCTTGCATACATAAAGATTTATCATACTAAAGTGTGTCACAGATTATGTGCAGTGTTCAAGGCAAAGTCCTTACAGGGCTTTTCCAATTCCTATCAAAATCCTTTAATGTAATCCTTTATGAAGGTAGCTGTAATGTTGTAATGTATTATGTTTACCTTTATCACTTCTATCTTCTGTTCTGGGCTCGGGTAAGGGTACTTTCACACTTGCGGCATGGCTGTTCCGGCAGGTGAACAGCCTGCAGGATCCACCATGCCGCAAGTACCCGTGTGCTGCCGCTCCGTCCCAATTGACTATAATGGGGTGGGGGGCGGAGCTACAAGGCAACACGGCAGTGATCGCCAGGCTAAAAAGTCGGACCTGCAGTACTTTTAGTCCGGCGATCTCCGGCCGTGCTGCGCCGTAGCTCTGCCCCATTATAGTCTATGGGATGGAGCGGCAGCACACGGGTACTTGCGGCATGGCGGATCCGGCAGGCTATTCACCCGCCGGAACAGCATGCCGGATAGCTATGCCGCTAGTGTGAAAGTACCCCAACATCTTTAAAGTACCCTGCAGCTCTTTCTTATTTCCTGTGATATGTCCATGGGCGTGTCAGTGATGGGGGAGTGTCTGTAACTAGCTGGGTGGGAGGAGCTATAAACTCGTTGGGTGGTGGTAGGGGAGGTGCTGGAGCAATAGCAGACAAAGAAGAAATGCATCATGGGTTTGGTTGGATACAACAGAAAGTGCTTTATACTGGGTGGAAAGAAACAAGTGGTTTACATTGTGAAAAAGGGTTAGGAGAGTTTAGGGTGAAAAAAAATGAGGCTGATGTACATGAGCATATATGTTAAATACCATAGTAATCCCAGAAAACCCTGTTAAAGGGGTTGTACAGGATTGGCTAACTTGGCTCTTTTTTCCCCAAAACTGTTCACAGGTTGTGTGTGGTATTGCAGATCAGTCCTGTTCTCTTAAATAGAGTTGACATGCAACGCCAAACACAACCTATAGACGTGTGGTGCATCTTCTGGAAGCAGCAATGTTTTTCTAATCCTGTACAATCTCTATAATCTAGAAAGGAATGGGGCTCATGTATCCATACCGTTACGAAGGAAAAGTGGTCTTGTTGCTCGTATTGACCAGTCAACCATTCCATTTTCTAAACTCTGCTGGGAAATTAAAACATGGACGCTGGTTAGTTGCCATGGACAGCAAGGCCACTTTTCACCAAGGGAGGCCCAATGTTCTAAAGAAAACTTCTTTTACAGCCACCTAGACTCTGTCTCGTATGTATGCGCCCAGCGTCTCTATTTTATTACTGACCAGTACAGTTGCTGTTCTTACAATATTTGTTTTAGCTTTTTAACACTAGTGGATATCCGAGTAGAGTTTAAGGACCTCAGATATTCACCCTGGAGAAATAGAAGCTTTGTTGCTGGTCATTTCCAGTTAGCAGTCATTTAAGTAAATGTGGGAAGGTTATGGTCAATGGGGTCACTTTTCTACTGGGCCAATGATGTAAGAACACTGACAAAACTCTATTAACTAAATACCTACCAAAATGCAATAATATGCTCTTAGCTGGATGCTAAAAGTCAGTATAATTGCTCTAAATCAGGGGTGCACAACCTTTTCTGGTTGGGGGCCACATTGTCAGCCTTAACCAATTCCAAGGGCCGAAAATAAAATGTAAAGGGGTATTACCACCTGAAATACTGTATTTTTGGCATATTGAACATACAGTATATACTATAAATGTCTACTTACACTTCTAGGACTCCCATCTAATAGGAGACTACATAAAAAGATACATGTAAGAAGCCATAAGACATAGACCTACATGTCTTTTACCAGATGTTTGGGGGCCGCACAGAATGGTATCGAGGGCCGCATGTGGCCCCTGGGCCGCAGGTTGTGCACCCCTGCTCTAAATGAATGTTGTGAAATTGTGATTGCTGGTAACTTTCATCACATACTATAGGAAAGACTTGCAGAAGGGGTAATTGCTGATTGTAGCCTTATTGAAGTATCTCTCACCAATGTGGCTCATTCACTGCCAGGAATAAGGGGTTGCCCCACTATAACAATTTACACCCTATCCACAGGATAGAGGATAAGTATCTGATTGATGGAGGTGCGATGTGTGCTGCTTCATTCAACTCTATGTTGCTGATGGATAAAGAAGAGCAATGTACTCAACTTCTCTGTCAGTCCCCTATAGCTGAATAGAGCGGCAGCATGCATCCATGACTATCACTCTGGGGACTGTGGCAGTCTTTTGATTAGTGGGGAGGCCCATAGGTCAGACCCCCACCAATCAGATACTTATCCCCTATTGAGGTTAGAGGTTAAGGTCGGAACATTCCTTTAAAGGGAGTCTGTCAGCAGTTCTGACCATGCAAAACTGCTGACAGCACTACACGGGAGAAGTTGGACAAACATATCTTTTGTGGACCTTTTCTAATTAGGTGTGACTATAAATTTTTTATTCTGCTTCTGCCAGTGTCCAGGAGGTAGTCCTTCACTAAGGGCTCATGCACACGACCCTTGTTTTGATGTCCATTTTTCACGGATTGGTTGTTCCGCATCTGAGGTTGTTTTTTTCTCTGATTTAAGTCCTCTTCTGTTCCGTTATTCCACAAAACATATCCGTATGGTTTACCGTATGCGACTTGTTTTTTGCAGATCGGAAACAGTAACTTATTAATCACCAAACACATGAGCAATATGGGCTGGGCATAGCATTTCTACAGTATGGATCCGCAAAATACAGATGACATATGGATGTGTTTCATATTTTTTTGCAGACCCTTTGATTTGAATGGGGCCTTGGACCGTGATTTGTGGACAATAATAGGCTATGTATTACTTTTTTGCGGAACGGCCATGCGGACAAACGGAATGCACATGGAGTAACTTCCGTATTTTCTACAGCCCCACTAAAGTGAGAGGTTCCGCATACAGGCCGCACAAAAAACTGAATGGAAGCAGAAAGAAAATACGGTCGTGTGCATGAGTCCTAAGAGTAATCTCTACATTAAGCTGCTTCAAAGCCCTCTTCTCTGAGTCACAACTGTAGCATCCAACCAGGAAACACTATGGCTATCACTCGGAGAAGTGGGGAGAAGCTGTCAAGCAGCTCAGAGTAGAGAGCACTTTACCATGAAGCTCCACCTCCCGTGCACTGAATAGAAGTTTATATTCACACTACTCCTGATAGTAAAAGCTCCACAGGTATGGTTTGTCTTGTTCTCCTCAGTCCCTGCCTAGCACTGTCAGCAGATTTGCATGGTCAAACCTGACAGACTCTCTTTAATCTTTAGTCCATGTTGACAGTATAAGTGGCATTTTTTCAAATTTTCTTTTGTCCTTAAAAAAGTTGTGTAACTGTCACTTGTGGATTACTGTTGAACTTGGTGAAATTGCCGCCATTTGCAACTGTCTGTGGCCAACACGTGTACGCACATTGTGCAGCATAACTTATTTGTATGGGATGCAATGTTGGGTGATATGTCCCATCTAAAAGCAAAAGTTTTTATGTTCAGGTCCCTTGAAATCATTACCTCCATGACCAGTTCCCCACTTTAGAGACAATGCTGCTATGCTGAACTGGATACACAGCCACAGACTAAACTGGTTCTGCATTCAGCACCTTCTCCGTAGAGACAGAGTACACAGCCTGCACACAAATGAATGGGGCCTAACAAGATGTATTAATGGGAAGATTTGATGTATGTGTAACCATGAAGTTGTTCACAACGGAACCTGGTACGATGAACTGAAAGAAAAAAACCTGACAAACCCTTGTGCTGTTTGTTTTATCTAAACCGTGTGACCATACTGGAAACTATTGCCTTATGGAGTCTTAAATTGTCCTGTTTGTCCGTTTATTGCTCATACATCTGTCCATTAAGACTAAAAACTTTGCCCAAACATCTTGTTTTTAAAGTAACTTTATTTAAACATTGAATTAAAAAAAAACATATTTTGACGGTAGTTCTGTGCTTTGTCTAATTGGCTTGTGTGTTGGTGATGATAATGGGGGACATTTTTCAAAGATCAGCGTTTTACACCAGTGTTTGATAACCTCTGCGCTGCCGGAGGATGCTCCTAATTTATGACAAGTGTAAGAGGGCGCAAGGTGCCGTCATGGACGGAAGATACGTGTCACCGAGGTTCCTGGCCTCGGTGAGGTGAGAGCCGGGTTCTATGTGTCAGCAGCAGCTAGTGCTGCTTGACATTGATAGTTAGTTTGGCTGCAAAGCCAATCCGGGCCGGCTCTTACTGGGAGTAGGCAAAGAGTTGGGTGGGTGCCTACTCCCCACGGTCCAGGCCGGACTTTGCCGGGCTTTTTAAAGGCAGCCACATCAGCAGGTGTGGCTGTGATTGTCCTGGAGCTGCTGCTAGTGTTGTGTTGCTCTCTGGGCTGGAAGGATGAGCTCAGCAAGGAGTCGTGCAGTCGTCCTGGAAGCCTGAAGGTGGATTACCCTGCGGCTGGGCCGACCGCCAGGTGCTGACAGCGCACCTAACCATCTCACAGGTGATTGAACCTGGTTTTGGACTCTTTGGTTTTGCTTTTTGTGTTTGCTGAGTGTGAATTAACACCAAGAGACTGTTTATCGTTTATTTTGTGCAAGTGTGAATAAAACACTGTTTATTGCACTTTCTGGACTTCTTGTTTTGCCTCTATACTGCACCCGCACTGCTACCTACCAGAGCGACTCCCCACATTTGGTGTCGGATGCGGGCATGCGCAGTGAGGCTGGCGTAACGCCGAAGTTTTTTCCCAAAGTGAATGTCATATGTCAAGCCGGCAAAGTTTCAACACGTGAACTCTGATAAGATGGAGGCAGTTGTAAAGGCTCTCGTGGAGGCCAATTTACAGCAGCGGGAGGCCAACAAGCAGCAGCAGGAGACAAACCAGCTGCTGTTGCAACATGTAATGGCTTTGCAAGCGACTGGAGCCTCTCACCGTGCCCATGATGCCCGGAAGCGGTCCGTGCAGCAATTCCCAAGATGACCCCGAGGATGATGCCGAGACCTACCTGGCAGTCTTCGAAAAAGTGGCCGTGAGGAGAAGCTGCCCCGTGACCAGTGGGCTGAGGTGGTCGCTCCGTTCCTGGCTTCGGACCCCAGCAGGTGTTTTTCGACTTGTCGGACGACCAAGCGGCCGATTATGACATCGTGAAAGGAGAGATCCTAGCCAGACTGGGGGTGAACGTGCTGGTCCGCGCTCAAAGAGTCCACCAGTGGGACTTTAAAGCGACTGAACCTGCTAGGCCGCAGTACTACGATCTGCTGCACAGGCTGCAAAAGTGGCTGCAGCCTGATCTACTAAGTCCCACTGCCATGCTGGATCGACTGTTGGCGGACATCTTTTGGAGGGCCCTGCCTTATCCCCTCCAGCACTGGGTCGGCCAGGCGTCTCCGGTAAGTGCCCTGGAGATGGTCGACCTGGTGGAGCGTTACGAGGCCACCAGAAACCTGCAGGGGGTCTTGCTGGGAAGGGGCCAGTCAAACCCGGAGGCCTCCACCCCAGTTCCGGCGACCGGCGACAGAGACCTGCACGGAATGTATCCCCTGCGGATCCGCCTCCCGTGGTATGCTGGAGGTGTCAGGAGCCAGGCCACATCAGGGCCGACTGTCCGCATCAGGGTGAGCCGATGGATGTGAACTACGGGTATCGCCACTCCCTGTATGCCCGGAAGCTGTGTGCAACTGGCACCCGTGAGGGCAGGACAATAACCACCTGTGTCAGGTAGAGGTGGGAGATTCTCTGGCGGTGGCCCTGCTGGACTCCGGGAGTTTAGTCTCCCTGGTAAGAGCTGCCCTAGTACGGCCTGCGGAGTATACCGGCCGTAAAGTCGAGGTCCTATGCATCCACGGAGACTTAAAAGACTACCCCACTGCATTAGTGACTTTGTCCACAGCTGCTGGTAAGTGGACCCACGAGGTGGCTGTCGCTACCAAACTCCCACATGAACTGATACTTGGGAGGGACTTCCCAGGTTTCCCGGCGCTGTGGCCGGCTATAAAAGTGTCTGATGGGCCCGAGACAGGGGTAACCCTAGTAGAGTGGCCTGATACCACTGGAAGGCCAGAACCCTGGGAGCCCGAATCTGAAGGGCCAGCAGTAGGGGTGACCACTGCTCCAGCGGTAGAGGGAGACAACCCCACTGAGTGTAATGGTGGGAGACACGGAGGACTTGCCACCGGGACCTGAGTTGGCAGACCTCAATGTCTCCGGGGAAAATTTTGGGACCGCACAACACCGGGACCAAACCCTAACCAGGGCCTGGGAAAGTGTTGTAATGATTGACGGTAAACCCCAGAAACCTGGGGCTGAATTAATGTTTCCACGATTTATTATTCTTCAGGATATGTTGTATCGGGTGAACCAAATCCGAGGTGAGCCAGTTGAACAGTTGGTGGTGCCCACCGCATATCGCAAGCTTGTTATGGAGCTTGCCCACCAACATGTTCTTGGGGGACACATGGGGTGGCAGAAGACGCAGGACCGCGTACTACAGCGATTTTACTGGCCCGGTTTGTTTAAGGAAGTAGAGGAGTTCTGTAAGTCCTGTCCGACCTGTCAGGTAAATAGCCCCCAGCCGCATTACAGAAGTCCCCTGGTCCCTCTCCCAATAATTGAGGTCCCATTCGAGCGTATTGCCATGGATCTGGTCGGACCCGTACCGAAGTCTGCTAGGGGTCACCAACATATCCTGGTGATTCTGGACTATGCTACTCGATATCCAGAGGCGGTGCCTCTGCGACACACATCGGCTAGGCTCATTGCAAAGGAGTTAATGGAGATGTTTACCCGGGTGGGCCTACCTAAGGAGGTTCTGACGGACCAAGGGACCCCTTTTATGTCTAAGATTATGAGGAATTGTGTAAACTGTTGCATATAAAGCAATTGCGGACGTCCGTTTACCATCCATAAACGGACTGGCCTTGTGGAAAGAGTTTAACCAAACTTTAAAAAATATGCTAAAAGGGTGGTGTCCCGAGATGGGAAGGACTGGGATCTGCTTCTGCCCTATCTCATGTTTGCAGTGCGAGAAGTGCCCCAGGCCTCTACTGGGTTCTCGCCCTTCGAACTGCTTTATGGCAGGCGCCCACGGGGCCTGTTGGACATCGCTAAGGAAGCGTGGGAACAACAGCCCGTCCCCACAAAGCGTAATTGAATATGTTACCCAGATGCAGGAACGTATGGAGAGGGTGTTACCGCTGGTCCGGGAGCATATGGAGGCAGCACAACAGGCCCAAAGTAGAGTCTATAATCGTCAGGCTCGAGTGCGAGACTTTAATCCCGGAGACCGAGTTTTAGTTCTGGTACCCACCCTTGACAGCAAATTTCTAGCTAGGTGGCAGGGGCCCTATGAAGTGCTCGAGAAAGTGGGGAAGTAAATTACAAGGTGCACCAGCCAGGGCGGCGGAAGCCGGAGCAGGTGTATCATGTGAATTTGCTGAAGCCATGGAAGGATAGGAACTCGTCCAGCGATGACAGCCCCGGCCAGGGCTTCTAGGTGAGAAGGATCCAGCCCCTCACCTCGAAGTCCGGGAAGCAGCAGCCACCGTAAAAATTTCAGATAGCCTATCCTCCAAACAGGTCCAGGAAGTTAAGGAGTTCATTAGTCGGAACACGGATGTGTTCTCGGACCTCCTGGGCGCACATCCCTAATCCAGCATGACATTATCACTGAGCCTCAGGCCAAAGTCCGGTTAAAGCCGTATCGGGTACCCGAGGCTCGGCGACAAGCCATTGTGAAGGAAGTGCAGCTGATGCTCCAGTTAGGTGTCATCGAGGAGTCAAAAAGTGATTGGGCCAGTCCGATAGTCTTAATACCCAAGCCGGACGGGACATTGAGGTTCTGTAACGATTTCCATAAGCTGAATGAGGTGTCCAAGTTTGGCGCATATCCCATGCCGAGGTGGATGAGCTCATTGAAAAATTGGGCCAAGCCAGGTATTTTCTGTCTTGGACCTCACCAAAGGGTACTGGCAGGTACCCTTAACGGAGACTGCCAAGGAAAAAACTGCTTTTATCACACCGGAGGGTTGTATCAGTACAAGGTATTACCCTTTGGTCTACATGGCGCCCCGCCACGTTTCAAAGGCTTATGGATATTGTGCTTCGTCCACATCGGCAGTGCGCCTCAGCGTATCTGGATGATATCATTGTCCATAGCACCGACTGGGAGAGTCACCTACCGAAGGTACAGGCCGTAGTGGACTCCCTTAGGAAAGCTGGCTTAACTGCTAACCCAAAAAAGTGTGTGGTAGGGTTAGAAAAGACCAAATACCTAGGGTATGTCATTGGGCGGGGGTGGTCAAACCTCAGGTAAACAAAATTGAGGCAATTAAGAATTGGCCCCGACCTGTCACTACGCGGCAAGTAAAATCATTCCTGGGCATGGTGGGATACTACATGAGGTTTATTCCCAACTTCGCTACAATTGCTGCTCCATTGACAAGCCTTTTAAAGGGACGCAGGTCAGTGTCGATCCAGTGGAATGAGCAGGCGGATAAGGCTTTCTCTGCTCTGAAGTCGGCCCTGTGTGGGTCCCCGGTTTTGGTGACGCCCGACTTCAGGAGAGAGTTTGTGGTACAGACCGATGCCTCTGAAGTGGGCCTCGGGGCTGTACTCTCTCAGGAAATCAATGGGGAGGAGCATCCCGTGGTTTTCCTGAGTCGCAAACTCACCCCAGCCGAAACCAGGTACAGTATAGTGGAGAGAGAGTGCCTGGCCATCAGGTGGGCACTAGAGTCTCTCCGCTATTATCTGCTAGGGAGAAAGTTCCGTCTGGTGACCGACCATTCCCCTCTAAAGTGGATGTGCCAGGCGAAAGACAGGAATGCTCGGGTCACCAGATGGTTCTTGTCTCTGCAGAACTTCAAGTTCAAGTTCTCGAGTACAGTGTTTGGCGTGTGTTCACCCTGTCGGGGTTGAACAAAGGGGGGAGGTATGTAAGAGGGCGCAAGGTGCCGTCATGGACGGAAGATACGTGTCACCGAGGTTCCTGGCCTCGGTGAGGTGAGAGCCGGGTTTTATGTGTCAGCAGCAGCTAGTGCTGCTTGACATTGATAGTTAGTTTGGCTGCAAAGCCAATCCGGGCCGGCTCTTACTGGGAGTAGGCAAAGAGTTGGGTGGGTGCCTACTCCCCACGGTCCAGGCCGGACTTTGCCGGGCTTTTTAAAGGCAGCCACATCAGCAGGTGTGGCTGTGATTGTCCTGGAGCTGCTGCTAGTGTTGTGTTGCTCTCTGGGCTGGAAGGATGAGCTCAGCAAGGAGTCGTGCAGTCGTCCTGGAAGCCTGAAGGTGGATTACCCTGCGGCTGGGCCGACCGCCAGGTGCGAACGCGCACCTAACCATCTCACAGGTGATTGAACCTGGTTTTGGACTCTTTGGTTTTGCTTTTTTGTGTTTGCTGAGTGTGAATTAACACCAAGAGACTGTTTATCGTTTATTTTGTGCAAGTGTGAATAAAACACTGTTTATTGCACTTTCTGGACTTCTTGTTTTGCCTCTATACTGCACCCGCACTGCTACCTACCAGAGCGACTCCCCACACAAGGCACACACCTCATCATAAATTAGGTTCATTCGTCAGCAGTCGGTGCACTTAGGCTACATGCGTACGAATATATTTTGTTTCCGTATCCGTTCTGTTTTTTTATTTAAAATTTTTTTTTACGGATAGGTGGCGGACCCATTCATTTCAATGGGCCCGCAAAAAATTCTGACGGCAAACTGTGTACTATCCGCATCCGTATGTCCGTTCAGTAGCCCCGCAAAAAAAAGAGCATGTCCTATACTTGTCCGTTTTGTGGACAAGGATAGGCATTATTACAATGGATCTGAAAAAAAAAAAACACTGACGCCATATGGACGTCATCCGTTTTTTTTATGCGGATCAGTTTGTGTGCATGTAGCCTTAGACTGAACACTACTCGAGTCCTTGACTAGAACAGATTTCAGTTGTCATTTACAACTTAGTGAATTTCTCAGGGCCCATAGCCCTGCCCCTGCCCAAAATTGTGTCACACAAAGGGCTCATGCACACGGCTGTGTGCCGGCCGGGCTCATGCTGCGGACCGCAATGCACGGGCACGACCATGGGCCAACCGCATGTGGATCGCGGACCCATTCAGTTGAATTGGGTCCGCGATCCGCATCGATGGTCCGCACCACAAAAAAGTAGTGCATGCGCTACTTTTTTGTGGAACTGAAGCATGGAACGGAACACCACAGAAGCACTCCGTAGTGCTTCCGTTCCGTGGTTTCGTTCCGCACCGCATCTCCAGCTTTGTGGACCCATTCAAGTGAATGGGTCCGCATCCGTGATGCGGAATGCACACTGCCGGTGCCCCGTGTATTGCGGACCCACCATATGCGGGCCGCAATACGGCCACGGCAGGGCAACGGCCATGTGCATGAGCCCAAAGGGAGAGATTTATCAAACTGGTGTAAAGTAGAACTGGCTTAGTTACCTGTAGAAACCAATCAGATTCCACCTTTCATTTTCCAAAGGAGCTGTGAAAAATGAAAGGTGGAATCTGATTGGTTGCGTGACACAATTTTGTTGCACAAATGATTAAAAAGTCGCAAAACTGGGATCTGTATATGAAAATACAGATCAAGGAGGAGATATATCAAGATGTGAAGGAAAGCTGGCTTAAAGAGAATCTGTCATCAACTTCATGCTGAACGTACAGAGAGCAGTATAAATTAGTGACAGAAATGCTGATTTCAGCGGTGTGTCACACATAAGCTAAAAGTAAGTGGTTGCCGAGAACCAGCATCATAATCATTGCAGCCCAGGCCTTAAAAATCCACCTGAGAAGAGTCCTGGTTATTCCTAATCTCTTGCTCTCTCCGCGCCCATCTGCTGATGATTGGCAGTTCTCTCCTAGAGAGAAAGGGAGAAAACTAGGTAGAAGACAATCATCAGCAGGTGGGCGGGAGAGCAGGAATTCATGAATAACCAGGACTCTTCTCAGGTGGCCGTGACTCTTTTCCAGGCCCAGTCTGCAATGGTTGTGATGTTGGTTCTCGGCAACCACTTACATTTAACTTACAAATTACAGACCGCTGAAATCATCTCACCTGTCTCTACTTTATACTGCTGTTAGTATGGGCAGCATAAAGTTGATGACAGGTTCCCTTTAATTGTTCATGGCAACAAATAAGGTTTTACCTTTTATTTTTCAAAGAATTGCTGAAAAATGAAAGGTGGAATCTGATTGGTTGCTGTGGGCCACTAAGCCAGTTTTCCTTTACACCAGTCTCGATAAACCTACTCTCAAAAATGGAAGCACAAAATGGATTTTTTATACAATTTGCTCAGTTTTTTGTTCTGTATTTTGTTATAAGTTGTCAGTTTTTCCTATTTTTCTGTTTTTTGTAATGTTGATTAACTACAGGTGTAAAAAAATGGAACAAATACGCACATGACATACACTTAAATTCAACCTATAGACTTTTATGGGCTAAAAACAGTACCAACTGGGATCCACGTGAAAATACTGAAAAAATGGCATGTACATAAAAAAAAAAAGGAAATGTGAATAAAACACTGTTTTGGCCCAATTTACTGATCTTTAATACAGAAGTGTGAATGAGCCCCTCTGCTTTCACAGGTGCATCTTTTTCATCAGTATTCCCACAGTACGGAGCCAATATTAATCTAGGAGTCTATTCACATGAGTGTAGAAAAAAAAAGTACATATTTGAAAAAAAAACAAAAGAAAACAGCAGGTACTGATTTTATAACCCTAATAGGCCTTTGTACAACGACCGATTAATCAGGCCAAGTATCGGGGATGAGTGTTTCTAGAAATGCTCATTCCGGATAACTGGGCTATGTAAACAGCGTTGGTGATCGTCGATGACCACGCAAACCCTCAGTCATCAGGTGATTGTGTCATTCTGCCAGCACCAAAAATCACTATTCCTGTGCAGCAGATCATACTGTCTAAACAATGAGCCTGTAAGCGATCTCTGTAGTGATTGCTGCATGTAAACGTACCCCTCACCTCTTCTGGCGATCAGGCAATTATCGGGAGCGTTAAGTTTGCTCCCGATAATTGCCTGATATAACGGTCCATGTAAAAGGACCTTAAAAGGTTTTTCCGATATTTATTTTACTAATCAGTGGGAGTCCAACACCCGAGACCCCCATTGATCAGCTGTTTTGAGAAAGCACCGATGCTCCTATGAGCGCTGCGACCTTCTTGCAGCTCACCAAGCAGAGCGAATTAAATTGTATAGCGGCTGTACTTGGTATCACACTCAGTCCCATTCACTTCAATGAAAAAAATGTGTCGTCACTGGCCTAGTTAAAACTGAGAAGGCTGTGGAGCTACTGCCTTCTCAAACATCTGATAAGCAGGTCCCGGACCCCACCGTTCAGTTTTATATAATCTCGGAAAATCCTTTTAAGGAGAGAGATTAGAATAGGGATGTATTTCATCCATATTGCCTACGTTTTTCAAAATGGCTTTCCTGTATAGATCAATTTCCTCCCTAGAAGACAGCCCTGATTTTACCTGCAAAATCCTATTCTGCTGTGCACTCGACTCTCTCCACCAGAGTTGAATGGACTGGCAGTGGACATACGTGACCACCTGCTCCATTCAAAAGGGGGAGGACCCTGCTCTTGTGATTAGTAGAGGCCCAGCATTCGGACCCCTGCAGATCAGATAACTATCTACTATGCTGTGTATCAGTGATGAGGGTTTGTCCTGGACTCTTAGGACCCAACATCTTAAACCTATGTCTCTCCTATGCAAGTATGTTTATACCTGGTTACACCACCAAGTTCATCAAGATACAACTACAAAACATCAGGTGACCAAAAAAAAACGCGCTTAGTTTTTTTTTTTTTTTTTTACAGGTAAAAAAAATTTGTGTGTGTAAGACCTCATGCCCACAACCATATTTTTCACCATGTGCATTTTTGGCAGATCGCATACTGACCCGTTCATTTTTATAGGACCATGCACTATCTGTATTTTTTGCAGATCCGTGTGGCCATTATGCAAATCATAGAACATGCCTTATTTTTGTCCATACTGCAGATGACAATAGTCCCTTCTAAAACTGAATGCAGGATATAAAAAAAACTGGTTTCTATGCCTTTTTGTTGTGTGAAAAAATTAGGCCTAATTTAAGAGAAACTCAAGCAGACACAGGTCCTAATTCCGACTACCACCCAAACTCCAAGTTCTTCTTGTCCCCTGATACCACCTATAACCCTGTGTTAGATAATAACCCAGTTTACGTCTCACATATTGATTATAGGAATCACTGACTGCAGGTAATAGCTCTGCTAACTACATGTTCTGTGATGCCTTGTCCCCGGGTATCACATAGGGGAGCATGGCCCAATCATACCAAGCAGCATTAGAGTTCAAATTGTGCCATAGATGCAGGTCTCCTTCACATGAGCGTATTGAAATCCGTCCATATTCCGACTCTGGAGTACGCACGGCTTACAGATGATATACTGTTCAGACTGTCCTCGTCAGTAAATCTAGTTTCAGACTGGCACTAGACAACTGCTGCAGGGAACAGACTGCTAGAGATGTCAGAAGCTGTCTGAGGGCCCACCAGCCCCATTAACCATAATGGGTACCAGCAGAGATCAGGTTGCAACCCGGCAAATATGCGTAGAATCAGCCGGACTAAAACGGCCTGTCCCCTCCAAATCACGTATTAAACCGCAAAAATGACCTTATAGGGGCCTCCAGCGTCTTCCTAAGGCCTCATGCACAAGACTGTATGTGTTTTGTGGTCCGCAAAACACGGAAGCTGCTCTGCGAGTGCGGAACGGAATGCGGCCCATTGTAGAAATGCCTATTCTTGTCCGCAAACCGGACAAGAATAGGACATGCTGTATTTTTTTTGCGGGACCATGGAACAGAGCAACGGATGCGGACAGCACACAGAGTGCTGTCCGCATCTTTTGCGGCCCCATTGAAGTGAATGGGTCCGCGCCCGAGCTGCAAAATATGGTCGGACGCGGACCAAAACAAGTCGTGTGCATGAGGCCTTATGGTTTTCTTTCCTCCGTCTGTGGTTCTAAAATAAATAAAAAAACGCTGTTATAATCCCGGTTTTCCCTATTTTACAGCTCAGACGCGGAGCCATTCACTTCAATGGGGCCGCAAAAGATGCGGACAGCACTCCGTGTGCTGTCCGCATCCATTGCTCCGTTCCATGGCCCCGCAACAAAAAAAATAGAGCATGTCCTATTCTTGTCCGGTTTGCGGACAAGAATAGGCATTTCTACAATGGGCCGCATTCCGTTCCGCACTCGCAGAGCAGCTTCCGTGTTTTGCGGTTTGCGGACCGCAAAACAGATACAGTTGTGTGCATGAGGCCTTAGGAAGACGCTGGAGGCCCCTATAAGGTAATGTTTGCGATTTAATACATGATATGGAGGTGACAGGTTCCCTTTAAGCACTAGTGCGATTTAAATGCGTATTTATACCTTCCTGCATTTTTTACGTACTCCCAAATACTATAATTTTAGACGCAAATATGCACAAAACTAGGACATGTTGCGGATTTTACGTACTGAAAGAAGTTACATGCTCCTACAAAAGGGGCCTGAGGGTGGGGGTCACACATAGGTCTCTTGTTTTTAATCAAGGGTTTTGCCCCTGGTGCTTTTGGTGCACTTTTTTGCAGTTAAAACTCCATTTTGAGATGTTAGCTGAAAGTCTATGAGAAAAATTAAACACAGGACACAGAAGTTTTTAATCCTAGCATCTTTGTGAATTACATGGCATGTTTTGAAAAATTCAGCATGCTGAAGCTTTGGACATTTTTTTTCAGGAGTTCGGACATTCTATATAGGAGAAAAACACCCAAAAGAAAATGGATCACAGTCATTTAGAAGAAAACTGCTGAAAAATAATTTAATAAAAACTGCTGAAAAATAATTAAATAAAAACTGCATGCGGGATCCTAAGGCATCATTCAGGTGGCTGCATTGGAGCATCTGTGTTAAACAGCAATGTCATCGGATTTTTCTAAGGCCCTAGTCACACATCCATGTCCATCACGGGTCAGTTGTTGGTCCTTGTGTCTGTCTTTAGCCCTTTGTGTGTCATCCCCCATTCCACTGCTAGGTTGAAAAGGGGATTTCCAGGGCATCTATCAATGCGCAGTGAGCACCACTGACAGAACAAGGACTAACCCTGGGTTCAGACCTGAGCGTTCTAAAAACGCGTGTATTTCAGCGCGTTTTTGCAAAATAGGAAACGCGCGTTCTTGTGATTGACTACTGTGGTGTCAATCACAAAACGCACGACAAACGCCCCAAAAAAAGCTCTTGTACTTGTTTATGCGTCGGGCGTTTTACAGCGCGTTCAAACGCGCTGTAAAACGCTCAAGTGAGAACCAGGGCCATAGGAAAGCATTGGTTTTCATGTGTTGAGCGTTTTACAGCGCGTTTTAACGCGCTGTAAAACGCTCAGGTGTGAACTTAGGGTAAACTGGTGCACATCTCCGATCTTTTTCCACTGACTCCGGGTCTGCTGTACCATGCTCACATGATGATGGTCATACAGGAACTGACAGCATCATAAATCACTAAGATGCTGTGAGCTGGGGTCAGATAAGCCACTGTCAGTCTCGCGAATATGGCTGACACCTGACAAGCCCTTTAAGGCTACTTTCACACTGGCGTTTTGGCTTTCCGTTTGTGAGATCCGTCATGGGCTCTCAGAAGCGGTCCAAAACGGATCCCTTTGCCCTAATGCATTCTGAATGGAAAACGATCGGCTCAGAATGCATCAGTTTGCCTCCGTTCAGTCTCCATTCCGCTCTTGAAACGGACACCAGAATGCTGCTTGCAGCGTTTTGCTGTCCGCCTGACGAAGCGGGGCCAAACGGATCCGACCTGGCACACAATGTAAGTCAATAGGGACAGATCAATTTTCTGTGACACAATCTGGCACAATAGAAAACTGATCCGTCCCCTATTAACTTTCAATCATGTTCAAGACGGATCCATCATGGCTATAGAAGACATAATACAACCGGATCTGTTAATGAGGGATGCATGTGGTTGTAGTATTGTAATGGAAGCGTTTTAGCAGATTCATGACGGATCCACAAAAAGCACTAGTGTGAAAGTAGCCTAAGTCATATACAGCACGGGTGCACTACCTGTTTTGGTCCTAAAGCCATTGCTCATCTCAATACTGACTAGTTGTTTTCCTGCAGATCATGATTAGACAGCACTATCTATGAACTCTCGTTGGCAATTATCGGCCAGTGTAATACAGGCTTAAAAGGGTTGTCAGAGTTATGTGAAAAAAATAAAGCACTGTAAATCTGATGGTCAGCAATATATAGGTTTTAGGCAAAAATAAATATTTCCTCATTTCCCTAGATCTGTTCCGGCCCTTTGTTTACATGCAGTTGCAGTGCTGCCTCTCCCCTGCTCTGCCAAGGGAGTGAATAAAACTGCTGCCCTGCCTGCAGTCTGACTGCTGGGATACTCATGTTGTATGTGTAGGACTACACGTACAATGACACTGCTGATACACACAGGATCTTCCTCCTTACCTGCTGTTGTGCAATGCTCTGCAGACACTTCTTCACAGCCAGCAGAAGCAGATAGAGGAGAGAAAGCCTCCAGTCTTTCTCAGCTGTGTTTGCAGGGGTGAGGAGTGAGGGAAGATCCTGTGCACAGCATTTGTCTCTCTTCAGTGCCTGGAAAAAGAGGAAACCCTTTAACTGCTCAGCCCCTAAGGCATAGCCTCCAACTCAGAGTCTGTGCTGCTGATTGTAGAAGGGGTTAAACTCTGCTAAAAAATCCAGTGGGAGGGGAGACACAGGGTAGACAGCTAAGCCAGAAGATCAACAGTGCAGGAGGCGTGGCTTATCAGCGACGTTCTGTGCACAGAGGCAGACCTGCTCCGTCAGGCTTGTGCACAGAACGTCATCAGAGCAGGGAAAGAAGCCGACATCACAGGTCATGTGACACTCCGCTAAATAGTAGAACAGGGCCACTGTAGATGAACTGACTTGGAAATCCCTTATCTTTGCTTAGCCAGAAACATACAAAAAACAACTTGGACAACCCCTTTACCACTTAAGGACACAGGGCGTACCCGTACGTCCTGTCCCTAAAGATGGCGCCAGCTCCTGCTTTATGCGGGCGCCATCCCTGTGGGTGGCCACCTGCTTATTCAAACAGACCCCCGCAGCTAATGTTCGTGATCTGCAGCGCTGCCGATCGCGAACATTTAACCCCTTAGATGCCGTGATTAATCCTGACCATGGCATCTGCGCACAATTAAAACCGAAAGTAAAACTTTCGGCAGCTCTCCGGCTCGCCCTTGTGGCGGTCGGGGGAACCGGAGCCTGTCAGCAACAGCCATGGTTTCTGTGAATGAAACCATGCTGTTGCACAGTACTTCCTATAGAGCCCTTGTTAGTAATAGGGCTCCATAGGAAACTAGTAAAATCATCATAGACTCCAATACAAGTGTATTGGAGTTTATGATAGAAGCAATCAGATGACCGATTTATATAGTTCCTTATGGGAGCTATATAAAAGTATTTAAAAAAAAAAACCTTTTCCCAAAAATAAAATTTAACCCATTAAGGGTTTTTTCATTTTTGCGTTTTCGTTTTATGGCTCTCGGAAGGCAGGGAGCGCAACTTTTTTATTTTTACGTTTACATAGCCATATAAGGGCTTTTTTTTTGCAGGACCAGTTGTACTTTCCAACGCCACCATTTAATATTGCATACGATGTAGTGGGAAGCGGGAAAAAAAATTCCAAATGGAGTGAAATTGCAAAAAAAAGCAATTCCACCAGTTTTACAGGTTTTTAAATTACGACGTTTAATGTGCGGTAAAACTGACCCATTTGTTTTATTCTACAGGTCAATACGAATTCGGCGATAACCAATATGTATAGTTTTTCTTGCGTTTTGATAGTGAAAAAAATTCTAAATTGGGAAATTTTTTATTTATTTTTTTGTTGCCATATTTTGACCCCTATAACTTTTTTGTAATTAAGTGTATGGCGTTCTATGGGGGCTTATTTTTTGCGGGGCTTTTTTCCATTTACCGTATGGGGAATATATTTTTATACTACGGGCGTTTTCGCACATTGCGACACCCATGATGTGTATTTTTTTTTATTTTAATTTTGGGGAAAGGAGGGTGATTTTAATTTTTAGTTTTTTTTATTTATTTATTTTTATTTTACACTTTTATATAGGTCCCATAGGGACCTATATAAATCAGTCACCTGATTGCTTCTAACATAAACTCCAATACACTTGTATTGGAGTTTATGAGGATTTTACTACTTTCCTATGAAGCCCTATTGCTAACAAGTGCTGCATAGGAAATAGTAAGTAGTAGCCTCGAATCATTCATTGAGATTCGAGGCTATTACATCCAGCGCTGCGATTCCCCCGATCACCACTAGTTTTACTTTCGGTTTTAGTGCACGCAGTGCGGGGTTAAATGATTGCGATCGGCATAGCTGCTAACCGCGATCATTAGCCGCGGGGGTCAGCTACAGGAAACAGCCGGATCCCCGCAGCGAGCGCCACGCTTAGGGACCGGACCCATGACGTACCCATACACCATGGGTCCTTAAGGGGTTAAAATTTAAAAAAAATACACATCATGGGTGTCGCAATGTGCAAAAAGCGCCCATAGTATAAAAATATATTCCCTATACGGTAAACTGAAAAAACGTCCAAATGGCCGATTGGCCGTTTTGGACGCTTCTGTCTCAAAAAAAAAAAAAATAAATAAAAATATATTAAATAAAAAGTGATCAAAAAGTTACACACCCCATAATGGTATTACTTAAAAGATTACTTCAGATTGCCCAGCAAAAAATAAGCCCCCATACAACTCCGTACACAAATACAAAAAAGTTATGGGGTCAAAATATGGCGACAAAAAAAAAAAATTTACACTTGAATTTTTCTTTCAAAATGCAAGAAAAACTATACATATTAGGTATCGCCAGATTCGTACTGACCTGTAGAATAAAACTGGTCAGTTTTATCGCACATCGAATGTCAGAATTTAAAAACCCGTAAAACTGTGGTTGAATTTCTTTTTTTTTTTTTGCAATTTCACCCCATTTGGAATTTTTTTTTAACGCTTCCCACTACATCCTTGTCCTTAAAGGGTTAAGGCTTTAATCAGACACATACAAGAGCCAGCAATTACAGGTAACCCATATGAAGAAACTGGGCAGATTCAACTGTTATGTCCCAGCTGTTCACCACCAGACCCAATGACTAATCCGGCCACTTTCTGGCATAAGTGCTTTCCACTGGAGTTACACCTTAATGTGGGTTTTCCAGGTGTTTAATTTTAATATCGGGAAAGATCCTCAGTATAAGGTCGGCAGGGGTGGAAATGGGGGTACTGGAGCACAACATCCAGTTACCCCACCAATCAGCTGAAGCAGCAGCATCGCTCCTGTGAGCACTGTGGCCTCCTCACAGCGCCATACAGTGGCAGGGCTTTGTATTGCAGCTCAAACCCATTGACTTGAATGGAACCGAGTTGCTTCTAAGCCATGTAATCAATGAACAAAATATCACAGGCCTAGAAAGAGGCCGCAATGCTCTTCAAACAGCTGATTAGCGGGGGTGCCAGGAATCAAACCCTCAACGATCAGATACTGGTGATCTATCCTGAGGATAGGTCAATTTTAAGCACCCCCGTTAACATACAAGTGATCCAACCTGGTAGCACATCACTCAACGGTTAGCATTGTTACCTTGCACCTCCAGGTTCCTGGCTTTGACTGTGACCAAAGAGAACATCTGCAAGCCGTTCACGGTTTCCTAGCACACTCCACACAGACAAATGAAAAATATTCTTTTATTTAGAAGCTGAACATACGCTAACATTTGATAGGAGACACAATCTTTGGTGAAAAGCAGTCTAGATAATGGAGTAGCCAGGATAATGTAATACAAAGGAAAGAGGTGGCTTCATAGGAACAGGAGTTCAGCCTGGTATAAAAAGGAAAGCCACTTACAACGCGTTAACACTGAATTATTCCATTCATATGTATTTTCAGGAAACACTAAGAATTACACTGAAGCCATTGCGTGTGATTTACACCAGTAAGTCAGAAATAGAGGATCAATACAAGATACAGGTGACCTCCAGTCCAACCGCCCGTAGTAATGGACTGACCAGGCGCAGTAAGCTGAGGCGTGGGGGGAGTCTCCGTTTGGTAAAGGCACAGTTATGGGATCATGAGTAGATGTATGAGTGGGGACCGAAAGGCTGGAGATACCACGATTGCTAAATAGATAACAGATCTGGGGCTCCTCTTCTGTGGCTCAGCGATGAACCCGAGACCACTGTGCCCACCTTATGGGCATCAAATGACCGGTACGTAGAAGGTATTGCCTCTCCTATTACTGAATCAGGTGCAACTGTTCTGTTCATCGAATTCAACGTGTATTTGGCTAGAATTGCATAGTCTACTGCTAAACCAGACACCGATCTCAGAACAGGACGAGTACTGAACATTGAAGGTAAATTTCACTTTCACATTCAACACTTAAGGGCCCTTTCACACTGGCGCCTGGAAGATCCGGCATATCCGTCGCCGGGGCTCTATGCCGGAAGAATACGGATCTGGATTATCCCCATGCATTCTGAACGGAGAGAAACACGTTCAGGATGTCTTCAGTTTTTTGGATGGAGAAAATACCGCAGCATGCTGGTGTATTCTTTCTGTCCTGTGATGCGGAGCAAAACGGATCCGTCATGACCCCCAATGTAAGTCAATAGGCACAATCTGCCACAATAGAAAACGGATCCGCCCTCCATTGACTCAATAGCGTTCATGAAGGCTCCGTCTTGGCAATGCTAAATAATAGTTAAAGTTAATACAAGCGGATCCGTTCAAACGGATGCATGCGGTTGTATTATCTGTAACTGAAGCGTTTCTTTCTGGCATAGAGCCCCGACGACAGAACTCTATGCCGGATCTTCCAAACGCAAGTGTGAAAGGGGCCTAAGGGGTTTTCCAGAATCAGAAAAAAAATTACAATAAAGGAAAATGCAATAATAAGTATGACACAGCTGATCAATCCGCTGCTCCCCGTGGTCTTTGCTTACTGTGTAGTGCCCATCTATCAATGTGACCGCTACAGCTGACCAGTGCCCTTATTTGCTGGGACCAGTGAATGGCTGCAGCAGTCACACGGTTAAATGAGTTTTCCAGGACTCCAATATGGATGACCTTTGCTCAGGACTACGGATGAGAGAACTTCTGTTTTCAAGTTTGGCGTACAAGGTCCGGGTTATCTAAGAATTCCGCTACCACAGACTATAACTTATGGTCCGTGGTAGTGGAATTCTTAAATAACCGAACCTTGTACGCCAAACTTGAAAACAGAAGTTTGTTCAACACTCTCCAGGTTAGCTCATTATCAGATCAGTGGGGGTCCGACACCGATCCGATGCTTGACCATCCGCGGTGCTCTTGCTTACAGCACACCAAGCGCAGTACCGTATATTGTATAGCGGCTGTGCTTGGTGCTACAGTCCAGGCCCATTCACGTGTAAGGGACTGATCTGCAAAAAAAAAGCCATGTGACATCACTGACCTCACTGGAACACTGCAGCCGCTTCACACAACGGACCCCCACCAATCAGATAGTGAAGACCTATCTTGAGGAGGTCCCCCTTTAAACACACAGGTCGCCACTAAGGCAAAGTAAACCAAGAGCAGAGCACCGAAATGGTGAAGGATTTATCAGGTGATGGTTTTTTTAAGCAATTTACTAGCTTTAGATCATTTTCTTGTTCTCAGAAGACCCCTTTAAAACAGACAACTACAAACAACCCCCTCCCCTAAATTTAGCCTTAAAAAAAAAAAAAAAAGTATCCAAGCACCCCAAGGATCTCACCCAGGGGGGAGGTTTGGGATATGGGACAGGTCATACAGCATCATGCTCTCAACTGGTCCCGTTTCTGCTGGGCACAGCGGCCATGAGGTCAGCACGTGACCTTCTCTTTCTCAAATCTTACAGAAACCCATGAGAAGTAATGCCAGGATCCTGTAAGACTAAAGTGCAGGCGGTACAATGCCATGGCACCTTATAGGGGTTCTACACCAGCCAACGCCACCTCGCCTATAACACGGTCTCCAAGAAGAGATTTGGGGGGACCACGGTACAGATGTGGTGGTGGCCATAGATTGCCGAGAACGGCTCGGCTCTTCGGGCCTAGAACCCCTATAAAGGCCAGGCAACGGCCGCTATACCGTCAGTCCCAATCACTGGATGGCACATTTCATGGAAAACTAAGCGCAGTCACTATCCCTTTAAAGGAAATGACGTCAAGTAACAGGTAGCCGGGGATCGGTGACGTCATGGTGCAGCAGATGTGACTGGGCAGAGCTGCTGGTGGACTTCCAGGAAGAGAAGTGGGTGAGAAGAATCAGGAGGAATGCCTGGCACTGTAGTCCCCGGTGAGAAGAGGTGCTGCCCATACCCTTACACGGCCTCCTTCTCCGGCTCCGCGGCCTGGCTGTAAGGAGGCGGGGGGCTGTCCTTCCTGGGCATGTTGATGGCCTCATCGTAGGAGGGAAGGAGCAGGGGGTTCTTCTCCGGCCCGGGCACCACGATCACGGCCAGGCCGTCGCTGTCGCTCGGGGGCACCACCCTGATGAGCAGGAAGCGGTAGTAGGTGAGTACACAGCGGATCAGATAGATCTTCAGGAGCAGCAGCAGAAGGTACAGGGCGATGAAGAGGAACGAGCCTCCGGCCACGGACGACTTGTCAGTGTAGTCCTGCCCGGGGAGGTAGGGCCTAGTGCTGATCATGCGGAGCTCCGACGGGAAACGCACAAAAAAGCCACAGAAGAGCAGCAGGGAGCCCAGGAAGTCGATGATCTGGAACGCCAGGAAGGGCAGGAGCAGCCCCGGGCGCCTGCGGAGGACACCGAAGAGCAGGCAAAGGCTGAGCAGGAGCAGGATGAAGGCCAGAGAATACATGACGGCCACAGGCCCGGCTGAGGCCCAAGGCCCGGAACACACTCCGCCGCATTTAATCACCGCCACCGTCTGCCACACCAGAGACTGCAGGCTCACGAACACGTAGTACACGGCTACTCCCAGCACCACCGAGCGGATGTTAAAGTAGCCGCAACACCTGGGCGGTTCCTGCGTCACCATCTTGACAACGCCCGCTAGTCCACCAGTTTCCCAGCTCCTTTCGGAGGAATTCTGAGGGGAAACCGGAAGTACCGAAGTTTATAAGCAGCCAGGCGTAGCCACGCCCATGGGGACGTCAACCAAGCCTTCTCCTGCCCCTCTCCGCCATCGTCATTGTGATCGTCACCTCCCACGTGACCCAGCATTCCACGTACAAGCTGGCGCCTGAGTGCATTACACTGTATTACACATATCAGGATCAGTACTGCAGTGTGGAAAATGTAGCACCCAGCCAAGACATGTAGCAGGGAAGATGAAATATGGCCTTAACATAAGACGTATATAGATAGCTATATTATAATAGTGGTGTGAACAGGTCCGTTTTAACACATTGGTGGGCCCAGAACATAAGGTTCATGACTGGGCCCCTCACGTGGAATTTTGTTGCAATTTCAGCTATTAGAAGGGGCTAGAGCACTAGAAAGATCACTCCATATCCTCTTTATTGTTTACTTTGGTTGATTGACAGCGTAGAAACATTTTTTGACACACCACTACCCTTGACCATCCCAGAATTGCGGACGTGTGAATGGGGCATAAGGGTCCCTTATCACCGCCAGTTAGTTAGCTACTTGTTAGGTAGCTAGCGCCCAGCCCACCGCACCGCAGTCACTGATTTTGGCCGAGATTTTTTCATCCACATTGATTGATGCGAATGAAAAAATCTGTGCCGTTCATTTTTTATTTTTTTTTCAGCCCAGAGGCTGAACGGAAAAAAAAAAATCTCATTACCCGTATGCTCAATATAAGGAGAATAGCAGAAACTCCCAATGCTGGCCATACGTGTAATGATTGCGGAGACCCTCAAATGCCAGGGCAGTACAAAAACCCCACATGTGACCCCATTTTAGAAAGAAGACACCCCAAGGTATTCCGTGAGGGGTATGGTGAGTTCATGGAAAATTTTATTTTTGTCACAAGTTAGTGGAATATGAGACTGTAAAAAAAAAAAAACAATTTCCGCTAACTTGTGCCAAATTTTTTTTCTGTGAACTCGCCATACCCCTCACAGAATACCTTGGGTGTCATCTTTCCACAATGGGGTCACATGTGGGGTATTTATACTGCCCTGGCATTTTAGGGACCCTAAAGCGTGAGAAGAAAAATGCGTAAAATGCCCTCCTAAAGGTACTCATTGGAATTTGGGCCCCTTTGCGCATCTTGGCTGCAAAAAGTGTCACACATGTGGTATCGCCGTACTCAGGAGAAGTAGGGCAATGTGTTTTGGGGTGTATTTTTACATATACCCATGCTGGGTGAGAGAAATATCTCTGTAAACTGACAACTTTGAATAAAAAAAATGTAAAAAGTTGTCGTTTACAGCGATATTTCTCACACGCAGCATGGGTATATGTAAAAATACACCCCAAAACACATTGCCCTACTTCTCCTGAGTACGGCGATACCACATGAGTGACACTTTTTTGCAGCCAAGATGCGCAAAGGGGCCCTAAAACCAATGAGTACCTTTAGGCCCCTTTCACACGGGCGAGTTTTCCACGCAGGTGCAATGCGTGAGGAGGACGCATTGCACCCGCACTGAATCCGGACCCATTCATTTCTATGGGGCTGTGCACATGAGCGGTGATTTTCACGCATCACTTCTGCATTGCGTGAAAATCGCAGCATGTTCTATATTCTGCGTTTTTCACGCAACGCAGGCCCCATAGAAGTGAATGGGGCTGCGTGAAAATCGCAAGCATCCGCAACCAAGTGCGGATGCGTTGCGATTTTCCCGCATTGTTGCTTAGCAACGGGACCCAATCTCTATTATTTCCCCTTATAACATGGTTATAAGGGGAAATAATAGCATTCTTAATAAAGAATGCATTGTTAAATGATGAGGAAGGGTTAAAAATAATAAAAGTTAACTTACCTTAGCCACTTGATCGCGTAGTCGCGATCTGTCCTCTCTTTCCCTGCAGCATCGATGATCTAAAGGACCTGTGATGACGTCACATCACATGGCCCAATCACCTGCTCATCACTATGGTGATGGAGCATGTGATTGGTCCATGTGACCATGTGACATCATCCAAGGTCCTTAATCACTATCCTCAGGCTGTGGATAGTGCTTAGGACCTTGGATGATGTCACGTGGTCACATGGACCAATCACATGCTCCATCACCATAGTGATGGAGCAGGTGATTGGGCCATGTGATGCTGTGACATCATTACAGGTCCTTTACATCTTTCAAGCTAAGGGAGAGGAGGCCGGGCTTCACGATCAAATGGACCAGGTAAGTTATGATTAGTTTATTATTTTTAACCCATTCTGCACCGGGTTCAACATTAGGGAGATGGCCAAGGGTATTATTTTACATTATAACTATGTTATAATGTGAAATAATACCAGCGAGATAATTTCTGACTCCAAACATGCACTTCTGTGAAGAAGTGCAGGTTCGGGTCTGGGTACTAAAGTGCCGATTTTTCTCCCGCGCGTGCAAAACGCATGACAGCGCTTTGCACTCGCAGGGAAAAATCGCGGCAATTCCCGCAACGCACCCGCACTGTTTGACGGAGTGCACCCACAACGCCCGTCTGAAAGAGGCCTTAGGATTTCACAGGGCATTTTTATGCATTTGGATTCTCACGCTTTAGGGGCCCCTAAAATGCCAGGTGAGTATAAATACCCCACATGTGACCCCATTTTGGAAAGAAGACACCCCAAGGTATTCCGTGAGGGGCATGGAGAGTCCACAGAATTTTTATTTTTTGGCACAAGTCAGCGGAAATTGTTTTTTTTTTTTTTATTTTGTTTTTTACAAAGTCTCATATTCCACTAACTTGTGACAAAAAATAAAATTTTACATGAACTCACCATACCCCTCACAGAATACCTTGGGTGTCTTCTTTCCAAAATGGGGTCACATGTGGGGTATTTATACTGTCCTGGCATTTTAGGGGCCCCTAAAGCGTGAGAAGAAGTCTGGAATCCAAATGCGTAAAAATGCCCTGTGAAATCCTAAAGGTACTCATTGGTTTTAGGGCCTTTGCGCACCCAGGCTGCAAAAAGTGGCACACATGTGGTATCGCTGTACTCAGGAGAAGTAGGGCAATGTGTTTTGGGGTGTATTTTTATATATACCCATACTTTGTGTGAAAAATATCTCTGTAAACGACAACTTTTAAAAAATTTTATACAAAGTTGACAATTTACAGAGATATTTCTCTCACCCAACATGGGTATATGTAAAAATACACCCCAAAACACATTGCCCTACTTCTCCTGAGTACGGCGATACCACATAAGTGCCGCTTTGCAGCCTGAGTGCAAAGGCCCAAATTCCAACGAGTACCTTTAGGTTTTACATGGCGGCTCACAATTTAGCCCCGCCCAAAATGCCAGAACAGTAAACACACCCCACAAATGACCCCATTTCGGAAAGTAGACACCCCAAGGTATTCACTGAGGGGCATAGTGAGTCCGTCTGAGATTTTTTTTTTTTGCCAGAAGTTATCAGAAATTGAAACTTTTTTTTTTTTTTTCTCAGAAAGTGTCATTTTCCGCTAACTTGTGAAAAAAATGAAATGATACATGAACTCACCAAGCCCCTCCGCGAATACTTTGGGGTGTCTTCTTTCTAAAATGGTGTGATTTGGGGGTATTTATACTTTCCTGACATTCTAGCACCTGAAGAAACATGACAGGTGCTCAGAAAGTCAGAGCTGCTTCAAAATGAGGAAATTCACTTTTTGCACCATAGTTTGTAAACGCTATAACTTTTACCCAAACCAATGAATATACACTTATTGGATTTTTTTTATCAAAGACATGTAGAACAATAAATTTAGAGAAAAATTTATATAGAAATGTAGTTTTTTTAAAAAAAATTTACAACAGAAAGTGAAAAATGTCATTTTTTTGCAAAAATTTCGGTAATTTTTGATTAATAGCAAAAAAAGTAAAAATGTCAGCAGCAATGAAATACCACCAAATGAAAGCTCTATTAGTGAGAAGAAAAGGAGGTAAAATTCATTTGGGTGGTAAGTTGCATGACGGGTAAAGTAGTGTAGTGCGGAATTGTAAAAAGTGGCCTGGTCATTAAGGGTGTTTAAGCTAGGGGGGCTGAAGTGGTTAATGCTCCCTGTAGTGCCCCCAGTAGATATAATGCTCTCTCTAGTATCCCCAGTAGATATAATGTTCCCTCTAGTGCTCCGTGTATATATAATGCTCCCTCTTGTATCCCCGATAGATATAATGTTCCTTCTAGAAACCCCAGTAGATATGCTCCCTCTTGTACCCCCAGTAGATATAATGCTCCCTCTAGTGCCTCCAGTAGATATAATGCTCCCTCTAGTGCCTCCAGTAGATATAATGTTCCCTCTAGTGGCTCCAGTAGATATAATGCTCCTTCTAGTATCCCCAATAGATATAATGTTCCCTCTAGTGTTCCGTGTATCTATAATGCCCCCTCTTGTATCCCCGATAGATATAATGTTCCTTCTAGAAGCCCCAGTAGATATGCTCCCTCTAGTACCCCCAGTAGATATAATGCTCCCTCTAGTGCCTCCAGTAGATATAATGCGCCCTCTAGTGCCTCCAGTAGATATAATGCTCCCTCTAGTGCCTCCAGTAGATATAATGTTCCTTCTAGTGGCTCCAGTAGATATAATGCTCCCTCTAGTATCCCCAGTAGATATAATGTTCCCTCTAGTGCCCCGTGTATATATAATGCTCCCTCTAGTGCCTCCAGTAGATATAATACTCCCTCTAGTGCCTCCAGTAGATATAATGCTCCTTTAGTGCCTCCAGTAGATATAATGCTCCCTTTAGTGCCTCCAGTAGATATAATGCTCCCTCTAGTGCCTCCAGTAGATATAATGCTCCCTCTAGTGCCTCCGATATACTCCTCCCTCTAGTGCCTCCAGTAGATATACTCCTCCCTCTAGTGCCCCCAGTATCTATACTCCTCCCTCTGGTGCCCCCAGTAAGTATAATGCTCCCTCTAGTGGCTTCAGTAGGTATAATGCTCCCTTTAGTGTTCCCTACAGATATGATGCTCCCTATAGTGCCCTCAGTAGATATAATGCTACCTCTAGTATCCCCAGTAGATATAATGTTCCTTCTAGTGCCCCCAGTAGATATAATGCTCCCTCTTGTATCCTCAATCGATATAATGTTCCCTCTCGTGCTTCCAGTAGGTATAATGCTTCCTTTAGTGCTTCCAGTAGATATAATGCTCCCTTTAGTGCTTCCAGTAGATATAATGCTCCCTCTAGTGCCTCCAGTAGATATACTCCTCCCTCTAGTGCCCCCAGTAGCTATACTCCTCCCTCTGGTGCCCCCAGTAGGTATACTCCTCCCTCCGGTACCCCCAGTACTCCCTCTTGTGGCTTCAGTAGGTATAATGCTCCCTTTAGTGTTCCCTACAGATATAATGCTCCCTATAGTGCCCTCAGTATATATAATACTCCCTCTAGTATCCCCAGTAGATATAATGTTCCTTCTAGTGCCCCTAGTAGATATAATGCTCTCTCTTGTATCCTCAATAGATATAATGTTCCCTCTAGAAACCCCAGTAGATATGCTCCCTCTAGTACCCCCAGTAGATAAAATGCTTCCTCTCGTGATTCCAGTAGGTATAATGCTCCCTCTGGTGCCCCAGTAGATATACTCCTCCCTCTGGTGCCCCCAGTAGATATAGTCTTCCCTCTAGTGCCCCCAGTAGTTTAATGGTTACTCTAGTATCTAGTGCTCCCAGTAGATACAATGCTCCCTCTAATGCCCCCAGTAAGTATGATGCTCCCTCTAGTGTCTTCAGTAGGTATAATGCTCCCTTTAGTGTTCCCTACAGATATAATGCCCCCTCTAGTACCCTTAGTATCCCCAGTAGATACTCTTGTATCCCCAGTAGATACGTATAATGTTCCCTCTAGTACCCGTTGTAGGTCTAATGCTCCCTCTTATGCCCCCAGTAGATATGTTCCCTCTAGTGCTCCCAATAGATATAATGCTCCCTCTAGTGCTCCCAGTAGATATAATGCTCCCTCTAGTACCCTCAGTAAGTAAACTGCTCCCTCTAGTGCTCCCAGTAGATATAATGCTCCCTCTAGTGCTCCCAGTAGATATAATGCTCCCTCTAGTACCCTCAGTAAGTAAACTGCTCCCTGTAGTGCTCCCAATAAATATAATTCTCCATATAGTGCCACCTAATAGGTATAATGCCTCCTGTAGTTTACACAAAATAAGAGCACTATAATGCACACCACCACTCATGTCCATATGCTGAGGACAGTGGTCACTTCCCCTATATACAGAGCAAAAGCAGATCTGGCACCGGTATCAAAACCTGGTTTGAGAAGTTCAACTCTGTAATCTTTCTTAATACATTCAGTTTGAAGAACCAGTCGCCAGTACAGATTACAAAATTCTTTTGGCGTCCTGGCTGGTGTAGCTTTATGTCTGCTTTTTTTCTGTTTCCAGGTAAAAAGGAGGAAATTTGCCGGGGTCAGATTTCCGGCCATGGTATGGCCCCCGACAAACCCCTGCTCCACCCCCTTCCTGCCCATCTGTTGTACTTGGTATAAAATAGCATGGGTGTTAAGATAATCACAAAAATGCCCTTTGCACCACTTTTTCGCTAGACGATCTTTAATAAATGCCCCCTATTGTATAAGGGATTGGTGTTTGTATAGAGGAAGAGGTTCTAAGTCAGCTGTCTAAAATTAATACAAATAAATCACAGGGGCCTGATGGGATACACCCAAGGCTATTAAAAGAGCTTAGAGGTGTACTAGCAAAACCATTAACAGATTTATTTAACCAATCACTGGTAACAGGTGTCGTCCCAGAAGATTGGAAATTAGCAAACGTTGTGCCAATTCACAAGAAAGGTAGTAGAGAGGAATCAGGCAACTATAGGCCAGTAAGCCTGACATCAATAGTGGGGAAATTAATGGAAACCATACTCAAGGAGAGGATTGTGGAACATCTAAAAACCCATGGGTTGATTGATAAAAAACAGCATGGGTTTACTTCAGGGAGATCATGTCAAACTAATCTTATTGACTTTTTTGATTGGGTGACTAAAATAATAGATGGCGGAGGTGCAGTAGACATCGCTTATCTGGACTTTAGTAAGGCTTTTGATACTGTCCCACATAGAAGGCTTATCAATAAACTGCAGTCTTTGAGCTTGAGCTCCCATATTGTTGAATGGATTAGGCAGTGGCTGAAGGACAGAAAACAGAGGGTTGTAGTCAATGGAGTATATTCAGACCATGGTATTGTTACCAGTGGGGTACCTCAGGGATCTGTTCTGGGACCCATATTGTTTAATATCTTTATCAGCGAAATTGCAGAAGGTCTCAATGGTAAGGTGTGTCTTTTTGCTGATGACACAAAGATTTGTAACAGGGTTGATGTTCCTGGAGGGATACACCAAATGGAAAAGGATTTGGGAAAACTCGAGGAATGGTCAAAAATCTGGCAACTAAAATTTAATGTTGATAGGTGCAAGATAATGCACCTGGGGCGTAAAAACCCAAGAGCAGAATATAAAATCAGTGATACAGTACTAACCTCAGTATCTAAGGAAAGGGATTTAGGGGTCATTATATCAGACGACCTAAAGGTGGGCAGACAATGTCATAGAGCAGCAGGTAATGCCAGCAGAATGCTTGGGTGTATAGGGAGAGGCATTAACAGTAGAAAGAGGGAGATGCTCGTGCCGCTCTACAGAGCACTAGTGAGACCTCATCTGGAGTATTGTGTGCAGTACTGGAGACCATATCTGCAGAAGGATATTGAAACTTTGGAGAGAGTTCAGAGAAGAGCTACTAAACTAGTACATGGATTGCAGGACAAAACTTACCAGGAAAGGTTAAAGGACCTTAACATGTATAGCTTGGAAGTAAGAAGAGACAGAGGGGATATGATAGAAACTTTTAAATACATAAAGGGAATCATCACGGCAAAAGAGGAGAGAATATTTAAAAGAAGAAAAACTGCTACAAGAGGACATAGTTTTAAATTAGAGGGGCAAAAGTTTAAAAGTACCGTATTTTTCGCCATATAAGACGCACTTTTTCCCCCCCAAAAGTGGGGGGAAAATGGCAGTGCGTCTTATAGGGTGAATACTACCATTTTCCTATAGCTAAAGCCAATACATCGCACAGCCTGCGATGTATCAGCATGGAAGGAGGAGGGGGTGGAGGCTGGCAACACGTGGCGGGCGGCCCGCCGCTCACAGCGTGACTGCTTTCATACCATTTATAACTCTCTTACTAATGTCTTTAATCATGTGCCCTTATTCCCTATAAGCCCAATACAGTAGCGCTCTGCTAACCTGCTATACCGATCCTCTAGCAGGCAGAACGGTGCGGCGGCAGGCTGCTGTGTAACGTTCTCACTGACGTCATCTGCCTGCTCCTTTCACTTTATGAATGAAGCAGGAGGAGCAGGCAGATTACGTCAGTGAGGACGTTACACAGCAGCCTGCCGCCGCACCGCTCTGCCTGCTAGAGGATCGGTATAGCAGGTTAGCAGAGCGCTACTGTCCTGGGCTTATAGGGAATAAGGGGACATGATTAAAGATTATAAATGTTATGAAAGCAGTCACGCTGTTAGCGGCGGGCCGCCCGCCGTGTGTTGCTAGGCTCCGCCCCCTAAGCAGTCACTATGGGCCAGATGTTTTAGAAAAGGGGGCATCTTTGGATGGCAATGTAATGGGGGCACCTGTGGATGACACTGTAATTGGGGTGATCTGTGGATGACACATATAGCATAAGATGCTATATATGTGTCATCCACAGATCCAATCCATTACAGTGTCATTCATAAATGCCCCCATCACAGTGCTATCCACAGATCCCCCCCCCATCACAGTGCTATCCACAGATCCTCCCATCACAGTGCCATCCACAGATCCCGCCATCACAGTGCCATCCACAGATCCCGCCATCACAGTGCCATCCACAGATCCCCCCATAACAGTGCCATCCACATCTCCCCCACATAACAGTGCCATCCACAGATTCCCCCATAACAGTGCCATCCACATCTCCCCCACATAACAGTGCCATCCACATCTCCCCACATAACAGTGCCATCCACAGATCCCCCATAACAGTGCCGTCCACATCTCCCCCACATAACAGTGCCATCCACAGATTCCCCCATAACAGTGCCATCCACATCTCCCCCACATAACAGTGCCATCCACATCTCCCCCACATAACAGTGCCATCCACAGATCCCCCCATAACAGTGCCGTCCACATCTCCCCCACATAACAGTGCCATTCACAGATCCCCCCATAACAGTGCCATCCACATCTCCCCCACATAACAGTGCCATCCACAGATCCCCCCCATAATACTGTCATGCACAGACCACCATTACTTCAAAAGCACACCTTTTGGTTAAAAATATTTTTTTTCTTATTTTTCTCCTCAAAAACCCAGGTGTGTCTTATAGGCCGGTGCGTCTTATATGGCGAAAAATACGGATATCAGGAAGAATTACTTTACTGAGAGAGTAGTGGACGCCTGGAATAGCCTTCCTGCAGAAGTGGTAGCTGCAAATACAGTGAAGGAGTTTAAGCATACATGGGATAGGCATAAGGCCATCCTTCATATAAGATAGGGCCTGGGGCTATTCATAGTATTCAGCATATTGCGCAGACTAGATGGGCCAAATGGTTCTTATCTGCCGACACATTCTATGTTTCTAGAGTAGTACACAGGGGAGGAAAAAAAACTGACAACGCTCCAGCGCTCTGGAAATCAGGTGAGAATAACATTCACATTATATAGATAAAGCGTGACAGGAAACACCTGTCTTCAGAGAGAAGTATGCAATGGTAAGGCAGGATATGACGCACTATATACATACACCATGAACAGTCTTCCACCACTCTTCCAGGTGGCGGGCTAACAACAACCTCAAACTCTGCTATTGGGATTTTTGTGCAGAAAACCAGTAAACCACAATTTATAATAATTAGCTATTTTCTTCATTAATTTAGTTGCATATTATGATAATGATTTATATGAATAAGATTTCTACATAAACGTACACACAGAGCAACAACGGACTCATCACGGGCATCTTCACAGATGAAATACTAATCATCTCATGGATGACATGGGCGTCTGAATGAGTCCTTAGGCTGCTTTCACACAGTCAGGCCTAATTTACGCATCATTGTTTGGTCGGTGATTTCCATCATTGTTTCGGAGCCAAAACCATGTGCAGGTCTAAACAAAGAACAGAAGCAGATCTTTCCATTATACCTTATCTCTGTGTAATCTTTACCCCTGGTTCTAGCTGAAAGTCAGTGATGGAAATCACTGAACAAACACTGAGGTCTTGTCCGCATTTCCATGTCAGTGACACGTCCATGAGAAAAATTGTACATGTTTCATCCGTGAAGGATCCGTGGTTGGTCCGTCTGTCTGTTTTTACCATCCGTGTGTCATCCATAATTCACCGACGTTGCCCAGCTGAAAATGAATTTCCCAAAAATCTCCAATCAGTCTTCAGTGAAATATGGACGCACCACGGATACCATCCGTGGTGTGTCCGTGATTCTCACTGACCCAAAGACTTCTATGGGCGTGATTGTTCCGCATCACAGATCAAAGTAGTGCATGTCTCCGTGATTTTTTTACTGACCCATGGTCAGTAAAAAAATACTGAAATGTGAACAGGCACATTTAACTCAATGGGTACAAATGCTATCAATGGAAAATGCGGACAGCACACGTCAGTGAAAAATAGAAATGTGGACGAGGCCTGACTGTGTGAATATGGTCTAAGGGCAGTATTACATTTAGCGATGCAGCTGACGATTGTTGGGAGGGAAGCGTTTCTTTCTGGCAATCACCTGCTCACTAGCGGAGGAAGCTGCTGTTACAGAGTATGGGGAGCAGCGATCGTTATGCCATCGCTCGTCCCCATGCTGTCCAGTTGTTTGCAGACAGCGGATCGTGATTAGACACCACAATCTACTGCCGGAAATCAATGATTTATAACCGCGCTTAACAATCTGGATTGCACGATGAACAATCATTTGCTTATTCATCGGGTAATCAGCAGCAGTATTACACTGTCAGATCATTGCTAACAAGCATTACTATGAAAGCTCGTTAGCGATGATCTGGCAGACAATCTGCCAGTGTAATACAGCCCTAATGTGCCGGCCGGGCCCGTGCTGCAGCCTGGAAATAGGCAAATTCACTGGAATGGGGTTCGTGATCCGCATCTGACGGTCCGCACCTCAAAAAAGTAGTGCTTCCGTGGGGTTCCATGCTTCCTTTCAGCACTGGACCTTCCAGTTTGTGGACCCATTCAAGTGAATGGGCCTGCATCTGTGATGCGGTGCAAAAACGTCCTGTGCCCGTATATTGCACCCTATATTAGCCCTAGGGCAGGGATGGGCAAACTGCGGCTCTCCAGCTGTTGTAAAACTACAATTCCCACCATGCCCTGCTGTAGGCTGATAGCTGCAAACAGTCTTTGCATGCTGGGAGTTGTAGTTTTGCAACAGCTGGAGAGCCGCAGTTTGCCCACCCCTGCCCCAAGGCCTCTTGCACACGAACGTTTTTTTTTCAATTTCAGTTCCGTTTTTGTGGATTCCGTTTGCGGAACCATTCATTTCAATGATTCCGCAAAAAAAAACGAATGTACTCCATATGCATTCCGTTTCCGTATTTCCATATATCCATTATGCTGAAAGATAGAACTTGTCCTATTATTGCCCGCAAATAATGATCCGTGGCTCCATTCAAATCAATGGGTCCGCAAAAAAAAACGGAATGCATACGGAACCGTCTACAAATGCTTTCAGTTGTCATGCGGTATGCAGGCTTTGGCGGGATGGAACTGCCTGCCGGATTGATGCGCCGCAAGTGTAAAAGTACGCTTAGTCATTTTCGTCTCAGATCCATTATTTTAAACACAAAAAAGTCCTACATTTCTGTCTAAAATAACGGATCTCAGACAGAACTGGCTAAAGTTACTTCCACACTTGCGCCAGCAGGGTCCAACAGGCTGTTCCGACGGGGGGAACAGCCTGCCGGATCCGTGTTAACGATAGCCCACCGCAGCGTGCTGTCGTTTTTGTCTAGCCGCCTCTCGGCATGTTTGCCGTGCTGAAGCCAGACCTCCAGCCCGCCCCCATTATAGTGAACGGGACCGGAGCGGACTTCCAGCGGCACGGTGGGTAGCGTTAGCACTGATCTGGCAGGCTGTTCCCCTGCCAGAACAGCCTGCCAGACCCTGCTGCTGCAAGTGTGAAAGTAGCCTAAAACAGATGCAAAATGTTCATAACTGAACATAATGGCTGCGTAAAACACAGGATCCTTTTTTGTTGTTTTCTGATGTTCTGTGGATCAGAAGAACGGAAGACAAAACAGTCATGTGACCCCGGCCTAATCTGAAAACCTTTAGATGTTGCAATATACCAGTAGTCATGCTCTATTGCCATCTAGTGGTCAATCATCTGTTCTACAACAATTTATTAGAGAAAAAGTCAAATTTATTTAGTCCATTTTTATCATAGTTTTTTATCAACACAACTGATTTGTCTTTGTGGACACGTAAAGACTGATACTTCTCTGCATGTATACACAACTTAAAAATCATGAACTGCAGAAAAAAAAATGCATATGTAAATATACAAGCAATGAACAAATAATCCTGGGGCAGTATGGAAGATTGTGGCCAGTATTGGGAATGGGGTGGTTGCAGACATAACTGATCATCTTTGGTCATCTTATTAAAACACTAGGGGGTCGTTTACTAAGCGTGCCATGCCACTGTTTGTTCTATAAAAAAAAAGTCTTAAGACCCCATTTTGCGACTTTTATAATGCCCCTCCGGCAACGCAGAGAGGAAACAAAGACTGAAGTAAAAATCCGGTCTTTGTAAATGACCCCCAATGTTTTTCTTTTGTTGATCCAAGATTCTGATAATTTTTGTTAATATGCAGATTAGGCTTTGGTGCAACAAAAGCATGAATTAGGGTCCATTCACACGTCCGTTGTGTATTGCAGATCTGCAATACACCGGGCCGGCACCCCTATCGAAATGCCTATTCTTGTCCGCTATTGCGGACAAGAATAGGACATGTTCTATTTATTTCGGGAGCCGCGGACCGGAAGATCGGGGACGCGCACCGGAAATGCGGACAGCACACTGTGTGCTGTCTGCATCTCTTCCGGCCCCATTGAAAATGAATGGGTCTGGATCTGTTCCACAACGTTGTGGAACTGATCCGGACCCATTCTACGGACATGTGAATGGACCCTTAGGCAATTCTGCGGGACGGGTGCGGACCCATTCATTCTCTATGGGGCCGGACGTGATGCGGAGAGCACACTATGTGCTCTCCACTTCCGCATTTGCGGAGCACAGCCCCGAACTTCCGGGCTTTAGCCGCGAACGTCAAGTCCGCGGCTCCGCAAAAGATAAAACATGTCCTAGTCTTGTCCGCAGCAATTTTCTGCAACAAAATCTGTTTATTTATCAAGGGACTTGCAACTATTTCAGATATTTAGAATTTTGACTAAGGGGCGGTGTCAAAATGTTTTTGACAGTTGGGCAGGACAACAGGTTTGTCGTGGGCAGGCGAAAATGTTGACGCAGGCTGCCTGAGAATTAGCCAAACTTATGACAAGGTGCATGCCATGTCATAAATTTGGCTAATCCTCCAGCAGTGCAAGGGAAAACAAAGATGGAGCGAAAACACCTGTCTTTGTAAATGTGCTCCAGAGTTTTTTGGACCTTCAAGGCCCTATGGGTAAGACTGCTTGTATATAAGATTATACATCATCATCATCATCACCAGGTTTTGAGGCAGATCTGCCTGTAGGATTTTCAGCCAAAGCCATAAGTGGATCCACCAGGAACGAGAAGTATAATTTCTTCCTTATATTTCTGATTCCTTTTGAATCCACTTTTGACTTTGACAAAAAAAATCCTGCAGCCAGGTCTGCAACTAAACCTTGTCCAAAAAAACTCTGTGGGCCTCATTTAACAACACCGTGTAACAGGAAAACTGTTTTAATTGTCCTTAGTAACCAATCAGAGCTCACCTTTCATTTCTTAAAGTGTTCTGAAAAAATTAAAGGTGAGCTCTCTCTCATTCAGGGGCCCAGTGTGAGAGAGGGCATATTATTGAATACTAGTGAGCGCTTCCATAATGGAAGCGCTCACTAGTGTGCAAGAGGCAGGGGAGTGAAGCGCTGCGAGCGCTGTGCTGAACCCTTCTTCCTAGTCTCCCCCCGGCCACGCTGCAGGGAGTCAGGTGACAGTGTAGCACGGGCCAGAGGAGACCAGCAAGCGGTGACTGCAGGAGACGACACCAGAGAGCAGCGCGAAGCAAGAGAGGTAAGTTTATTTATTCATTTTGAGTCTGATCTGAAGGGTGTTTGAGCATCTGATATGGGGGTCTGGGCATCGATATGGGGGCCTGAAGATCTGATATAGGGGTCTGAGCATCTGATATGGGGGACTGAGCATCTGATATGGGGGTCTCAGGATCCGATATAAGGGTCTGATCTGATATGGGGGTCGGAGGATTTTTTATTTGATTTGAGGATCTGATATGAAGGTTTGATTTGAGGTCCGATATGGGGGTCTGATCAGAAAGGAAGGTGGGTATTTTTTGTATTGTCACACATTATAGGGGGATATTTTTGTACTGGTGCACATTATAAGGGGGCAATTTTCTACTGCCACACATTGTAAGGAGAATTATTACTACCAAGGGGAAACATGATTACTAGTACGGACACTATGGGTGCATTATTACTTTTCGGGCACAATAGGGACATTATTACTATTGGGGGCACTGTTAACACTGAGTGTACTCAGATCATTAATTATTTTTTATTGGTGGGACTTTGGGAAGCAAACAGCCTCCCATTCATTTCAATGGAAAACAGCACTTGCTATTTTTACCGCATGGAAAAAAAGTAGCAGTATTCTCTGATTTGGGATGGAATCCGCTCTGAATCTCCCATTGAAATGAAAGGGAAACATAAAAAAACTGCTCCATACGTGTCCATGTGGATCTGCGCCAAAAACCTGAAGCTAAAAATGCAGTTTTGCATTGAAGTAAGCACCCGTTGGTAAAAAAAATAAAATATGCACAAAAAAAACAAAACACAGGATTTTGGATTCAGATTTTCAAAATCCGATATGTGAACATACCCCAAGGGTACCTTCACACGGTGCAGATTTGTATACAAAAAAATCTGCAAGATATCCACACAAAAACTGCTCAATAGAAGTCCGAAAAAAATGTACACGAGATCTATCAAATGTCATTCACGGTAAAAAGTATAATAAAAGGGATTCAAATCATAGGATTAAAATCATCCACAAAGGCACTTACTTCACAAGGGGGCCCATCAGCAGGATTAGCACATGACACCTGTGACAAACACCCCCAGGCCAGGATCGCCTGTAGAATCTCAGTGAATGATGGCAGCAGACCTCAAGTGCTTCTGATCAAACACCTTTTTATTCATATGTGGCTCAACATGTTTCGGGATAAAAGTCTCCCCTTCTTCAGGAGAAAGTACAATAAAACATAGCATAATGGGGTCACTTAGCATTAGGGTCCATTCACACATCCGCAAAATGGGTCCGCATCCGTTACACAATTTTGTGAGCTGTCCACATCCGCGCTTCCGTTCCGCGGCCCTGTAAAAAAATAGAACATTTCCTACTCTTGTCCGCAGACACAGACAAAAAAAAGCATTTCTATTAAAGTGTCGGCCATGTGCGGACGTGTGAATGGACCCTCATATTGATTTATGATGCTATGTAACCCTTAGGCTGGGTTCACACAGGCGTCATGTTTGACGCCCGGATGGGATGCGGGTGCGTTGCGGGAATATGCTCGATTTTTCCGCGCGTGTACAAACTTTTGTAATGCGTTTTGCAAGCGCGTGTGAAAAATTGCCATGTTTGGTACCCAGACCCGAAGCCGGACTTCATCACTGAAGTCCGGTTTCGGGTAGAGTATTCTGGAGATTTTATTATTTTCCCTTATAACATGGTTATAAGGGAAAATAATAGCATTCTTAATAAAGAATGCTGTGTAAAATGAGGATGAAGGGGTTAAAAATAATAAAAGTTAACTTACCTTAGCCACTTGATCGCGTAGTTGCGATCTGTCTTCTCTCTTCAAGCTTCAGCTAACAACTAAAGGACCTGTGATGACGTCACATCACATGGTCCAATCACATGGTCCATCTTACCATGGTGATGGACCATGTGATTGGACCATGTGATGTGACGTCATCACAGGTCCTTAGACTACAGCTAATGCTTGAAGAGAGAAGACAGATCGCCAACTACGCAATCAAGTGGCTAAGGTAAGTTACGTTTTTTATGTTTAACCCCTTAATCCTCATTCTACAAAGCATTCTTTATTAAGAATGCTATTATTTCCCCTTATAACCATGCTATAAGGGAAAATAATGAAGATCGGGTCCCGTCGCTTAGCAACCATGCGGGAAAATCGCACTGTATCCGCACTTGCTTGCGGATGCTTGCGATTTTCCCGCAGCCCCATTCACTTCTATGGGGCCTGTGTTGCGTGAAAAACGCAGAATATAGAGCATGCCGCGATTTTCACGCAACGCAGAAGTGATGCGTGAAAATCACCGCTCATGTGCACAGCCCAATAGAAATGAATGGGTCCGGATTCAGTGCGGATGCAATGCGTTCACATCATGTGAATGCAGCCTTACAGTTCTGGAATGTATTGGATAACACTGGCAGCATTATGTCAGTGTCATCTAATACATTCTAGAACTGTAAGGGTTACATAGCATCATAAATCAGTATAATGCTATGTGACCCCGTCAGTGCAGGGAGTTCAGGCCGGCTGCACAACTAAAATGGTTCAGATTTTTTTTTTACATAAAAGACAAATGCAAAAATGATTTTGTAGCCCTAAAATGCACACAATAAAATAAAGCTTGCCCTAAAGGGGTTGATAGCCTTTAGGTCAGTTTCAGAGTTCACTGCGAGAAACACGCTCCCTATGGGAAGCAGGGGAGAGGTTTATTCACAGCAATAGCTAAGAGATAACCCTGCAGCTAAGCTCTATTACAAGTCAATACAGCTGCCCTGCAGTCCCGCTCTCCTGATGTGAAAGCAAATTATCTGCAGTCAGTTCAGAGAATGGACAATGCTGCTTTTGAAGGCTAGGAGATGAGAAAGCTTTTGCACTTTGGCAGTAAATTAAAAGTACTATAGATTCTATTGGAAGACACTTGAGACAGATACAGAGGGAAGTGAGCCATAACCTCCATCCTTTCCTAAATCTATACATTGTTACCTGGGAAGAATTACATTGTGTACAGTTGGAACTGTGTTTTGCTATCGTTGGATGTACTACAACTCCCATTTTGCACTTCAGTAAAAAGAGACATTTATTCTGCTACATCTGAGCAGGTTACTGACTCCTGCACCATACGCCACGATTGCACTGTACACTCCCTGCCATGTACCCATACAAATACTTAACATCACAGGCACCCCAGCTACCATCCAGAGCACCAGAGCTAGGGTGTGGCCTGAGGGAGAAAGTGTGCACGCTCCTTTTACTGCTCGGCCCTAGGGAGAAACGGTGTGAGGAAAGCACTGTGATCGACTGACAGCCAGAGCCACTACCACTCACATCCTCTGCTCTGACTCTTCCTGGGCTTACTGCACTGTTCCATGAACATGACCACTGAGAGGGGGGGCTTATGAAGATTGCGAATTTCTAGGCAGTTTTTCATGCATTCCTGAACAACCAGTGTGCAGTATGTGCCAAATTCACCAAAAATGCCATACCATAAATATAGCTCTTGTCCTGAACATCATACATGTTTATGTATTTATTCCATACAAATGTGATATGTACTGTATATTGATAAGTCTATCCCTTTATGTTTACTATTTTCTATTATAGAAGTCATTTGCTTTATCCTCTTTTATGTTCTTCCTCTGAGAGGATGCAGCAGAAATAAATACACTGAGGTTTTATTCTCCTCACAGAACAGGTTTCATTCTGTCACAATATAACTGCCTCATAATCACAGAACCCTGCCGCCTCATAATCACAAATCCTTGTCATCTCATAGTAAGTTATGCTGATCTCCTAGGTCATGATGACTTGTTCCACCATGATCTGTGAAAGATGTCACGTTCTTGGCACTGTCTAACATCTCAACAGGATATTCTTTACTTCTGAAAATGACTAAATCATCTGATAACCTGTTCTTGGCTGGCCATAGAGGTTATCAACGCTAGCAGCAAGACATCACTGAGTTTATCATGCTGAGGAGGAAGGCTGATCTATGGCGGCTGTTGATCTCCAAAAAGACGGTCATCTGGGTCGCGTGCCTGTTATGTGGAGTTAGGACTGTGCATCCCACTCTTCCTGACTCTAGCATCCTCCTGGTTTCACCATTATTGGAAACGTTTACTTTGCTGACTTGATTATGCCTTTCCTTACTTTTTACTCTTCAAATATGGATGTAGTTATGAATAGCCACTTACCTATGAGTGAGATTATATATATATATATATATATATATATATAATCTTCCCATGGTTGTGTATAGACTCAGGGTGATCGGAGACATCTGGCATTGTATGTGTGTGTGATTGTAGTAGTTGTAGGGGTCACACTTCTATCCATGGTGACTCTGCGTGGAATATATGAGTTGGATCATTTGTCTTCTGTTTCCATTGTGACACTGGTAGGATACTGCCCGTGTCTCTACATGTATCTAATGTACCACATGAAAAGGACTGGGTTGTGTGGTGCCCTGCCTAGGGGCAGAATCCAAAAAATGAAGTGACCCATCCTTGTACAACATTTTCTCCATTCTTCTGGCCTATGTAAACTCACTCCCCCATCAGATTTGGAGGCATGTACTCACAAAGCCAATCCAGAGAAGATAAATCCAGGAATAACACCAGGTGGACCCCAAACTCAGAATGGGGAGTTATGTCACGGGTATATGTGAACAACAGGAGTACAATCAGTGCACAAGCTACTGAGCGGACCCAAACTAGGGGAGCATAAAAGGTAACCCCTGTCAGACCCTAAGAGCTCTCCCTGCGCTGCTATGCACATTCCCAGACCCTAATGGTGGGTCGAGGCATGCCCGCGTACCTAAGGCTGAGTGACACCTGAAACCCCTATGATAAAGGGGGGGGGGGCACGGCCACCGGCTCCCTGCTCAGTATACGGACGGAACCGGGGTCGCCTCAGATCCAGTCAGCAAATAAACAAAAACCAACAATGTCTGCAAATTTATCTGTAGGGGCTGCAGCAGCAGTAAAGACAGATCCAATCTCAGCAGACAATATCCGATGTTGCTTGCTTCAGCAAAACACACGTCCAGTGTAAAGAGACCACAGCAGTGTAGATACTCCAGCGGCTGACACAACTCAAGATGAGAAATATAACACGCATGATGAAACAGGAAGAGGGGTGATTTAAAGGAAGAGGAATCAATCAGAGAAGGAACAGCTGGGAAGAGGGAAAGGAGTGAAAATGAAAGTAAAGACCTCATCACAGGGGCGGAGAAACAGAGCTGTGAGAACTCCTCAAAACTCTGGTAGTAACCAGTTACTGGACATAAACCTGCTAGGAAAATCCCAGGCCCATATGTCATGGCTGGCATCATCAATAAAACTTATGTCTCATAATCAGTGCTGGTTTCATTTGTCACAGTTATATGATTTATACAGTTTATATGACAAGAATATCACATAGACAGGAGAGGAGATGATAGTGGAGAAGCGGATACACTGTCATGGGAGGATGGTAAGAGCTGGATGTGGCTGTTAATGAACAGAGGTGACCATTTCCTCATGTGCGAATCTGGTCTGTGTATATGGCAACAGTATCAGTATCACTGGTGGGTATGATGGCGCTATTAGGCATTATCACAGACACATTTTCTATGATCATTTGACTGCTACTGGACTGCCAAATACATTTTTTGCATCTCTTATGTCTCATAACAAAAAACATATGGAAAAGGTAAACTTGAACAGTAATGAAGCTCAAAAGAGGATCATAACATAAAAGGGGTCCAGTGCAATAAAATTTGGTGGCAGTGGGTTCACAAGAGCTTAAAAACATAAAGCAATGGATACTCACCCTCGGTGATCTACCTCCCCTGCTATGTTCTGATGCATAGTTAATTTACGAACAGGCCTCAAGAAAGCTACAGTTTTCTCTGTATGGTTGAATGAAGAGCAAGTTTGCCCCAAGTCTAAAAGGTGTATTACACTGCTTAGTAACGCTCGTTGGCAATCATCTAGCAGTGTAATACTGCTGACGATTGCACGATGAACAAGCAAACATTTGTTCATTGGGCAATCCAAATCTTTTAACAGGTTAAAAAATCATCGTTTGTGGTGTCTAATCACAATCTGCCCCCAGCAAACATTGATACAGTATAGGGAAGAGCGATAATATATAACGATTACTCCTCCCTATACTGTGGAGGTAGATGGCTGCATCTAATAGCAGTGGTCTTCACTAGCGAGCAGGTGATTGCCAGGAAAGAACACTTCCTTCCCGACAATTGCCTGTTAAATCGGGATGTCTAATACACCCTTAAGAGGGGGATCCTCTCACAGGCTATTTAGACATTGCACAGAAGTGCGGAAGCTAGTATTTAAGAACTACAATAAACAGAAGTCTGACTTCAGGCAGTTGAGCTGCTATCATGTCTTCCATGTGCACATTTCTGTGCAGTTCTTCTGCCCAACGGGTGTGAGTTGCAGCAGTCTCAGGTTTCCAAAATCTGGAAATGACTGATCTCATGGCAGATATAGCAAAATGTCTAAAATACTTCTCTGCATCAAGGACATTGAACTCAGGATCATTGAGGGCAGAACGATCTCCCTACTAAGGGCTCTTTCACACTAGCGTTTTTGTTTTCCGGCATAGAGATCCGTCGTCGGGTCTCTATGCCGGAAAAATCCTGATCAGGATTATCCCAATGCATTCTGAATGGAGAGAAATCCGTTCAGGATGCTTCAGGATGTCTTCAGTTCAGGACCGGAACGTTTTTTGGCCGGAGAAAACACTGCAGCATGCTGCGCTTTTGCCCGGCCAAAAATCCTGAACACTTAGCCGCAAGGTCGGATCCGGAATTAATGCCCATTGAAAGGCATTAATCCGGATCCGCCTTAAGCTAAACGTTGTTTTGGCGCATCGCCAGATCCGACGTTTAGCTTTTCTCAATCGGTTGCCATGGCAGCCAGGACGCTAAAGTCCTGGTTGCCATGGTAAAGTGTAGTGGGGAGCGGGGAGCAGTATACTTACCATCCGTGCGGCTCCTGGGCGCTCAGAGTGACGTCAGGGCGCCCTACACGCATGGATCACGTGATCGCATGGATCACGTGATCGAAGCGCATGGGGCGCTCTGACGTCATTTGGAGCGCCCCGGGAGCCGCACGGACTGTAAGTATACTGCTCCCCTGCTCCCCACTACTACTATGGCAACCAGGACTTTAGTAGCGTCCTGGCTGCCATAGTAACCTCAAAGCATTTGAAGACTGATCAGGATCCTGATCAGTCTTCTAATGCTTTCAGACGACTTGCGTTCTGACGGATCCGGCGGGACGGAAGTGCCTGCTGGATCCTCAGAACGCAAGTGTAAAAGAGGCCTAACTTGGAGATGCAAACATTTCCACTAAATGTGTTCTATTACACATACACACCTACCAACTTTACAACTAAAGCATAATATTGTGCTGAAAGAGGAAAATGAACTTGAAACTTACTAGTGTTCCATACCAACCTTGATAAAATAATATTTTTTCAAGATATTCAACTAATTTGGGCTCAGCAGAAACACTGGACACAGTCTATACACAAAAATGGTGCTGTTTCTACAGAAAAGATAGATAGATATTAGATAGATAGATAGATAGATAGATATGAGATAGAACAAGCAGGAGTCCCAGGAGTAAGCAGCACTAAACATGAGCTCATAGCACGCTGCGCGGGACAGGACCAACTCCACATATAATAGATAAAGAGCCCCAGCAGCAGTGATTTAGATTCTCATCAAGGATTTATTGCAGAATGACAGTATGTCCCATATTCCAGGACGCGTTTCGGCTTGCAAGCCTTTTTCAACAGGTAGCTACAGGTTGAAAAAGGTAACCTGTTGAAAAAGGCTTGCTAGCCGAAACGCGTCATACTGTCATTCTGCAATAAATCCTTGATGAGCATCTAAGTCACTGCTCCTGGGACTCTTTATCTATTACAGTAAAGAGAGGAGACAGCCAAATCTGAGTAAGAATAGGCCGCTCCATCCTCACCTCTCGGGCTGACATCTACCTCTGTGTAGCATACATAGCTCCACCAGAGTCTGTATACTTCTATCCTGACAGCTTTGAGATCCTACAGAGGGAAGTTGCCCATTTCCAGGTCCTGGGCAATGTTCTCATCTTTGGAGATATCAATGCAAGAACAGGGAGGTAGAGAGACTACCTGACCACTGACGGAAATGTCTATATATTCGGAGCAGACACTGACTGTGACAGCTCAGTGCACACCGAGAGGAACAGCTAAAAAAAAGTGGCAGAAAATTGCTGAACTTAGGTCAAAGCCTCAGACTTCATATTCTCGATGGCCGCACCAAGGGAGACTCTCTTGGTAGACATAACCTAAACTCCCATGAAGGCAACAGTGTGGTAGACTATGCCATCACAGATATAGACCCCACAAATGTTGGTGGCTTCATAGTCACTCCACAGACACATCTGTCAGACCACAACCAACTGCTCCTATACATTAAATCCACAATTAAACCACCGCACAAACATCACAGCAGACTGGCCGCTTTAGCCTACTTCCATCTTTTAAATGGTCCAACATGTCAGTCCCAAAGTATATGGAGACCATAAACAGCGCAGACATCCATGAGATGCTCAATAACTTCTATAGTAAAGTATATGAGCTAGACCCAGAAGGAGTAAATCTTGTGGTAAGGGACTTTAATAATATACTTTACACCATGGCAGAAATGTCTGACCTTAAAAGATGCAACAAAAGGCCAAAAAAGCAAAAACCCAACAATTGGTTCGACTGGGAGTGTAAAGATATAAGGAAGGCACTAAGAATGGCCTCAAATAGGAAACACTGAGTACCACTAGTCTGAAGGTAAGCCTACAAGAACATACAAAGGCAATACAAAAACATCCTCAGAAAGAAAAAGCAAGGCAACATCTCAACCAAGCTCCTCCAACTCTAAGACGCTCTCCAGGACAACTCCTTCGGGGAACTGTGGATGCACATGGACAAAACCAGCAAGAACACCAACCTCCACATCCAAAATGACAACTGTGACAGAACCATCTGTCTGATTATTCTTTTTTCCCTGCTGTATTCGTCTGTTTGCATTCCGTTCGTATGAATAGCTGTTTTCTATAGCCCAGCCATTCGAATGACTGTCTTTCCCGAATGAACTAGACAAACGGACGGCCACCCAGGAGAGAAGTGTGCTGCTGGTAAACCGATTGATCCCAATTAGAACGTTGTGGTTAACCGCAGACCCTTCTCAATTACATGAATTCAGGGTGGTCGTCGTTCGTATGTCGACCACGAGGCAGTGGCCATTTTAAACTATGCGAAAGCCCAGCGGTGTTCGGCTCTATTTTCATGGAACTAAAAACGGACACTTTTTCTGCCGAACACCGCTGAAACAACAGAACACCTGTTATTACCTGGATTCCTAACTTTTATTTTGTTGATTGTATCACAGACAATGTCATTGTGTTGTTGATTGGATCACAGGCAATGTCATTGTGTTGTTGATTGGATCACGGACAATGTCATTGTGTTGTTGATTGTATCACAGGCAATGCCATTGTGTTGTTGATTGGATCACGGACAATGTCATTGTGTTGTTGATTGTATCATGGACAATGTCATTGTGTTGTTGATTGTATCACAGACAATGTCATTGTGTTGTTGATTGGATCACGGACAATGCTCATTGTGGTTATTAAATGTACATTGACGAATGGGTTCTGTTTAAAATGTGAAACTGTAAATGATTGACTGCTATGTTTATACCACGTGGTGGTAACCTTGTTGGGAAACGTGTATAAAAGGAAATGCTTGTGTGGTCATTAAAAGAGTTCTTATTTGACCCTCAATGTGGAGCTTCTGTCTCGTTATTGGGGGGATTTATTATTGGCGTTTACAGACTGCTGAATGGAAATGGAAGCCGCTTGGTGAGTGTGATTGTTCAGCGGCTTGCAGCAGTTCGTGGATTACCGTTCGTGTGTTTGGAGCCGTTCGTGAGATTGCCGCTTCCCCTGCATTTGGTTCGTGCCCTCCAGTTTATGCGAACGGAGGTTATGTGTACAGCAGCCGGGGAAGGTCTACTAAACGGCGGTTTGGTTTAAAGACACAGGAGGCGTCTTAACAATTGGTGGCAAGCGACGGGATGAATCCCACAGCATTGGAGGTCAGCTACAAACCATGAATGAGAAAAAGGGGGGGGCACTCTAAAACTTAACATTTATTGTACAGTATAAAATAAAAAAACCCCAACAAAGCTACTAGCAGGCAACTGGGTTACAGGTCGAGTGGAACCGTCCTAATAGATAGACGGATCTCGCCTGTAAAAATGTCGACTAGAGGCCCATAAGAGCCAAAAAGACCAAGTGGGATAGAATAGGGGTCAAGCGGTATCCCGTAGTGAGTATCAAATTGACACGGTCTCCTGTGGTGAAAGGAGGGACTGGCCCTAGATACCCCTACTTGGCCTATAACACCCTATACCTAGAACAGCGTCCTAACCCCGCAAGGAGCGGCGCTGTTACTGGAACCTTGACCTGTTAAATGCACCCTAGACAGCCCTCAACGGCAGGGGGTCAGGGGAGAGATACAGGAACAAGGTATGTAAGAAAATGTGTAATCTCAACATGCTTATTACAATATTACGTCCAATATGTGGTCCCTACGCGTTTCGTCATACGTAACTGGACGGGCCTCAGACTCATCAGGGGACGGGGCCCAA